>LR750976.1:0-210525 GCA_902729485.2 Mus minutoides | reverse complement strand
TCTCCTTCTCCTTCTCCTTCTCCTTCTCCTTCTCCTTCTCCTTCTCCTTCTCCTTCTCCTTCTCCTTCTCCTTCTCCTTCTCCTTCTCCTTCTCCTTCTCCTTCTCCTTCTCCTTCTCCTTCTCCTTCTCCTTCTCCTTCTCCTTCTCCTTCTCCTTCTTCTTCTTCTTCTTCTTCTTCTTCTTCTTCTTCTTCTTCTTTCTGAGACAGGGTTTCTCTGTGTAGCCCTGGCTGTCCTGGAACTCACTTTGTAGACCAGGCTGGCCTCAAACTCAGAAATCCGCCTGCCTCTGCCTCCCAAGTGCTGGGATTAAAGGCATGCGCCACCATGCCCGGCCTAAAATCTTCTTTTGAAGACTATTTATTGCTTACCATTAAAAGGAAGAACTTTTCTATTTTAACATTTTGTTGCACAGGGAGCTACTATTTATTGCATAGTCAGTTTGATCATTGCTTTCTGTTCCTTCCTTGTGATAAGAAACAATAAGAAAAAAATGTGCTTGAGAAGAGATACACAAATATTGTATTATAATGCCACAAGGATTTCTAATTCCCTTTCAATTGCTATTTCAGTTTACAGAGATTAAAATAGAAAGGAGGGAGAATCCAGATACGGGCAGATGAGGGGCCCAAATCTTGTATAATAGATGGTGGATTTTTATCATCTCTTCTTTTAAATAACAAACACTCAGTATCATTGTGCCTGTTTTTTCCCCTTCTTGGAGAAATAACACACAAGGAAGAGGGTGGAGAGAAAGGAAAGGTAGCTCCAGCTAAGGAATACAATGATTTCATCAAGAATTATCTAATACGCTTAATGAGAGTTATCCTCTCCATATGTGCTGGCTCAGAAAGTGAGGAATCTCGACCACTGGTCTTTGAGACTGTGAATCATGATTTTCCTATCAGCTAAGAACATTTGGAAAGATAACACAGCAAATTAAAAAAAAAAAAAAGAAATGAATGAGAATTTGTAGACTTTTCCCCCCTACTTTGGCAAAGCTATTATAAATAGCATTTTTTAAAACTGTCTGGCTAAAACAAAACAAATGTTTCCCGTCAGCATGGAAAAAGAACTCCCTGCCTAAAACTGCGTTATCTGGTACTCAGTCCACTTAATTAAAAAGCTGTAAAATGTCATGCTACATGTCATCAATTGCCATTTTTAAAACTGATTTCAATTTTTTTCATAAGTTCATTCCAACGTTTGTGTTCTCGCTATTTAATCCTTTGGGGATTTCTTTAAAGTAGAGTCATCATTTCTAATATTCATAATATTCTTTCCCCCATGAAAATTAAAAGATAGCAAAACATGGAAGTAATCTATTGTAAATCAAGCCATCTGCTAAAGCGCAGAACAATCTCACACATTTCATTAAATACCTACACGGAGGGAGAAAAACTAGATAGAGAAATTTCTGGAGCCAAGTTAAACTATATTATGTCTAACCCTTTAATTTTTCCCATAAACAGAAACCTCTGAGGCTAAGAACAGGAAGGAAATGAGGAACATAGAATTGGTTGCAGCTGATCCCCATACTGCGCACCTAGAGCTCCTGCTTTGCTATCATCTCATCCACCAACATGAGTTAGTGAGCTCCTGTATGCCAGACCCAGACGGTGTCATCTCCTGGGAATACAAAGGGGATTGAGGCAGAGCGTCAAGTCCAAAACAGTTATCATCTGAACTAGAGTGAAAAAAAAAATGTTAACAAACAAATTTCTGCATGGCCAATGGCTTAACCCAGCACACATTTGGTAGCAGGATTTAGTTCCTTGTGAGTTGTGAGAATGAGATCACTGGGTTCTAGCAGTTAACTGAAAGCCACCCTCACTTCCTGGCCCCTTGGACTACCTAGTTATAACTGCCTTTTACCTAATCATGCAAGATAACAAGGCAGTCCTATACAACCAGGTAATTGATGGTGAAGGCTCTTCATCCCAGATAAGAGCAGGATCTATAATTGCATAGGAGCTTTAAAAAAATCATTGTTCATGTCTTTCTACTTAAGCTAAGATGGTGCAACATCAGAGAATAGGTAGAAGCTATAGATTAGATACATATTTGCACACAGGTTCAAGCTGAAGGAAACATGCTACTGTTTGATTTCAACAAATTCAGTGTTGCAAATTCTAAGTGGAAAAAACTAGACCAAAACAGAAGGATATTTATAAAACCTCATTAAAATTCTGTTCTAGATAGAAAATATAAAACTCTTGAGTAAGCTCATAAATTCTTGTAATTGATAAGTTTAAAAATGTACATATATATTCATATAACCTATGAAATGACTAAACTAAGGTTTTTTCATATAACTGACTTGAATACTTCACGTTTTGTAATAAGGAATGTTTAAAATCTATTCTTTGCCATATCTAGCTCATTGTATTAACTATAGTTATTATCCACAGTGGATATCTTGCACTTGGTTTGTCTGACTGACCCTTTGTGCACTTTGACAGTCCTCTCCCTAACACCTGCCGTCCCCTGATCCTGGTCCTGTATCACAGCTTCTTATACATTCATCTCTATTACAGTCCACATGAGAGCAAGCATTGGGAGGATATGGACAGGAAACCTTCTATACCATTAGAAAGAATGTACATACATACAGCTATTAAAGAAACAGGAAGAGGGGTCATCTAAAAATTATGAGTATGATCTAGTGTGTATTCAAAGAAAATGAAACCCCTGAATTGAAAAAAAGATGACATCACTCTAACAGTCAGCTCAGTATGAGTCACAACAGCTAAGAGAAATACATCCAGCTTTAAGAGATTTATTTACTTGTCTAGATCATACCAAAGCTGGTAAAAGGGAGGCAAAACAGAATGTAAGCTTGGGGGCTTTATTCTCACATAAATAAATCCAATTTGATTCTCTTCTAAAAAGTACATAAACTGGATAATTCTGAGGTAGCAACTTTAAAATCCAAGAAAACAGAAAGAGTGAATGTAGGTCTTTGAGCCCTAACAGGCTCGTTGTTGGCAAGCACTTTGCTAACCCACCGGGATTCTTTAGTGTAGATATAGCTTAGCTACTAGGATCACCTTTCTTTTCAGAAAAGCTACTGGGAAGAGGGGTTAGAAAACCTGACCTGTGTTTCAATGTTTAAGTTTTGTCTCTTTGATTACGTTGTAACTGCTTTCCTGTTATTTCAGTCTTGAGATTTTAGCATAACTTTTCCCTTTTTAATAGAACATACTTCTTAGATTTATATTTGATTCCTATTCTTTATAAGCTGTTTTTACTGCCAAATTTTCCATTTTTCTTTTATTCATTATGTTGTTAAAGTTCTCAATATACATACTTTTAAATGTATTTTAGATAATTATACTTTCAGCACTTTACCTNATCCCCATCTCTGTGCTTACTACTCCCTGATCTCCATCTCTGTGCTTACGACCCTCTGCTCCCCATCTCTGTGCTTACTACTCCATGATCCCCATTTCTGTTCTTACCACTCCCTGATCTCCATCTCTGTGCTTACTACTCCCTGATCCCCACTAGTATACTTACTACTCCATGATTCCCATCTCTGTGTTAACTACTCCCTAATTCCCATCTCTGTGTTTACTACTCCCTGGTCCACATCTCTGTGTTTACTATGCCATGATCTCCATCGCTATGCTTACTACTCCATGATCCCCATCTCTGTTCTTACTACTCCCTGATTCCCATCTCTGTGTTAACTACTCCATGATTCCCATCTCTGTGCTTACCACTCCTTGATCCCCATCTCTGTGTTTACTACTCCCTGATCCCCATCTCTGTGTTAAATACTCCATGATCCCCATCTCTGTGTTTACTACTCCCTGATACCCACTTGTACACTTACTACTCCCTGATCCCCATCTCTGTGCTTACTAATCTGTGGAGATTCCCATAGGGTTGGTTTTCTGTTCTCCTTTGCTGAAATACTACAAGACTTGGTGGTTCTAGAAAGCAATTTTACTTTAAGCTTTTATTTGTAAGTTGCTTAGTTATGCAAATCCAGTTCACTTGAGTAACCCAAACTTGACATTCTAATTTTTAACAAAAGCCTTTTGACTTTTAGCTCATGAGATACTGGCTGTTTTATAGTACATTTCCAAGAAGTATTTCAAGACTGTCTCTCACATAGACTTCAAGCATCCTTCATGAATGACAGATGATTTCCCAATACATTTTCCTATGATACAGAACTTTAGAAATTAGCTTCTTTTTTGTATAAGTATATATGTATAATTTATTTATTTATTTATTCAAAATATGTTACAATCCAACTGCAGCTTCCCCTCCCCCATCCCTTCCCAGTCCCTCTTCACCCCTCCTCATCCACTCTTTCTCTATTTAGCTTCGGAAAGAGGCAGGTCTCCCAGACATATCAACCAAATATGGTTTATCTAGTTTCAATAAGATTAGGAACATCTCCTCTTTTTAAGGCCAGAAAAGGCAACTCAGTGTCCCAAAAGCAGCAGAGTCAGAAAAGTCAGAAGAAACAGTCTTTGCTCCAACTGTTAGGAGTGCAACAAGAAGGCCAAGCTGCACAACCATAGCATATATGCAGATGGCTTAGGTGAGTCCTGGGCAGGCACCCTGACTGCCAGATTAGGCTCTGTGAGCCCCTATAAGCCGGGTTAGTTGATTATGGGGCATGAATTGTGGTTCTCTTCACCTTCTCGAGTCTTCCTTAGCCTCTTCCTCAGGATTCCTCAGCTCCACCTAATGCTTGGCTGTGGTTCTTTACATCTGTTTCCATCAGTTGCTAGATGAGGCCTCTCTGACACATCTTCTAAAAGACATCCATGCGAACACCCTTAGGCTGCTCGGCATGCGTCACTGTACTCTAAAATCACTTGATTTGTTAGTGATTTCCTTTTCTGGCTTTTGAATTCAGCTTTGTAGTTTGAAGGAAAATAATCATACTGTAGCTACCATTATTGCAGAGTTTGAGTGAGAAGTTATACCTACCACATCTTCTCGGCTATGAATTCCCCCATAAATCAACTTAAAGCCGCAACACAATAAATTTGATGATTTTATAGCAAGATGACTTACTGCAATAGTGCCTTAGAAGTAAGAGTTAGACTTGTTTCTTAAGGCTGCGGAGATAACTCAGATTGTAAGTGTTCACAATGCAAGCAGGAGCACCTAAGTCCAATCTCTAAAGCTCACACAGAATAAAAAATTAAAAAGCTAAATATGGTAGTCCACACTTATAATCCCAGCACTTGGGAAGTAGTTTGAAGAGGATCCCTGGTGTTTGCTAGCCAGAGAACCTCACCTACTTGGTAAGTTACAGGCCAGTGAGAGATCCTGTGTAAGAAAAAAAAAAAAAAAACAATAAGGTTAAGTGGAAAGGACTTGAGAACCCACACCCCAGGATGATGATGCCAAAGTTGACCTTTGACTCTCCAGCCTATACACACACACACACACACACACACACACACACACACACACACACACACACGTGCGCGCGCAGGATGTGGAAGGAGCATCAGGGAGTGGTCACAGTTCTTGAATTGCTAGTCTTTCATTCTGTTGATGCTTCCATTTTTGTGGCTAACACTTAGGAAACTCTCTATAATGAACAAAAGATTACAGACAGAGGCATCATGGCACCTCAGAGGCAGACATAGAACAAAACTTAGTGTAAAAACATAAATCCCTCAAAATTACCAAGCAGGCTAGTGTGGACAGGCAATGTAGTTCAGTATTACCTGTTTTAGCATCAAAATGAGAAAGTCTTGACTGTTATATTTCACTAGAAGTCCTTGAATCTTCCAGACAAATAGTGTTCTGAGTTATATTTTAGACTATGATATTGGGGGCATCATGCTCAAAATATATTGTGAGACTGTCACTCATAAATTTGTCTGACTCGTTATCATGTGCCTTTATATATAAAAGCAACTCCTTGCTTTTAGTGTCAATAAAATAAAATTAGTGTTTACTGTGCCAAACGGTATTAGCCCTTATCATAAATATGAAAGGAAAATTTGAAGAAAATATTTTTAAGAAGAAATTCTTGGTTTTTTTTATTACTTTATTTTATTTTTTATTTTTATTATTTCATTTTTCTGGCTTCCATTCACTCTGATACTGAGCCAGTTGTGGGTTTGAGGATACTTCTTTTAAAACTTCAGTTTATTTGCAATGCTTTGAAGAAGTAGCTGAAAATTTTGTTAAGGTCGCCCAACTCTGGAATTGGAATGTCTAATGCCAGCCTCTATTACTGACAGTGTGAGCATAGAGAAACGTTCTAACTTCTGTGTGCCTCAGTTACCATAGCCCCTCTTACCCCCGACAGAAGGCTGTGATAAGAACTAAGTGAGTTAATACCCAGAAAATATCTAGGATAGCCCTCACTACCTCTTAGTCGCCACAATTCCAATTTCCATCCTGCTATGTACAGGTTTCTGTAGAACTTTACACAGTGCTTTCATGGCTGTGTGTGAGACTTGAAATCACAATATTTCAAGGCTTATAGGAAATAAAAAGAGCATGCTATGCCACCATCTTTCGTGATTGCTTGACTTTTCACTGAATATATGATTTGAAGACAGTGACTACAAATAACTTTTTCTTTTTCAACCAAATCTCTTTTGAGACTGTAGATTTCAGGGATGGAGGAATTGAAGCAAACTAAGAACCCTTCAACTTCTGTGACCAGAGAAGGCTCTCACCTCCCTACCAGCCTTGTGGGCCAAGATCAACATGCTTGGCAGGGAATGTCTTGCTTACTCCACCCTATCAACTAGGAGGTAAAGGGTTTAGGCTCTGGAACTGCTACTCCACCCAGCTTCTGTTCCATTTTTAATATACCTTTGTGATAAAATACATTGTACCCATTAAAAAAATTCTTGAAGGTGTGGCTGACAAGAAGAAAGCAATATCCTGCCCTGCTTCAAGCATTCGGGCCCTCCAGGCCCAGTCCAAGACCCACCCGCTCCAGTCTGGCCTCTAGCTCAGTCTCCACATTTTGTTCAGAAAAGGCAACAGCATTTACAAACCCCAAGACCTGGGAAAATGCCAGAAACTGTCCCTGGCGGACACCCAGGTATGTGAATGAGTTCACAACGGCCAGTCATAGGAAGAGTATCAGAATACATTGTTTTAACCAGAAAACTTGCTCCTGAAATTCTCCATCAAAAGGCAACATTTGCAAGTTCACTTATTTCCTAAATGCGCTGGAAATCTTACTTAGTGAGTGTTGCCGATAGTTATTTATTAACAACAAAAGTCATTCACGAAGTAACCAAAATCCTTTAGTGTACCTGTTTTTCAGTTTAGAATTGGGGGACCTGGTTTTCCTTCAAGGAAAACTCTCTTTTGTCATCTAATATGGCATTGCTCGGTTTTCTTTCAGAGAATATTAAAGTTCTGTAGTGATTTCTAAATACCTTTCCAACTTAAGATGTTCTGTTTCTGTCAAAAGCAGACAAGAGCAGGCCATCTAGCTTAAGAATAAAGTCATTTAGGTTAGCAGTCTCTGACTTCTCACTCTCTCCATAGTCTTTGTGACTGTGTCTAAGTTCTGTTCTTAGCTTCTCAGATAGATCCAGTTAAGGCTTCACAATTAAGTTGCCCTCACTTCTGTGGTAGATATGACGTAAAGAGCCGTAGTGACCTTAATGTAATATTTTGTAGCATGAGTTTCCTCAGAGATTCTCCACCCCTACTCCCTCCATGGCCAATTTTTTCTTCCTTATTTTTGGTCATGTGAATAAAAATCATAACAAAAGGTCAAGAGTGCTTCTGACAAATTCTTAGATTCAGACCAACTTCTTAGACGTTCTCTAGAGTATAAGGCATTGAATATGATGGTTGTAGTCTGCTATAAGCAGCATTGATGCCATAGCAAGACAACAGTGTAAACTACAACTCAGATTCTATAAACCAATACTGTAAGACTGGATGTATAGCTCAGGCTGTAAAGCGATTCCCTAACACGTGTCAGATTCCATCTCTAACTCAGCTGAACCAGGCATGATTGAGCAAGTCGTCTAGTACTTGGGAAATCAAGGCAGAAAGATCAGATGTTCAAGGTCATTCTTAATTGCATAGTGAGTGAAAGGCTACATCAGGCTACCCAAGACCCTATCTTGAAATTAGCTAACAAATAAACAAATTGATTGAAATAAAATGCAAGTGAATTAAACAAACAAACAAACAAACAAACAAAAAAATCACTGCAGGTTAGCTTGGTTTCCTGCCAGTGTCATCCAGCAGATTCTGAATGCGACCAAAGATGCTAAATTTTGTGGTGGGATTACTAGGTTGCACGGATCGAGGTTGCAATGCCTAGATCCAGGGAAATATGAATTGGTAGCTCTCCTATCACCTCCACTAAACATCGAGTCCCACCCTCACCCCCACCTAAGGCGTGCACATACCCACCAACTCACCCTGGAAATTTTTTCCTGGAACTAAAGTATCACTGGTGACATTTCAGACATTGTTGAAATAGTCATTGCGGATCTCAATTCACCAAGTTCCAAGACTAGAAATTCAAATATCAGTATTATTTTGACCCCATCTGTGACTGAATACATGTTTTCCTGTTACTGCAAGCATTTGAAGTTAGAGATAGAAAAAAAAGGTATGATTCGCAACAATATTATTTTATACTGTCTGTAGTATGAATGAATGTTAACAGACCATTTGAGATGTCTTAAAAAATTCAAAGAACTGATAATATTATTATTCATTGTGGGAATCATGACATTATAAAATATCAGGGAACATTAAAAACATTGTTACAGTATAAAATAGCTTATGCTAAGAAATCTGATAATTTGTATGACAGTATCAAACTGACATAGAAATAAAAAATATTAGTATTTTATGTGAGTAAAGAAATTAAATCTATTTTTATAAACTTTGTCACACAGAAAATTCCATGTCTAGGCAGCCTTATTAATACAATTCTGAATAATTTAAAGAAAAAAATAATACCAAATATTATACAGACTTTCCAGATGATAGAAAAAGGGAGATAGGGAACACTTCTCTAGACCTTAGATCCACTCAGTCTGACCATGATGCAAAAATGTATCAAGGATATTCAAGGAATTATACTGAAGTAATTAAACCAGTTAAGAAATGGAAATAAAGGGAATACAAATTACAAAGGATGAACTAGGGAACTGGGTAAGTACTAAGAGCACTGGTTACTCTTACAGGATCTGAGTTCAGTTCCTGGCACCTATGCCAGTTGACTTCCAACCATTTATTAACTCCAGATCCACCTTCATAGCCACCTGCATGCACATGCACATACCTACACATAGAAACACATATATACATAAATAAAGAGTAACAAAAAACTTTTTAAAAAGAATCAGTAAGAAGTTGAATTTCTATCATTTTTAGAATTAAAATAAATTCATTTATTAAACCCACTGAACACATTTAGATTCTAAAACCAAATTAACTTGTATGTTCTATGTAAACAATAATCAAAATGAAACTTTAAAAAAAAACAAGATTGATTTTTTTTTGTAGGCAGAAGCATACATTTTAACCAATATATGCAAATAAGCATTATCAAAAATAAACAAGAGCAAATAACCATTTCATTATATGTTGGCTGTTCACAACATATTGTGTCAGCTCTTGAAACTCTGAGGTAGGAGGATTACCAGAAGTTTCAGACCAGTTACAGCTACATAAAAAGACCCTGTCAAGGAAAGCAAAGAGAGGAAGAAAAGAAGGCCTACTATGACAATTATGAAAACTAAATGGAACTAGTGTTTAAAATAGATACAAATCTAAGCAAATGCAATTCACATTTTTTTCAAAGGTGGACTCTCACTACTTGGTCCTAGATGGCCTATAAATCACTATATGGATCTAATTGGGCTTGACAGTCATGGAAATCTTCTTGCCTTTACCTCCTGGGTGCTGGGATTAAAGGTTTGAGCCCCCATTCACAGTCCATAGTCATTTTTAATCATTGTGTTCTTTAAAACGCATCCAAGTCTTTCTTCTTCATCATCTTATTGGCAAAGGCAAAATATGTTATAGCTCTTTGAAAAGTCAACAGTGATGCTCTGAGAGCATAGACTAGGAATGGCCTTCAGGCAACTTTCCATGGAAACCTTTGAGTTTATGTCTTAAATGGCAAGCATAAAATTAGCGTAAGTTAATACGTGATCATTAAAAGACTCTTATCTAATCTTACATGAAGCCAAGAGAGCTTCTGGGTGCAGTGCATGTTATAGTCTGTCCCATGAAAATGTACAAGTGCCTAGGGAAGCCATTTTAAAGTGATAGTAAAGGTCTAAGTGGTACCTCAGGCAAGGGTTAGAGTTCTCAAGCACTGTCATACCTTATGATGAATTTGCTAGACCCCAAGGCCAACTGCAAATCCTCTCTTTATTCCTCTAGACTTTCCATACAGTTCCTCACTCAGAACAGTTCCAGCTGTCTATGGGAAGGCTCCACAAGACAAAAGGCTAGGATTTGGCCATGTACAAGCAGACCACAAATGAATTACCCAGAGTATGTTGGCAGAAGGACTTGAGCAGAAGAACATGGGGAAGTCACCACAGGTTGCCAATGGGTTATGAAAATTGTGAGAAAAAGGAAGTTGTTTTCTCTGTTTTGTTTTGTTTTAGAAAAAAAAATCTTACAGCATAATACACATAGACAACATGAGCACATTCCAGTCAATCCACTTCATAGACATGATCTCACTGGTCTCCCCAACATCCCTACAAGGAAATGAGGGGGACAAGGGCTACTCCACCCTCTAGGACAAAGTTCCATCCTTCCATCCCACATGTGGCCATGAGTGGGTGGAACACATTTAAACAGGGGAACGAATTACCATCTCCCTTGCTTCCGACCCCCTCAGTATGTGGGTGAGCTAGTTTGCTTTCCCCTGCTTGAGGCCACACAATTCCCAAAACAAGTCGTCTGAAATGTTGGGGGACTGAGTCACTGGCCAGCAATAATTCTCAAGCAACTGCTGGTTTGTTTCTAGGCCACGGCCTGGCCATGCTGCCTTGGATCCATGACAGCATGTAATGAAAGTGCCTGGAATGATGTGTTCCTCACTGCTGCAGAGGAGATATAGAGAGGAAAGAAGGTAGTGAATACGGAAGTGGATGCATCTGAGCCTTTGTACAGACACTGGGCTGAAGACAAATTCAGACACCAGCAAATTAGCTTGGTGGCCACACAGAGGTTCTACTGAAGTGTAAAGTAGATCTCTACGAGTCTGGTATTATTTTGTTTTGGAAAGTGATATTGCCTACCAAAACATTTTTTTTTTTTTTTTACTTCTTTCAAAGGTAGACTATTTTTTAAAAGAAATCTGAGCTAGGTCAGGTGGTACATGCCTGGAATCACAGCACTTGGGAGGTGGAAACAGGATTGAAAGTTCAAGGTCATCTTCAGCTACAGTTAGTCTGAGGCTAGCCGGGGCAACAGAGGACCCTGTCTCAAAATAATAATCAAAGAAATAGTAAGTAAATCTGTGGAAGAATTGTCCAAATTCTCTATCAAAGACAGTAACTAGAATATTGAGGAAAGGTTATTGGAAAAGAAAGCACTATAATCATAATTAATTAGATGGGCCCTTTGCGTTCGGAAGCACGGGGCAGTTTATTCAGAAAGCACTTTAGAATGTGTTTGGTTACTTACTTAAAAATGGGTTTAGATTTTTTTTTTCTGTCTCCGTTAGAAATAAAAGTGTATCAGAAAAGAAGGGATAAAAATATTATTGTCCGTGTAAATGTTGACACACATACTCTCCCCGTGAGGCTACCTGCTGGGGATAAAGACCCCAGCAGCTTCTGACAGTCATCTGAGATCACCACCCTGTGTGGCATAAAAGCGCATTATTTCACTAAGGTTTTCAGAGCCCGAGAGAAAAAAAATAGTGTGAAGAATAAGGTTTTCAAGCCAAATTTGCAATTTTCTTAATCCCAGATGTGCCTGAAAACAGTCGTGTGATAATTGTCAGAATGCTGGAAGATCAGTTTATGAATATGAAATAATATACCCCCCCCCGACTTTTCTTCTCTGTGTTTAATCCAGGTGGCAGTTGTGCACATGAGAAACGGCATTTATATAAAAGTCAAGGAAAGGACAAGCAGGGGATAGAAACCTCCCCCCACCAACTTGTTACTATTTGCTCTCTGTAATACTCAGGAAGTGGAAGACTCCTATCTGTTCAATAGGTGTGGAAAGTCTCCTAGGATAGTCTGTCACTGCTAAGTAACCTCACGTCAGACTAACCTGCTGGGATCAGCAGCAAGAAGGAAGGATAACCCTCTACAGTTGATAGAGCCCGAGCACCTACTATTACACTCACTCTGTGTAGGACCCTAAGTACGTCTCCCTCAACCTCCTCTGTCAAGCAAAAGTTATTTCCATGTATCATACCAGAATATCCTTCTCTGTTTGCGAGTCGGTTCTCATGAATAAAAAAAGGGTCCCATCTGTCTCTGATGCAGCATTTGTGAACTCAGAGTCTCTTTTTAGGGTAAAACAGAAAGGCAAAACATCTACAAGATTTATTACTGTGGCTAAATGATACATGAATATGGTTTGGGATGTCTTTTGAATGTCAACAGAATTTTTCCATTCCTGGATTACTTCATTAGCAATTCTTACCTCACCTATCCCTTGTTGAAATATTCCAGTACCTCTAGAATTGTAGCCCTCTCTCTCTTCTTCTTTTTTTTTTTTTTAAATCTCTTGTATCTTCCCCTCTGTGAAATTTTCACACCAGTAGCCTTGTTCCCTAGAATCCAAACGGAAATAGCCAAGGTATAAAAATAAAATTAAAAAAAGATTTGTGCACAAAAGAAAACAAAGTTTAGAGGACGTGGGAGGGTTTGCTGGTGGCTCCGTGTATTTAGTCTAGGAACCCAAACTTTGAAGTGTGGCTTAATAAAAGTCCTCAGGACTATGAAAGACCAGCTGCTCTTCATTTCCCCAAAGATGAAACCCCCCTGAGGAAACTGTCTTCAATTAAAACAGCAGGTGGCAATTTGACTTCAACCCAAGAAAGAATTTCCTGGTTGGGTCTCAGAAACAAGGCACCGTGGAAGATGCACACCGCCTCCCAAGGTTCTGGAAAGCTCCTAGCAGCTCCGAGGCCAGCGTCAGCTCACGTTTATAAAAGGCTTGTATTCAGGCTCATGTTGCAAATGATACATTCATTATCTCCTTTCAATCTTGCAACAACTTTCTGAGGGAAGCATCATCATTCATTCTCATTCTAGAGATGACACTAACAAGGCAAGAGCGGCGGGTGGCAAAAGCTAAGAGGGTTGGGTATCACACAGCCAGCCCCCTTCACCCCTGCTTTCTGCTTTAGATTGGTCTCTGTATAGTTAGCTCTAGTTTGTAACGTGAGAGAAGCTTTTGGATTCAACCTTCCAGTGTAAGAAGATGTTTATTATACAAAGAAATATACTCTGGTGTTATTCATCTTCACCATCTCTGAAGTAATTGATAATGGCTTCCGTGATTTTGACTTGGATAGAGAGAGCAGACGGTAGAAGAGTGTACCAGATTAGCAACCTTGGGCTTCCTATTCAACCTTTCTCACGTTCAGTATCTTCTTTTACCTGTTCGGCGCTGTTTACTGAGCCTTTCCTTATATCGAGCTTGAATGGTAAATAAAACCTAGAAAACAGAAAATTAGTAACTTCCGGTCAGGATTTCTCTGCTTTTCACTCATTGACCATGAATGAGTTTTCTCCCTGGTTTCCCATAGGTGCAAGGGCTTTGGGGTACAGAAACAGCCTCTGTCGTTAAGTGTTGTGATACTAGGAAGAATGGAGAATCGTTTGGCTTCTCTACAGAAGGTGGTTTCTGAGTTTTGTTTTGTTTTTAAAGTCCAAAGAGAGAAATCTCCACCAAAGTCATCACTTTTGTTTTTACCCTCAAATTTTTTCCCACATTTCTATTATGTGCTTTAATTATTATATGCATGCCTTTCTTCCCTATCAGACACAGAATAGTGGAGGACAGTATCTATCCTTTGCTATTTAGTTGTACCAAACCAGGGCCTGGCATGCAGTAGACACTCATAAAATATTTTATGAACGAATGAATGTTCTTCGTTGGGAAAAAAAAAAGAAAATCACAGAATATTAAATATAATTTGGAACATACTTAGCATATCAGACCGAAATTTTAT
This sequence comes from Mus minutoides, assembly GCA_902729485.2. Taxonomy (NCBI): domain Eukaryota; kingdom Metazoa; phylum Chordata; class Mammalia; order Rodentia; family Muridae; genus Mus; species Mus minutoides. Next base: position 196,376 of record LR750976.1, on the reverse strand, counting down.
TGTGTTCTGTATGCTTTCAAGCCTGTCATGAAGCAGGTAATATAAATCCAGGGTGCTATGAGACTGTTTAGGGCATTGCTTTATGAGCGTTCTCCCTCATATTTAATTACTATGTGCCAAGCATATCTTGGGACAGTACTAGATATTTTATATGTTCTCTAAAACACTGAAATACAATCTGAGGAAGACAGGGGTTAGAATTCCCATTTTATTTCATTTTATTTGTGTGTGTGTGTATGTGTGTACTGTGTTGTGTTGTGTTGTGTTTCTGAAAAAGAGTTCTCCACCTTTACTTACCAAGTCTGAGAGTGCAGCTTGGGGCTCTGGAGATATGGCTGGGAAGTCCAGCACTACTCCCCTTTCTGTTGTGGCCTGATCCACCTGTGTGGCTTTAAGCAACAACTTGACCTCTCTGAACTGCTGATCAAGTCAGCAAAAAGCAGGAGGGTTCATTACTAATTCTACAGTTGGTCTGGAGAGACTTTCCCTACACTGCCTCCTGGATGAGGGTTGTGTAGACTGGCTGTTCAGCTTGTGGAGAAAGAAGGCCCCTAGAGAAGGGGTTGGTGAGAATCTGAGAGGGAAGCCTGCGCATCCTCCTCAGCTCCCCTTGGCTCATATGTGTTTAATAAAGGACCAGCATAGGGTGAAGGAGAGCTTGTTATTTGAATAAGAGGGACCAAGTTCAATCCCTAGAAACCACCTGAGGAACCAGGCATTGAGGTCTGGACAGAGGGCTCCTCATGCTAAGAGCCTTTGCTGCTCTCACAGAAGGCCCAAGTCAGTGTCCTAGTACCTATGTTAGGAAGCTCACAACCACTTGTAATTCTAATTCCAGGGAATCTGATGCCCTCTATGGGTACCAGGCACACCATGATGCACATACATACGTGCAGGCACTCACTTAAAAAAATAAATAAATAAATAAAAGGATCCATCTACATGGCTCTGTCCGTCCCAGAGCTTACAGAGATCTACCTACTTCTGCATCACACGTGCTGGGATTGAAAATGTTTCCCACCATACCTAGCTACACACATTTCCACCACCACCACCAGCACCCTAGATATTTTCTTTATTTACATTTCAAATATTTTCCCCTTTCCAGGTCTCCTCTTCAGAAACCCCCTATTCTACCCCTTTCCCCCAACCTCTATGAGGGTGCTCCCCTACCCACCTACTCCCATCCTCCTGCCCTGGCATTCCCCTACAATGGAGCATTGAACACTCTCATGCCTGAGGGCCAATGGGATAAAAATTCCCATTGCTCTCTAACTACCAAAATAAATAGTAATCAGGTTGAAATCTATCACTCTGTTGGCTTTCCTAAAGTGGGTGAAGGATGCTATTGGATTGTCTAAAACATATGAGCCTGAAATCTGTGGACAGACAGACCAGAGGCAAAGGCTTTTCTGAATGAGAGTTATTATTCCCCAACTCTGCTCTCACTCACTTTAGGCCAGCTAAACATCTTCGTCTTACTCAACAGGACAATAGGCTGCCTCCGCAATACTTTTTGGAGATTGTCAGTATTTATTTTAATGATAGAGTCATCTCTCAAGGTAGAGTTGCATGTTTTCTTTATACTGTCTGAATCTGGCACTTTGTAAAGTCATTTTCTGAACAGGAATTGTGCTTCCATTACCTAATTGCAAAAAGTTGCCAAATTGTAAGAAGGCACTGGGAAGGGGGGAGGGTGCAAGAACTGAAGTCGATCTCAAGGTCTCACTCTTTGGAGAAATGGAAAGATTTCTAGACTGGATTGGTATGACTGTATTGGCATCCTGTTTGTTGGTGTAATAACAGCTGAAAGGAAAGAATGAGGAGAGAGAAAAGGACACTGCTCTGCTGCCCACTCCCTCCAGTAATACTTAAACTGAATTATACCAAAGAAAACCATTCTTGGTATTTTTCGGAGCTTACATTTTTAAATACTCTTAATATAGCACTTTGGTGCCTCACTAAATAAAAGATGAGTGAGTCCCAAAGAATATTTCCTAGAACACAAGTTAGAGTAAATCTATGATCAACTAAATTTGAGGAGACACTGTTAAGGTTAAAAGTAGTTTCAAATTTTAGGAGGTTTCGATATCATCTCATGCCGTGTGAAGCTCAAAGGGAAACAAACACTACTCAGTCCTAAATTTATTTATTCAATTTTAATTTAAAATGTTTATCAGATGTGAGGGATGGCTCAAGAGTTAAGGACACTAGCTGCTCTTCCAGAGGACACAGGTTTTATTCACAGCTGTCTGTAACTCTAGTCCTAAGGGAACTGATGCTCTCCTCTGGCCTCTATGAGCACAAGTCACACATATGCACAGCTAGGCATGCAGGCAAAACACCCAGTTACAGTGCATACTCACCTACACACACACACATGCTCGCTCTCTCTTCTCTCTCTCTCTCTCTCTCTCTCTCTCTCTCTCACACACACACACACACACACACACACACACACACACAGACACACACACACACACCAGACTTAGACAAAAAATATTTGTAGCTCGACACGTTTTATTTTCTTAGAGTCTTTTATGGAACAAGTCCCCTAAACTACACATGCTGAGAAAGACTGATCTGTCTATATTACAGAAATTTTTAGTTAAGAGATATTTTTCAAAGGTATTATCGTTTTTAAGTATATAGAGCTGGAAACATTCTGAATTTATTTTGTTGCTCACTACATTGGACCTCTAGGGACTAAGATGATATAAGATGGGGACAAAGAATGAACATAAGGAAGAAGGTAGAAATTCTTTCAGCTGGCAGCAGTGTGGTTTGCATTGGCTTCCTTTTTGCTTTGGGAAGTAATTAACTTTCCACTTTAGCTCATAGCACCCCTCAGAATGGGAACCTGGATAATATAAAAACAATCTTTCCCAAAGCTGCTATTACTTGAAGAACACAAATGGACAGCTGTTAAAATTCTATGGTGTCAGCAAGCAGGATATTTCTCCTAGACAACACTTCCTTTCTGGCCAATACATAAGAATCCCTTTCAACAGTATTCTACATAGAGAAGAAAACCATGAGTTGAAAATTAGCTAATTTGTCAAAATCAATTCAAAGAAACTACTACATACCGTTATAGATGAAATTGCACAAATTAAATGAAGACACACACATACACACACACTGGAAGAGAGTTTTCCACATTGAAAAGACAGAAAAGATGTTGTAGGTGACCTTACCACCAAAGGGTAAGTCACAATGGGAAGAATGCCCCTAGAGAGTATCCTACTTAATTAGGTGAGTCCGAGGGAATGATTTTCCTCTTCTTGGCTACAGTCTCATTTGACATAGGAAGGTTAAAGGTAAAAATATTATCTGACACCTTGGTAGGCAAGTGGTCCATAGACCACCATCAGCAGCCTTGCCTGAGATCTTATTACAGATGCGGAAATTCAGTACTCAACTAAGACCTCCTGAGTGCATCCACCTTTATGTGACTCTGCTCATGAGCCAGAACATCATTTCTAGCCATGTTTCCAGAGCAGCAGGCCACTGACCTACATCTGTTACCACCAGCCACTCTGTGGTACCTTATGCTAAGAGTACAATGAGCATTAAGAACTTTTAGTTTAAAAATAATAATAATTTGCCGTAAGGATTCTGGGGCCCAGAAAACAAAAGGGTGAGTTCTCTAAGGCCTCACAGCTAAATAGGAACAGGACCCAAAGGTCATTAGAAGTTTCATTGTACTATTTCAAAAGTGGTGGAATAAATTTGCCAAGTACTGTTATAACAAATGAACAGCTATGCTTTTTTTTCTCATTAAAGAAGAAAGAAAGAAAGAAAAAATTATTTAAGTTTACAAATGCCTACCTTTAAAAGAAGTTTCATTATTCCTGGTGGTGTTTAGGGAAGAACTGCGTGAGCCAAAGTCTAATCCTTTAATAGGCAGTAGAAAGCCTCCGCACTCAGGGCACATGCTTGCTACCCTCTCCACTATCTCTCCGCTGGATCCCCAACCACACCCTCCCCTCTATACACAGCAGCACCACAGCATGTGTAACTCAATTATGAATAAGGATGGAAACCACATTGGTCCACAGTACAGGGTGCGATGAAGCTCCATTTTAATCCACAATCCTACTAGCAACCAGCGTTTACCTCACCTAAAACCAAAACCTTCTGTGATTGACAATGAAATAAAGCACACACACAAAAAAAATAGATGGTGTGTATGTCTTTTCATATCATGGCAACTTTTCCTTCTCAACTGTTCTTATTCCTCTTTTCTGTTTTGTCGGTGATGGTGATCCAAACAAGAGGAAGCAGTACTATCAGAGTAAGAAGGTGTAACAGAGTCTACCAGAGTATCATGGGTTTGCTTAGCAAGCCACAAGAAGGTTTCAACTTGCTTCATTACTATCCACCTTTTGCCTAGAAAATTTTCATACTGCTTTACTTAAAATAAAGAAGAAAAAGTCAACAGTTTCAGGATATCTCATTGATACTTTGAAAACAATATTTGCCTCTGTTAGTATTTAACATGATTTGCATCAGAGATGTGATAAACGTTGTGTGTTGAATCAAAAGTTAACTACTATTTCTTTGATGCTTGATAAATCTAAAATATCTTTACCACTATTGGATTATTGGCTTTTTATTTTGCTACAAATACGGTTATGTTGACTGTATTTTGTTATTGCTCTTAACATTTCTATCTTATGCAACATTTCAGGATTTTTTTTTTTTTGATAGCATTCTATTTTTCTTCAGGGTTACAAGAGTAAATAAATACGGAGTTTCACCAAATAATAATAATAATAATAATAAAATCTAGCACATGAACAAAAACCCTAAGAATTGAGCAAAATGCAAACTCTGCTTTCAAAAAAAGTTGGCAATTTCGTATAAAAGACGTGTATAGAAATATGATTGACATCCTCTCCGATCAAATTATCCTTTTCATTTTTAATAGTAGTTCTTAAAGATATCTTAAACTACAATAAATATGTCCAAACACTAAGTAAATTTCATAATGAAATTTGGCTACAGGGCTACTAGAAACCCAGAGCCACATGTGCACACTATATAGTTTGTTGTAACATGTAAAATTAATTTTAGTTATATATTTTATTTAGCCCAATATGTTGGAAGTATTATTCAGTATGTATCCAAAATAAAATTTTCTGAGATACATTTTAATCTTAAGACATTAGCAAAAATATGGTTAGGATTTAGAGAAAATACTATAATTTTTTTATACTATTATAAAAGCCATTGTCAGTGATAAAAATTACATAAGTCTTAAGATAATTGAATTGTCATGGTCTCTTGTTTTTGTATGAATAAATCCCAATAGAAAACCCAAAATAATTTTCTTCTCAGCAATTACTCATTCTGTGAATAAGATTTTTCAGTTAGTGGTCAAGTTTCTCCATAAAATATTAAGATAATTAAAAATAAAACCATCCACAAGATGTTCTCACTCTCACTCTCTTCCCCTGCTGTCGCCCACAAGAATTTGTTTCTGTTACAGAATCACTACAATTTGTAATTGTTGATGTTGTTGGCTTGTTGTAGTTGTTGATGCTTTGTTGGTTTCTTTTTCTTTTGTATTCTACAGAACATAAATCTCACACAAGCAGAACCAACACTTCTTTCCACTCTATCCAAACTTCCCATGTCCTTACCCAACACATGCAAATCACTGAATAGTTTTAGGGGAAAAAAATCAGGCAAGGTAAGGAATCCAGCAGGTCAAATAAATGTCTGATAATGAAAAGCTTTTTCATTAGTAATGCTGACATCAAACCAACTAAGAAGAGAGGAAGCATGAAAATCCACTTCTATAGCACTTCCCATTCCTGGACTTACTCATCTGGAGAACATTTCCAGATGTTCTCCAGATGAGTAAGATTTATACCTTGTTGGTCCAGTACTCTAACCTTCAGAATTCAGAAGAATGTCTAGGGGTCTCTACTACCAGAAGCCTGGACCAGTAAGAGATGGTCAGACTTCAGATATCCTCAATCCAAACAGCCAATAACATTAAGTCTGAAGGATAACTGGATGTAAGGTTAGAAGTGGAACAGATGCCTACATAAGAAATATCCCTCTAAGTGGACATATAGAGGGTCCATAGATACTAGAGGCAGCTTGGCATGCAGCCAGAAGCAGATGGGGGACCCATATAGCCTCCTACACAGGGGGACTGATCACCCCATTATAAGCTCACAAGTTGCAGAGTAAATGTACATGATAGCAGGGACTAAAGCCAGCCATAATCATGTCAGATTCAGACTTCCAGATCCTGATCTCAAAGTCATAACTAAGGTTTCAATACCAGGAACATTATTATGGAATTCATCTAATACATTGTAGATAACATGAGATCAATTTTGTAACACTATTATCAATTCTCTCTCTCTCTCTCTCTCTCTCTCTCTCTCTCAAGCTAATTTTTCTTGATATTTTGCAGTGGAAAAAAAGTAATAATATATTAATTATTAAAAACAACTCTACCTAAAGTATACACAATTAAAATAACATACAAAATATCCAAGTGTCTGTGAAATATTTTCTGCAGGCTATGCAAAATATTAAAGGGGGAGCCATTATGAAGAACGTTTGTCATGATGACTGATAATAAACTATGGATTTATGACTCAGAATTAAATCAGTCATATTAGGAAGTTAAAAGATAAATTTACAAATTATTAAGTGTTGGCATTCCCCTAAGGAGGGCCAGGAGGCTGAGATAAAACACAGTTAGGTAGTTAACTGAATATGTATTAGCAGTGGAGAGAAGGCATGAGAATCTTCCAGCACCTGGAGGGATCACTAGCTTTGGAGGGCAAATCTCTCTAGATACATGTCTAAGCCTGACTTCTCCCATAGTTTATATGTCTCTTTACAAAAAACCTGAAGATTCAAGACACCTAGAAGTTTAAGAAGATGCTAAACATTGGTAGAAATCCACCGAAGGCAAAGTGAATGTGTCTATACTTTAATTCTTTTTTTCTTCAATTTTTATTAGATATTTTCTTCATTTACATTTCAAATGTCATCCTGAAAGTCCCCTAAACCCTCCCCAGCCCCCACCCTGCTCCCCTACACACCCACTCCCACATATTGGCCCTGGTATTCCCCTGTACTGGGGCATATAAAGTTTGCATGACCAAGGGGCCTCTCTTCCCAATGATGGCCAACTAGGCCATCTTCTGCTATATATGCAACTAGAGACATGAACTTTGGGGGTACTAGTTAGTTCATATTGTTCTTCCACCTATAGGGTTGGAGATCCCTTCAGCTCCTTGGGTACTTTCTCTAGCTCCTCCATTGGGAACCCTGTGTTCCATCTAATAGCTGACTGTGAGCATCCACTTCTGTGTTTGCCAGGCACGGGCATAGCCTCACATGAGACAGCTATATCAGGGCCCTTTCAGCACTATCTTGCTGGCAAATGCAATAGTGTCTGTGTTTGGTGGCTGATTATGGGATGGATCCCCGGCTGCAGCAGTCACTGGTTGGTCCATCCTATACTTTAATTCTAATGAACAGGACTGCATTTCTCAAAAACAGACACAACTTCCACTAACCTCTTTTCCCCTTGCCTATCTAACACTGTTCTGTTCCTAGCTCTCCCAAAATAAAGTAATCACAGAGTTATTCACCTGCAAAATTCAGGTTTCCATAGAGTTATCAGGTAATTTTAATGCCCAGCCAGGTTTTAAAGTTGTTGCAAGAGTTTATTTGTTCACTTAGCAAATTTATAGTTCTCCTGTTACAGGTTAAAGAGGCCTCAGAGGACTCAGCTCTCATCATTTCTGTAGGCAATCTGTATTTTCCATTCACAACTGCTGATTTATGTCATCGGGAACCCTTCACAGTAGCAAATAGAGAGTTCTTTGTATTATTTCCTTCTTGGGATATCCACACTGCTTTAGAGTTTATGAGAAGGGCTTGCAGGCCACTATATTTTATTTATACTGTATGTCATTATAGTAGAATGATTTGCATACATTCCTATGAGAATCTCTTTTTCAGTGATTCTAAAAAGACAAATTACAGATAAGAAAGTTCATGCCTTTTTCTTAAGTTAGTAAACAAATCTATCATTGCCCAGGGATAATGGCAAGGCATGATGGGAAAGCTCATACTACAGCATTTTTATTGAGACCCCAAGAGAGAAATCTATCACAACACCAGTTAAGAGAAGTGTAATACAAGATAGATCACCTGATGCACAAAAGTCTGCACACAGGAACATGATTCATGTTCTTAAAATGACAGTGTGTCCGAAGTTTATTTGTTCATAAAAAGTGAGGAGCCTTAATTCCCATTTGGGGAATTTATAAACCCTGCATCCAGTTATGATCTTTCGGGGGCATAATGAAGGTTGAATAATGGCTTCATTTATTCGATTCATTCAGCTTGTCATTTTATCAGATTAGAAGAAATAAGATGATAATGCTTGTTTTCCAATGTCAAAATCTTTATTGCTCAGCTTACTTTATATCTTTGCATCATCTTTTTATTCTATTTTCATAAATACCTTGGGCATTTTCAAAAAATATCCAAATTGTCTCTAACCATAAATACACTGATCTAAGGACTAGATAAATCAATTGATGTTAGGCCAGAAAAAATATGTAGCCTAAGATGATGGACTGGATGTTAGGTGTATTTTATATTTTATAAATTACAAAATGGTTAAAAGAAAAGAAAAATATGTAACCTATATATACACTTTGGGAAAGGAAAAAGGAAAAGAGGTTTGACCCTCCCTTAACCTCACCTCACTCACCTCCAAAAAATCCATGTCGGTTTCTGTCTATACCTGCTCTCCTCAGTACTGGAAAAACGCAGTGTGAACTCTTGACACTTGGAAATGATGTTCATCTCCAGGTCAAGTCCTTTATTTTCCTAACGATCTTACCCAGAAAATCCTGGGGGATTTCTCAATGAGAAGTATCTTTGTTTGTAGGGAGGGTTTTTTTTCCCCTTTGTGTTTTCTTACCTAGAATATAGGTATGGCAAACTGTAAGTTCAGAGTTATTTTCTAAAATAGGACATGCTTATCTGTACCTGAAGATAAGGAGAGGAAAACTGACCAAGTCTGGTTATAATTCCAACATTAGACTTATGAAACTTCAAATATGTTCTCATAGACCGATGAACGTGGTGAACAGCTCTGACTCCTTGGCTGGTTAGAACTTCTAGCGGAGATGTTGTCGGTTGCCTTCTGTGCAGAACATAGATTACTCTATTCGGTCACCTTTGTGTGTATATTTTCATGTCTTATCTAAATAACTGACCATCACATCTGACCATTTATTTTATTGGAATCACTGAACAAAACGATCCTCAAATAAAGTGTGAGGGATGCAAACTCAGTGTGTGTGAGGGTGCTGCACCAGTCTTGTTGGGTGGTAAGTGTCTTGGATTTGGTGTGTATGTGTGTGTGTGTGTGTGTGTGTGTGTGTGTGTGTGTGTGCATTTAAGCCAGAATGCAATGGGGCAGCCAATATAGTAAGGTAAAATATATTTTTAAAATCTGAGTGAAGAAAAAGAATTAATTGAGTAGAGAAGTGAAATGTAGTGTTGAGAAAGGGGTTATGATTGATCATCATTCTTGCAGAGTGCACAGTTTCAGGAGGTGGGCAACAAACAGTGGCCTTTTCTTTCTAGTGGCTCAAGTAAAATGATAAACATAATCAATTATTCTCTCTGTCTCTGTCTCTCTGTCTCTCTCTTCCTCCTTCCATACCCCCTCTCTCTTCTTCTCTCCCCTTTCCCCCCCTCCTTCCTTCTCTCCTTTTCTCCTTCCCTCCCTTGTTCCTTCCATCTTCCTTATCTCTAGTCCATCATTGGCACAAAATGTAGAGTTTCTTTACTCTAAAGAAAAGGCTATTAACAGCACTTACTGAATAGGGCCATGAAGTCTTGAATCCTCAGATGCTGAGTTTAATTTTACACCCATCTGAAGAACCTGACTACTTTAATTGGTGTAGAACCTGGAGAGCTTCAAGCCCACATAAGCTTGGTCGTCTTTGCTCTCTCCTGGAAGTCTCCAATCATTCATCAAGGAGCAAAGGTGCTTAACTGTCTTCCTGACAGGCATGGCCAGTGTGCTCAAGGACAGGTCACTGGACTGCCCCCTGCTTCCTTCTCACTTGAGATCTAATCTATTGGAGATCTAAGGGGGTTAGACATATCAGGGAACCCACATATATATTAATAAAATAATAGTTAACATTAATTTTACCCTTACACAGCTCTAAGACTATCAACTCTCTGAGATAGATGTGGCTGTTTTCTGCATGTTGAAACAGAAAAGTTAAGTTACTTCTATCCAAGTCACAGAGTTAATAAGTGGCTAAAGCTGTGTTTAAACCCTCAGATTCCCACCCCAGTGTTCTCTTTACTGTGAATGCCAGAGCTCACTTGCTTCACCCCTACAGTTCATGCTCATTCCAGGTAGTGCCACCTGTGACTTCCCTTTCTTTGGTTTGGCCTGATTTCTCTTCCAACAAAAAATGGGGGTGAGGAGGAGAGAAAAATCTCTGAGGGTTGTTTGTGTGGCCCCTACATCATCTCGCCTCCTTTCTCATAGACCTGGCCATTTAATGTGATGAACAGACATTTGAGGATACACTGGGCAAGCCCTGCCCTAGAACTGGAAACTGAAGAAGATGCCAGATGCCTCAAGACAGTCTGTGGTCAGATACATAACTCGGGAAGAGCGTCTCTCCCCAATTCTTCATTTCTCCTTCATTATTGAGTCTCAGTTCGCTTTTGCCCACATCAAAAGCCAAGATACTCAGTTCTCCACTTAGCCCATTGGTTTGCCCTGCCAAAAAACTCACCAGCCTGAATTCTTCTGATGATAAAACCTTCCGCCTGAGCCTAGAGCCCACTTCCTCCGCCCTGCTTTGATCTCTTTAGAGTTTTTCTTTTTTGGAAAAACCATACTGGCAAGCACACCGAACTCCTTCTACATACTTGGGATTTTACAGTGGCTTTTTTGGAACTCTGCTGGACGTTACATGTCAGTCGGTCTCTCCTGGATAGAACCCCACAAGGACCTGCTGACACCTCACGGCACAGTTTCACAAAATGTTCTAGGAAAAGATAATTTTCTAATTATAACACCAAATTCTGCTTATGGAGGCATTTTCCAACCACGCCGTCTCCTCTGGTGGAGCAGTCTGAGGGTGAAATTGGACCCAGGGCACATGCTTTCTTTTCCTTTCTCCCTGTCTAATTCATTCTTTCTCACTCTTTTTTTTTATTAGAAAATATCAAATACTGTCTAGAAAACTAGCTTTGCTTTCCAAATGCTCACAGAGAGTGCACCCCTAAAGAAACGCTATTTTCCTCACATGTACACCCAAAAGCAATGGTCCAGGCCTTTCCTCTTGACCTGTTGGATTAGGACCCCAAAGGAACATAGCCTACTTCCACCACTTGGCCCTTTCTGCTCTCTCTGCCTCTCAGCCTTCAGACCTTAGTTGATATTTACTTTCAGATTAGCTTTCCCTAAAATATTTTTCAAACAAATAGGGAATCAAATAGTGTTGATTGGAGTCAGAGAAGTGTGGTGGGGTGTGGAGAAAGGACGTTGATAGGTATACGAGTACAGCTGGACCAGGGTAAACGAATCCATGCTTCAAAAACAGGTAGTAAAGGAGATCTTGAGTATTCCTAACGTAAAGAAATGATGTGTTTCTGAGGTGATAGATATATTAATCACCTTGATCTAGTTATTACTCGTGCTACACATAGATCAAAACATTGCACCTTATAATGTGAGCAATTATCTGTGTCAGTTAAAAAGCATGTTTTATATATACTTTACATATGGGGTGTGTGCATACACAGTATATTATTATAGCATGTGTATATCCTTTCTCTGATTCGCTATACCAATGTTACCCAACTGTGGCCTGTGGATTCTCTATATCCAGGAACCAGAGACAAAAAATTTTTAAAGAAACATCTAGAAGCTTCCTGAATACTAAAAATTTAAATACTGCTCTATAGAGAGTTCTACCCTCTTATAGCCCTTCCCATCTTCTTATGACACTGGCAATTCACCTATCAAATGTGTACCCACTCCGTAAAACCATAACTCCAATCAGCACAAGGACATTACTTGCTAGCTTAAATGGGTGCTCAATAAATATGTACTGACCCAAACAGAAGTAAATATTTAACAGCTACCTTTTCTCTTAAGACATCCTCAAGTTGAAGAATTAATGTAACTTCACCTTTAAGAGAAAACACTCAGCAAAGCAATTAAAAGACATATAAAGAATTTAACTTTTGAAGTTATAGCTGTTACTTGGGCTGGGGAGATGACTCCGGGTTAAAGAGCTAAGCACACAAGCACCAGGACCTGAGTTCAAATACCCAGGCAGGACCCACATGCATCCTTGGGTGACAACCGGCCTATAATTTTAGCCTCAGAAGAAAAGGTTCTCCAGAGCGAGCCAGCTAGCAAGAAGAGCCATACTGGTGAGACTGTGCCTTGATGTGTAAGGAATGAATGCAATAAAGCATGATTCCCAGCATCATTTGGGCTTCCACATTCACTGCACACACATGCATGTATTCCTAGACCAGTGGTTCCCAACTTTCCTAATACTGCGACCCTTTAATACAGTTCCTCATGTTGTGGTGATGCCCAACCATAGAACTGTTTTTGTTGCTACTTCAAAATGTATTTTCTGACCCCTGTGAAAGGGTTGCTCAATCCTGCAAAGATATCATGAACCACAGGTTGATAACTACTGACCTATACACATGGTACCCACACATGTTCCCCAGACATGTTCCACATACATATAAGAATAGAAAAAGGAATACAGAGTTTAATTTTTAAAAGCAATATCTAAAGAATACTCATGTATCTGGTCATGTAGATATTATAGCCACTATGTAGTGTCATAGTAGTGACCTGTAGTGTCACTAGGAATATTCTAAACAGCAGCAGAGGTATTGCCAGTGACTAAAGATAATCTTTATTCTTGTTTCTTAATGATTTCCAAGAAAGTTTAGATCACAAAAATGATTTTAATCCAAAATTTAAAGGAACCCAACTACACATACAGAAATTCCTTTTAACCCTACAAGAAGCTCCCTCTTCTCCAGTATGAAGAGGCGGGGAAGTATAAGGTGTGAGGGGGCCATACTTCAGGATAATATATTGTCTTAGTTAGGGTTTTATTGCTGTGAGCAGACACCATGACCAAGGTAACTCTTACAAGGGCAACATTTAATTAGGGTTAGCTTACAGGTTCAGAGGTTCAGTTCATTATCATCAAGGTGGGAGCATGGCAGTATCCAGGCAGGCATGGCACAGGAGGAGCTGAGAGTTCTCCATCTTCATCTGAAGGCTGCTAGTGGAAGACTCGCTTCCATGCAGCTGTGATGAGGGTCTATAGCCCATGCCCACAGTGACACACCTACTCCAACAGGGCCACTCTTCTAATAATGCCACTCCCTGGGCCAAGCATATACAAACATACAAACCATAACATATATCTATATTAAAATATGAGCATCCACTTATTAAAATGTCATTTAGCTTTGTACTTTGTGTTTGTGTGTGCAGACATATTTAACTCACTAAAAAGAAAGTTTTGGACAAAAACAAAACAACAACAAAAACAAACAAACAAGCAAACAAAACCCCATAACTCTTAAGTTCTCTGCTGAACTAGAAGATGACTCAGGAATCCCTGAACTAACAGCAACACTAAGGTTGTCATCAGTGAAACTGGGACATTTCCCAGATTCCAGACTGGGCTACTCACCAAATATTCTCACTCCTTACCCCACCCACATGACAAGTGGCACATGAAGGAAGGCGGAAGCAGGTTGTGATGGATGAAAACCACAGCACATGCAAAATGTAACGTAACTTCGGCCCCCCATTAGCCACCAGTAGAAGTATTTAACATGCAGACAATAATAGAAAATATCTTTAGTGTAAGGATTGCCAGTTATACCTGAATAACGGGAGGTATTCTTGAACTAAGTTTCCGGTGTCCCATAAACAAAATTCCAAATAACCGTGAGTATGCTGAAGCTAAGAGGAAATTCTGAAGCAGACCTTTCCAAGCATAATCTACTTGGTCAGCTGCTGTCAGAGCCAGGGTCAGTGCAGAGGATGCTGTGCAGAGGATGCTGTGCAGAGGATGCAGTGTAGAGGGTGCTGTGCAGAGGATGCAGTGTAAAGGATGCTGTGCAGAGGATGCTGTGCAGAGGGTGCAGTGTAGAGGATGCAGTGTAGAGGATGCTGTGCAGAGGATGCTATGCAGAGGGTGCAGTGTAGAGGATGCAGTGTAGAGGATGCTGTGCAGAGGATGCTGTGCAGAGGATGCTGTGCAGAGGATGCAGTGTAGAGGATGCTGTGTAGAGGATGCTGTGCAGAGGATGCAGTGTAGAGGATGCTGTGCAGAGGATGCTGTGCAGAGGATGCTCTGTAGAGGATGCAGTGTAGAAGATGCAGTGTAGAGGATGCAGTGGAGAAGATGCTGTGCAGAGGATGCTGTGCAGAGGATGCTCTGTAGAGGATACTAACACTAACCTGAGACACACATGCTTGTTGATTTTCCCATCATCGTTAACACTTTCACTCCTATCTTATAAGCGAGGCAATCAGTAGCTAGTCGGCACTCATACTAACACTGAGGTAAGTTTAATAGCGACAGCTAAGCTGTGTGAGTCTGGGATCTCCGCTTCCTCGCTCACCCTCAGTGTTGAGTCAGAATGTCTTGATGAATTAGGCAAATGTGAGGTAGAAGAAATAAAAAATCTTATGTTCATGATGTAATTCCTGTCCCCACTTCAGGGCCTTACCTACAAAGAGAAAGCTACCATTTTAAACTGTCTGTAAATACCAACAGGGAAGCCTGTCCTCAAACCGTGCACAGTAAGAAAAGTCTGAGAAGGGTCAATTACTGTTACTGTCAAAGTGCCACCATTCCAAGAGGTTCCAGGGGTCTCCTTTTCCAAATGCCAATCTAAATATAGGGTTGTTTGTTTGTTTGTTTGTTTTTCCTCGCTATTTTACAAATGAAGTTACTTCCTTTTCTTATTAAGGAGACAATTAGAAAGTCTGGAAAAGCAACAACACACAAGAGGAGAAGAAAAAAACAAACAGTAAAATGATGAATCTAAAATTAAATTTAAAAAAAAAAAAAGAATTGTGCCACAGTCTAGAAATGCAGAGCAGCTCCACGGTCGCTTTGGTAGAAAAAAGTGTCAGGGTCACCATGTGACTACTGGTTGCGAATTTGGTCTTATGAAATCGCATTCTCTCCTATTTACAGGGTCCTCTCCCTTCACCCTGACTCCCTTAAAAAAAAAAAAGAAAAGAGAAAAGAGAAAAAGTAAAAGAAAAAAAGAAAAAGTAAAATAAAATAAGAACTCCTGGGATTCTTTGCACATCTGCAAAATCCATGTCAGTTCCAGGTTCCTTATTCCTGTGTTGAACCAATCTGGCTTTCTGCCTGAGAAGAGAAAGCCAGTCCTCACCACACAAGCAAATGGAGGTGACTTAATACCCGAGGGACTCTGGCTGATAAATAGCAAAGGAAAGGGTTGCCAGTCTGTCTAGTCCTCAGACCACGGACAAATGGAGCCATACAAGAGCTCAGTGATAAATTAATGGAATGATGAAAAAAAAAACCAAAGAGGTGATTTTAACTTTGAGGGTACTGGGAAAGGATGTGGGTTAGAGAGAATCATGGGGCAAAACTGAGCGGTATGAACCCTATGTTGGTAAATTATTTTTCAGAAAAAAAAATCAAAGTTGGAAGACCACCATCCTAATTATAACTTATGTCTACCAAATGAGGTTAGTGGGGGGAGGGGTTGGCATTTGGATGCTATCAATAAATAGAAGTAAATGCTTCTGGTCTGTGGCTTTCTTTCCACTAATAAAAATACTTGAGCCCTTCGGGGTTTTGTTGACCTCTATTAAATTCAGGTAAACTTGGAAGTGATCAAAGCAGAAAACCTGTACTTGCTGGAAAAGGATAAAGTCACACTTTGGAAGGAGGTTTTTAAAGGTTAGGAGAAAATGCATTCACAGCCATTTGAGTGGAAGAAACCAAAATCAGATCTTAATATCCCCACCAAGGCTATGAGGAATTGTTTGTGACTGTTAAAAAATTTTTTTTTCCTTTGGAGGGGATAAAAAAGGTCCAAACAATTCCTGGAAACTGTACCTAAGAAGATGGCATTTTTGTGAATTGAGGATAAAGGCATCAACTACATATGGAGTACATTTTCCTGTTTAACATTGATTTGTTTAAAATTGAGGGGAAAACCACTTGGCAAAATATACTGGCCGACCCAATGGCAAAAGTCATTTTAGTTTATTCTCATTCCTTTCTATGGTTCACCTCCCCACTGACCGGACATCCAGGCCCAAGATTATGAGTCCTAGATTGAAAACCAAGCAGTTCGGAAGTACCCAAAGAGGGGCACTTTCTCTTGGCTTGTGAACCCCAGTGCTGGATTGTTGTCACATATCTACAGAGATGACCTAAGAAAAAAACATCTAACAATTTTCTAGAAACAAGGTATATTTCGAAGAGCCTTGGCAGTGATTGGTTTTGAAAAAAATCCCATAGCATAAATGTGAGGTCTCAGAAAAGAAATCTAGGCTTAGATCCTCTCCAGTGACTCGTTCTTCTTTTTGGCCAAGTTACCCTTGGTTTTATTACCAAAGGTCTCATGTCCCTGAAAGGCTTTAGTCTAATGCAAATAATAACAGTATCACTCACATGGGATCATTCAGATGTAGAGAAAAGAGAACCTGGGGGAAACCTGTACAACCTGTAGCAGAAGGTATCAGACCTCTGATAATAGTAGTTAGCACTCGTGGAGTTCTTAGTTTAAGCACAGCTCTGAGAGAGCTTTGATGTATGCTTACCTTCACACGTTGGGAACTACATATCTGACTGTAACATGGTAAGAGAATAAACACTTAGTTTGTCTTACCATCTCAGAAGGTTTAAGTCTGTCACAGTGGAAGGCATAGTAAAGTAGCACATTCATAGCAGCAAGAGTGAGCGATAGAAGCTCTTCACATCATGGTGGGCCAGGAAGCAGAGCTACCCAAACTGAAGACCAAATTATAACCTACAAAGCCCTACCTCTGTTACCTTTTTCTGTCATTTAGGCACCACCCTCCTAAACGCTCCTGTCTCCCAAAATAATAGATGTAGGAAGCAAGCATTCAAAACATGTGGATGGAACAGCATACTCAAACCATAACACAGACATGTCAGTTAATTCTGATAACATCCCTGGGAGTTCCTTATTATTGTCCCCATTTTAAAGACGAGGAAGGTAAATTAAGGAATATGCCTAAGTCCACGCAGGTGGTTATAACAGAGCCAGAATAAATAACAGGGAATGGATTGAACTTAAACAAGAATGACTCCCTCTTCCTCTTAAAGACTTCTCCCTCCCCATAGCTTCTTTAGCTTTTAAGATGCAATTAGACTAGGGTATATTTCTTCTCTTTCTGTTACTCCAGGACCTTGCTAGATGCCAGATGCCTCCTCAAGAAACTAAGGAAGAGAGAAACCAGTAAAGCAAATGCTTGTTAAATGCCAATTGGTTTAGCACCTCCTAAAACAGAATCCATGAGCTTCTATGGAATAAAGCTATAAAGTCTTATAGCGAGGTTACTTGAAACCTGCATCAATACGCTCTGCAGGGCTTTCTCTCTGAAGAATTCCTTCAGCCATTGATCCTTGGGCACCAAGCAGCCTTTTGTGAGCTAAGCACCCTGCCAGATGGCTTCTATGAGCTCTGTTAAATCCCCTCTCAAGGAGCAGTGGTATTGTTTGAATAAAGTTGCCTCTGTTGCTATTACTTGGCTCACCACTTAAGAGTATTACAAACTCTGAGAAGAAAATACATTTAAAAAAATTAACAGTATTCCATTGAATAGAGTCACAGAATTTGCCCTAGGCTGGCCACAGGATTAATCTTATTAAGGAAAGTTGTTCTATCCAGCCTGGTTTTCTATATAAAAACAGAATCCTGGAAACTTGTGACTTTGATGGGAGGAGAGGAGAAAAAGGCAGCCTGGATGTATGTCCAAGTTAAAACTTAAAATCAAGGCAAATGGAAAACACATTCAAAATGGGAGTCTAACCATAGATGCACTTAGACAACAAATCCAGTCTTTCCCACTATAAATGAGGGCCTCCAACATATCTCTCCTGAGGCATGTCTAAAACACATGTATTTATGATCCGTGGATCAAAGGCCACCACCACACAATTGTGGTTATAAAGCAGCTCTCTCTCCTTCCTTTTCTTTCTTTTCCTTTCTGTCTATCTGTCTGACTGTCTCCCTGTCTGTCTGTCTTTTTATCTACACCATCTGCTTTTGATATAGTTCTCTTTTTGACCGCCTAAACTTTGACCCACCTCAATGTCAATACCACAGTACTCTCTTTCCTCCAAGGGTCCGGTGAAAGCAAGGCACAGACACTTGAACCAGGTGGCTAGGAGAAAGACACTGCTAAAGTCCATCCCAAGAGGAAGCAAAGGACTCATGGAGCTCTTGACTTAGGTGTCTAGAGTTTCCTCAAATCGCAATGGAAATAATGAAGAAATAGAACCTGAAGAATAGTCTTGCTTTGGGGCCTAAGAGCTTAAAAACATTCTCTATCCCACTAGCCACCTGTAGCAATGCCTTTTATATTCCTTGGCAATAATACTAGAAATATATTTCTATCCATCTATCTATCACTCATCCTTCCATACATTCTTCATTCTATCAAACATAGACATTAAGGTTCATCAAAGAAAAGATCAGGCAACATTCTTTCTGTTAAGGGGACTCTAAGTCTAATGGAAAATCACATAATAAATAAGAAAACAAATTAATAAAATATTTTCATATGGTAAGTGCCTTAAGAAATAAGTAGGGTGGGCCAGATATGGTGGCACATGCCTTTAATCCCAACACTTGGGAAGCAAAACAGGTAGATCATTGAGTTCAAGGCCAGCCTGGTCTATAGAGTGAGCTCCAGGAGAGCCAGAGCAACACAGGGAAATGTTGTCCACCCCACCCCTCCAGAAAAAAAGAATAAAAAACAAAGAGAAAGAGAAAGAGAAAGAGAAAGAGAAAGAGAAAGAGAAAGAGAAAGAGAAAGAGAAAGAGAAAGAGAAAGAGAAAGAGAAAGAGAAAGGGAGGGAGGGAGGGAGAGAGAGAGAGAGAGAGAGAGAGAGAGAGAGAGAAAGAGAGAAAGAGAAGAGTAGGAGAATATAGCCTAGAGAGGAAGTGGCAGCCACTTTACATGATGAAGTAGGAGATCCTTTTTGAGGAAACAATAGCTTAGCTAACACCAGAAAAGGTTAGGTTTAAAAAAATACCATCGCAAGTCAAAAACTTTGTACATGAGAATCCCTTGGAAGCCTCAACAACCACGGTGTGTTTTCAGAACATTGGGAGGGTTCTGTGGCCCAAGAAGCAGCTCAATGAAGTCAGGTCAGTTAGTTAGATCTGGAGGCTCACAAAGAACTTTCTAAGCCAGGGAATTTGTTTTATTTTAAATGAATTAGACAACCATGCAAAGATGAGAGGAGAGGAATGACAAGATTCAATGCATAATTTTAATAAATCCATGTGGGTGCTGGGTAAAGAACAAGAGTGGAAACAGGAAGGATGTTTGTTTAAGACTCGGTTGTGTTAATTAAATGAGAGATGTAGTGGCCTACACTAACCATGGACGCCAACAGAGGCGAATATATTAATGGAATGCTTGAAAGAGTTGGCAGAGCTTGTAGCTGGGATAGGGGCAGGGGAAACTTGTTTAGTGGGTATCAGTGCCATTTATTGAGAGTGTCTCTTTGTGAATAAGCCTGAACCAAGTAAACAGAGAAAGTTAAGTGTTCTCCCTCTTAGCCCTTACTTTCCTGATACATAAGAGAATGTCTATGCTGAGACACTCTAAGTAAATACTGAGAATTTGTACCTATTGTCAGAGTTCAGCTCCTCAATGTAACATTTGGGGCATGTACCTCAGGACAAGCAAAACATCTGTTGAGACCAGAGCTACACAAACTCATAGGAATGAGAAATAAAATCTCCCTGGGATGTAGGACAATGAGACAATAAGAAAAATCATGACCTTTCATTTCTCATTGCTATCAATGAAGTTAGCAATTTAACTGAGTCGTTAGTACATAGACACACAGAAGGCATTAGAATGGTAAGCTGAAGTGTTTAGACTCAAAAATCAGCTTCAACACTTGGGCTCTTGGAGATTTGTCTCTTAAATGTCTATTATAGTTCCATATTTTATGGAGTTGGTTATAGGCTTGAATCTTATGCATTAATGAATGACTACTGTCATTATTACCTTATGTATTATACTATATTTCTTTCTACAGTTAGCAGACTGCTTTCTATTTAACATCTATTGGAGTCCTGCTATAATATGTTTAGATATATAGATATATCTATATAGATATATCACTATATATAGATATATCTAGATATAGATAGAGATGATAGAGATAGAGATAGATAGATATAGATATATCTTTTAGTAGACTTCATTTATTATAACTGATGGGTCCATGAACATAGAGACTTCTTGAGCACTATAATTGTCATGCTAAATAAGAATCCTGTTCTGAATTTCTGTAGCTTGTGAAAGCTACTCTATGAAGTGCATCTTGAACAAGAACCCAGAGAGTTAAGCTGGAAATTATTACTTCTAAAAATGTATATTTTGTCTGAATGGTTAAAAACAAAGGGCAAATTAATTGACTGTCTAAAGATAATACATGTATTCATCTGATCATCCTGACTAAAAATGGTACATGCATGTTCTAAATTCCTTTACAAAAAGACCTTATTCAACTATGAGCATTCCAGCTAATACTCTATGTTAACAATGTTGAACACAGACTGAAAATATAGCAGGTGACCTCCCTGTAGACCAGATGGTTTACAATAGTGCCAGAAGGTCCATTAGTAAGTAGCATCAGGTACAACCGCAGTCAATCATCCATATTTCTTTGCATGACATTTGAACCTAGGAAAAGAAGTATTTTTATAACCTCCTGTAGCTGAATGTTTGACCTTAGAGCTTGCTGTCTGTGCCTTTTTTTTTTCTTTCTGTCAGTCCTCATGACTACAAATGCTATTATTAGTCATAAGACTGTTCAGGCCCTTTTAAATTCCAGTCATGCTATTTGGAGCTCTGACCTAAGCCTAACAGGAAATTCAAAATCCTAATTATTTCCAAGAAGTCTAATTCTTTAGCATTTGCTTTGAATTTTCCCACCTCTGTGTGTAACCCAGAACTATGGTAAATGGTAGCAAGGTTGCCATCACATCCCTCACAAGCAAGGACTGTATTTCCCAGAGGAAAGTGAGCAAGTCTGTGTACCATCTATCCTGGAACTAAATCACAATTGTTGGTAGGAGAAGTGGTCTTAGGAAAGCCATCACAACTCTGTTTCATGTAGTAAATAGAAAATGTTGTTTATTGAGTAAAGGCCAGACAACAAAAAAAAAAAGGGAACCATGTGGCAGGGAGGACATGTGGGAAGAAAGGTAATGAAACAAAATGTCAGGAGATGCAGTGGGTATTGAGGTGACAGGATGGAATGGAGAAAGGTGGGAAGCAGAGATCAAGGGGAGAAGGAGAGAATAAACCAGGACAGAAGATTCACGAAAACCTTCCGTGAAAGTCTATTGCTTTATAAGCTAACTCAAAGGATAATTTTTAATTTTAAAAGGAAAATATTTGTCTTGATTAAGTGATACCGTTCACAAATAAAATTCAGCACTTAGTAAAAATCAAAGATACTCTTCATTGACATCACTCATCCATGTCAAGGGATCAGCTCTCTGAGCATCACTTGCCCTTTCTGCCTAAGCTCGCTCATTGGGTCCTCCAAGTTGACATTTGCTTTAAGCCAGACCAACTTTGGCATTTATTTGCATATATCTACATTGTTAATCATCATCTCTAGAATCATAAACACTTATTCTCAGAGACAGGTCTACCTTTGACAATTTGTGGCACAAACATCAGTAGGACCAAAATTATCCTTAAGCTTAGGGATACACATCTTATAGATATACAGGGACTGCTTAGAGAACATCCAATTAAATCTGTTGTGACACCGAATATCTTTAATATTTTTATAATATTTATATACATGTACATTTATTTAGAATATATGCATAAATATATTACATGTTTGTACATACATATATACATATATAATATATACTATACCATATACCGTTATATATTATATATAATATTATGTATTCATACATATATACACACACACATATATATATGTGTGTGTGTGTATATATGTATACTATATATATACATATGTGCATATTTGTATGGTGTAGTATAAGGGATTCACATGTCACAGTGCAGATGCTATGATGCATGTGTGAAGTCAAGGGACAACAGGTGCGAGTTAGTTCTCACTTTCTATCATGTGCATTCTATGGGTTAAATTTTAGTCTTCAGATTTAGTGGAAAGTCCCTGTACCCACTGAAATATATCACTGGCCCCTTGCTATTTTCCTAACACCATATATTATTGAACTAGCAGATACTTCTCTATAACCATTTTTTCACCCACACCCATGTTCCCTGAAATAATGACTCTGTGACTTCTTATATGTGATCGAAGAAATGCCTAGGCTTTGGCTCATTTCTGTAGCTCATAACTCATTTTTTCTTTCTTTAACTAGTCTGAGTCATGCCACATGGCTCATAGCCTCTCTTTCAGTTTCATGTATCTGTCTTCCTTGGAGTTGGGGCATATCTTCCCCATGTCTAACTAACTCTATCCCAGAAATCCTATCTGTACTGGAACTTCCACCTATCTGTCTATTTCCTGCCTAAGCTAAAAGGCCAACAGCATTTTTTTGGCAAGAGATTCTTTCTATACTTCTCTGCCACTATCATGACAAAGGAAGCAAGCTAATTGAGTATAGTTTGTATTGACTTCTAATGCTCAATGAGAGGTAGAGAATTTTCAGCAGAGGAAACGACAAGAAAGGCATAGACTCTTACACGTGCTGTTTCACATATCGATTTTATGACACCCATGTGTTGTATTATCATGAGTAGTTTTCTTATATGAGCTCCCTGCTAACTTGAAATTCCCTTTGAGGTGATAAAGTCACGTAAGGATTGTAATGAAGACATAGGTCTTCCAAAGGGAATTTCAAGGGAGCTATATTTATATACACATACAAGCTGATATCAATTAAAACACAAATTAATGAAACAATCTAGGCTAAAACAGTCTTTGATGCCTCCCTGAGCCACATGTGAATTGTTTCTTGTAGCAGAATGAGATGTTTCTGTGCTTATTGAGTGGAGAAATATGAATGAGCAAGCCATGTGTCCAACACCTAAGATCTGGCTAAACTGTGACTAAGAAGAGGCAAGCAGTGTGTTTGGAAACACAAATGAGGGGTTTCCTTTAAGTCAAGAACTTTAAAGGATAGTAGTGAGTTTCTGAGAAACAAAATGAATGGGAAGACCTGCATATGAAGTTCCTTAGCCCTCATTTATGAGACTTCTTGCTTTCTTGGTGATTACAGAGAGCATAGATGAATAAAAAGGGAGGAGCCCCATTGACTATCCAATACCAAATGGTATTGGATATGCATATGTAGAAGCAACCAACCTTAAATGAACTAAAACAGGTTGTATTGTGTATGTGTATGCTCACGTGTAGCAATAATAATTAAAGAAAAATAAGCCATGAACTTGAAAGAGGTTCCCAAGCTATAAAGGTAAATGAGAACATTGACACTAGATCATTGCAAAAGAGAGATCAGTCCTCTAACATATTGCATTCAGTGACTGCTTTCAAAGCCCTTCTTTGACTATTCCTTCAATAGTGTGTGTGTGTGTGTGTGTGTGTGTGTGTGTGTGTGTGTGTATAATCTACATTTGGGAAATAAAGGGAAATTTGTATACCATCATAGTCTCCAAAGATTGATTTTTGTTAGTATGTACTTGAAAGATCACAGGGCATGCAGGGCAGGAAATATTTCCATATGGACAGAGAAGATTTGTAACTGCAGGTTTGCAGCCTTCTATCCTCTTTGCCTAAAAGCTACTTGATCAAACGAACAAACAAAATAAAACAAAACCTACCTATGTGGTATCAGTGACCTTGCAAAAAACATTCAGGCAATAATTGTAATATATATATATATATATATATATATATATATATATATATATATATATATATATCAGATGCAAAAAAAAAACCAAACTGTAAATATACATACCATATGACCAAAATTATATACCTAAAAGATATATTAAAAGTATTTAAATATTCCTTAGTAGAGAAAATTAAGTTGTAATTTGGAGGTTGTTGCAGGAGAAATCAGCAGTACGTTGATAGTGAAGGCAAACCTAACAGTCGTTAAGGGACAATGACTTCTTTTTGCCCAAAATAATACTCAGAATATGTTCACAGAATGACTGAGTAGTGAAGGTATTCACAACTGTAAAATTGTTTGAACTATCATTTCATTTTGTAAGTATAAAAAAATATCTCTTCCATTATTATGCTTAGAGATGAATTACTCAAATTGTTAAGAGCTAATAAGTGTGCATCCAGATCTTGAGATGGTCATCTCGCACCCATTCCAAATGGGGCATAAATTCCAGCATTCTTTACTTTTATTTGACCTAATCAACTAAAGCCTGGCAGAAATTAGAGAAAATTAATACACTGACATGTAATATTCGTAAATGCAGCTCATTAAATCAACAATGAAACAACGATTTTAAGGGCTCTTCAGCAAGTTATTTAGCAGAATACATACATACATACATACATACATACATACATACATATATACAATCATACATACGTACATACATATATACATACTCCAGAGGACAAAGTTGGGAAGAGCAAAGAAAGATTATAAATAGATGACAGGTAAAACACGCATGTCTGTGGGAGAGGCCAGAGCTGGTTTCACAGCTGTCTTTAGAGAAGCCACTGGAGGTGGAGTGGGGGAGTCATGGTGTCCTCTCTATGACAAAAGAAGGGGAAATAAATAGAAATTATAAATAAAGGAATTTAAGGTAGATGGAAATATTTCACTGGCAGCAAAGGCTTTACTAACTCTGGAAAGGATTCCTGGGGAGGTTTTCAAATTCCCTATCTGGATGTATTTACAAGAAGAAAGATAGCCATCAGCCTTGGGTGGCTGAAGCAGAGACCTGCAGGAATTTGCTCCAAGCTGGGTCCATTTCTGTCAAACACAGAGAAGGCTGGGGACTGGAGTGGCATTGCCCCTGAGAACAACCTTACCCAAAGTAATCATTTCCTTGGAAAATCAACTGGCATCTGCTCATTGGTTATAAGTGGAATGTACAATTATAATACATTCTGGTTTTTATTTTCTTTTTTAGTTTGGTTTCCAGTGGAAAGAAAAGAGGCTTATGAAATCTCTCTGGCAGGCTGAACACTGCTTATTATATTTTCATTTTCCTTCTGCAGGCTGGTTACAACCAAGTCCCTTAGAAAATAGAGGAGACCCAAAGTAGCAGTGCATGAACCCTTCCACTGGGGAGTGGGAAGTTAGTTGTCTATCTCCTCCATAGGGAAACGTCTTTTCCTCCCCATCAGCTTTTCCTTTCTTACCACCACGAAGACTACTACACTAAGCTTTGTGCAGGCTGAGAATTTCACTAGCTTCAGTTCCAGCCTACAAACAGCACAGCACCCGGCAGGAGCAGTTTGTAGCCAATCCTCTAATTGATTCTGTTTCTCTATTTACACAGCTGCACACCTGTTTGCCTGCCGTCTTCGCTACAACAATTGTCTGCTTTTTATTGTGAGCTCCTAGGGGCAAGGTGTGCAGTCTGTTACATTTACTTTACACAACACTATGTACACATGTGCAGGTGTGACTGTGTTTGGGAAAAAAAAATGGTTCCTGGTATGAGTGGATGCTCAAAAAAAAATGTTATTGTGCAATTCATCAACGTTGTAAAGAATTAACTCTGGGTGAGGAAGAGTAATCCCCTGACTCTCCTGTGTGTGGTACAACAAAGCCATAATCACTGTCAGGGATCAAAGAGCATTGAACAGTGTAAGCAGGGTCCAGCCAACCACTGGAAAGGCTAATAAATCAGGTTAGAAATTGAAAAGGATAAAACAAGCAGGGCAGCATTTATTTAACAGTTTGCCCTCAGCGTGTCTTTCCCATCTTTGTGTGCAAGCGACATCTTTCTGGGATTCTCAGTTCAGAGCACTGGAGGTCAATATCCACTATCACATGGGGATGTTGCATTTCATGTACCCCAATGAAGACAATAAGTTCATAGCATCCTGGATGTCCTATTTCTTTGGTTATTTTTACCATAATTAGTATTTTTACCTTCCTACCAATTCCTGTAAAAAAAAAAAAAAATACCCTCCAATCTCCCCTTTTATCTATCGGTCATCCTCACTGACCCAAAAGACAGAGATGAGTCGATCTACACTGCCTGTTGGGTTTTAAATTCCATTTTCTCCTTAGGGATCTTCAAAGTTGTGTTTTTCCAAAGGACAAAAATGACTAATAAAAATCCATCCCTCAGGATAAGCACAAGAAATGACATTTTACATAATCTAAGAAATATTTTCTAGGCACCAGCTATGAAACAAATCATAGCTTCTGTCTTTAAAATGCAGACTATCAAAGGCTAGAGAGATGATTTTTTTTAATGAAAGTATGTTCTGCCCTTCCAAAACATCAGGGTCCTGCTTCCAGCACCCACTTTGGGAGTTCACAACCACCTATAACTTCAGTGTTAGTAATAACTAACTCCTTGAATCTACATGAGCCCCTGCAGTCACATGCATAACCCATACATAGACACAAATGCACAGACACATACACATGCATATACATCCACATATTTATGCATGTACATACATCTGTAATTATATAAACACAGACACACATGTGTTTGTACACATGTGCACACACATGCATATATATTTATATATACATATTCATATTTAAAATACTAAAAAAGTAAATCATAAAAATGCACATGCTTTAAGATCTTAAAAGTATTTTAAATAATCTTAAATGTAAGAATGCTATATTGTAGGAGTGTAATGAAGGTTTAATCATACATATTTAAAGTATACTTATTGGACACAAGATATCCTAATAAATAGTAGCTCTTATTAGTATTGTTTAGTACAATTTCATTTATTATTAATTTTTAGGAAAAATTAGATTATTGTCAATTTGGTTTAATTGTTGAGGGGAAGAAAGAATTATCACATTCAAAAAGGAAAAAAAAAAAAAAAAACAGAAAAACTATTGTCAAGAATCCTGAAGTCAGGATGACCACACAAACTTGGACCTCAACCATGCTTTGATGTCTGAAGTCTGGTTCTCATCCTGTTCTTCCTAGGATGTTTCAAAGTCTTGATCACGTCCCAAGATCACAGAAAATATTTTTCTCTCCTTCATGCTTCTTCCAACCCTGGTCTTATTCATGGTTATTTCACAGAACAAGTAACAAGATAAACTTGAAGTTTTACACATATGTTTTGAAGGCATGAGAATCAATTAGACAGGAATATACCAATCTTTAACTTTGAAAACAAATTACTTAGTAGATTATTGTAGGTAAAATATTGTACTTAATGAAATGATTACCAAATCAATTATTGCCTAGATGGCTATGTTAACTGGTCATAATGTAAGTAATGAGATGATATTAATGCAAAAGCATTGTAATACGATTATCTCAAGCAAAAACAAATATCTACATAGTTTTTATATTTTGGTTAAGCTTAAGGTTTGTTCTATATTGCCAAATGTCTAGATCAGTAAAAGAAGACTTCATGTCTGGTTCTCCTGGACTATTTGCAATTGAAAACATATAATCTTTGCTTTTCCATCTGTTACTGGATGGCCTCTGGCTTATCTGAATCACCATTATATTCTTACTATTATAGCCTACTTGAGGGTTCATACCATTGTTTGACTTACTGAAAAAGAAAGCGAGTGTGTTCCTTACTTCCTCAGTAAAGATGAGATGCTCATGATAAGTAATATATTGCAAGGATGATTGACAAGTGCACCTACAGTAAAAAATCTGAGAGACTATCAGACATCACCTCTTGAACCATAGTGAGGACCAACTTTAAATTCCAACCACATAAACTTCTCTCGTCTAGCCTTCTAAAGTGAAGTCGCCATTTCTCAAGTAAATCCACCTTTTGTGTAGTTGATTCCACATTCCTCTTGTCCTCATTCCAAATTAGTAAAACCCAAACATTTCATATAAAACCTTAGAGATGTAGATATTTTCAGGTTGTACCAGATCAGTTAGTGTTGCCTGCTTTGAACCTTATAAGTAGAATCATGAGACAATTGATTCATTTTATAAGCAAGAGGAAATGAGTGTCCCACTAGTCACACTTAAAAGAAAACCAGGGATTTGGCAGTCCAGATCCTCAGTGGTGGCTTAACATGACCTTAGAAATGTCTTTCTTTTTTCAATTTACCAAGACTTGCTTGTCAATTAAGGTTTGATCTTGTTCCAGTAGAAAAGAATTTTGCAGGGTTTTGTCTAAGACTATTTAACCTTTGAGTTTCTCTTAATTAAACTGAAAATGGGCTCTCTGTGCTTTCAAACATTATATGAAGCCATGGACCAAATCAATAGTTTTCTCAATAGAAAAGAAAGACTTACTTCCAGGAACTTCAAGGTGAATAACTCATTTTTTTCTGAGACCATACATTTCTAAACAACTCAAATGTGCAGTTGAAATACTGTATCTAACTGCAGTAATGATCAATGGGCCTTTATCGTGCTCTTGACAACAACACATATCGTAAGGTAATATTTAGTCTTCCTTTAAAAACTTCATATTTAGTGCCTTAGATGATGTTGATGGTCTAAGACTGGGGAGTTTTGTTTTACTGATTCCTTGTTCACCAAATTTTTCCTTAGTAATGTGTAAATAATAGAATCTTTCATATCCCTGCATTTATTCATTTTTTGCATAGTTGTTAGATTAATTGAGTATAGGCACATAACATAATTGGCAAGAAACTGGCCCAAAGAGCACATTTATGTATTCTCTCTTCCTTCATAAACCATAAGAATATAACCAACCTGCTTTAGGTTGGAAATTCAAAACTGGTTAGGACAGATCATATTGATATACATATTGAAACCTATATCTGGATGTCTGAGATAATGTGATACACTCTGTGAAATATTATGGCACATCAATAAATAGCAATTTGAAACAGCAATTCACATTACACATAATCATGGGTTTTATAAAATTAAACCTCAGTTACTATAGAACTTTATAATCATACCTGGTTACTGAATCCCAACCCGCAAAGTTCTTACATCCTGAAATGAATGGTACCACAGGAGACAGTTCCAACTCCACTTACCAAATGCAGTAAATACCCCATTTTATTCTAGATGCTTGAATTAAGCCAGTCTCAAAAAAATAAAATTAAAAAATAAAGTTAAAAAAGGACTGTTTTCAACATTTATAATGATAAAAGAAAAGCCTCTTTACTAAGACTTGTTCCATATTCAGTAAATAATCACATGTTCAATAGCAATGAAATACTGCTGAGAGATAAACATTCTTCATTTCAAAGCAAGGAGCCTGTTGAATGGTGATACAGTTTCAAAAGTATGTGATTTGACAAGGGAACTCTCATCATGCTCCTGAAAAAATTTTACGCTGCTGTGATTTTGTTTGTGGGTTTTTCTTTTCTTCCAAATTGAAGGAATGTGCTTAACTCTAATCAGAACCATCAAAGCCTTTAAAATGCCCATAGAGTTTTAAATTTCTGGCTTAAAAAGAAAATAAAGTGTTTAAAATCTCAAGTGCTGATTTTCTTGCCCTGTTAAGTTCTGTATTTAAGAATTGCAAGATGTGTTTATTTATAAGGGGTCTAACAAGTATTTATAAATACTTAAGTATGTGCCAGGCCTACTTCTAGTTGCAAGGAAGGCTTAGTACAAAAGAGACAAGTTTCCTGCACCCAGATAAGGAACTGGAGGTGGGTATGGTGGTCCATGTCAGTAATCCCAGCACTTGAGAGGCAGAGGAAGGAGGGATTCAGGTCATCCTCAGCTGGATGAACTCGAGGTTGGCCTGGGCTATCTAAAACTATGTCAAAGAAAAAAAAAGAAAAAGAGAGAAAGAGGTTGGAGAAGGAAATGTAGATGGGGAGGGAACAGAATGGAAAGGTATTGGAAGAGAAGAAAAGTTCATGATAAGGCTGACTTTAAGTGAAGATGATGAATAATGGAGGAAGAAAGTTCTAACTGCTACTGCAAAATTAAAGAGAGATTGAAGATGTGTGAAAATGAGCACCTTATTTTAGAGCAGAGCAAGAAAGTCCTCTCTGAAGAAGGGATGCCCAAACTGGGGTTTAAAGGATTAAGGGTCTATCCATACTGTGGACTCGGAGAGTATTCCTGAGCAAGAAACGAAAGAAGGGCTGAACTTAGCTGACAGTGTAAGCTGTCAAGAAGT
The DNA here is from genome assembly GCA_902729485.2 of Mus minutoides. Taxonomy (NCBI): domain Eukaryota; kingdom Metazoa; phylum Chordata; class Mammalia; order Rodentia; family Muridae; genus Mus; species Mus minutoides. The sequence continues at coordinate 165,816 of LR750976.1, read as the reverse complement.
CCACCCTAAGGGTTCTCTATATGGTCTGAGGGTGGTCAGACTTCCTAGTCAGAAGTTCATAGCTCCAAAAGACAGTAGCCTAGCACGTAAGTCAGCTCCTCATTCTTCTACGAACCACCTTCAGAAGTTACACCACGTGTGCTAAAGTTACACCACGTGTGCTGACACACTCCTGTAATGCTAGCAGCTGAAAAGAGACAGGAGGATTGGGCGTTCAGCGTCATCCTCAACTACATAACATGTTCCAGACAAGTCCAAACTGCATGCGATGCTATCTCAAAATAATGATAAAGAGAATGACAAGAAGAAAAAAGAGAGGGAATAAGGATGAGAAAGCTGTACTATGTTTCTTCTACTGTGCTGGATTGGTCAAAGCCACCTTAAGTGTTTCCAAATTCATAGAAAGGAACACAGAGAAGAGGCGAGGGATTGGAGTCATATGAAAAACTTCCAGAGAATAACATTCTCTCAAGGGCTAAGGTTTCCCTCTTCACCTTTCCATTGCCCATGATGATTTTTATTTATAATATTTTGGTATCATTTTTCATTATGGCTGTTTCAAATGCCTTGCAATTCATTTGTAGAGAATAAATATCTGTTTGAAATATCTGTTTATAAAAACCAAGAATGGGTCTGGAGAAATGGAGTTAGGAGTTAGAAGTACTTGATGCTCTTGCAGAAGACCAGGATTCAGGTCTCAGTATCCACATTGAGTGATCTAGAACAAATACACTGTATCTCCAATATGGGGTATTCAACGTCCTCTTCTGGCTACCATTGGCACATGAACACACAATGTGCATATCCATACACTCAGGCACATACACAATAAATAAATACATTTTAATCAAAGGAATTATCAATTAATATATTTGAAAAGACATCATGTTATTGTCTTCAGCTACTTTAGTACTAGACATTGTTATTATAGTCACTTCATTCTTATCTCTTTCATCCTAAAACTCTTGTCAATGAAAACTCATCTAATAAGTGCATGCTGGACCATACATCTAATCATATGATTTTTGTGTGGAGAAGAAAAAGAAGTTTGAGTATTTCTTGCTTAGTACTTTGCCTTGGTTATAGCTCAGTCTTCCAAAATAAACTGAAATGTGATGAGTTTTAAATTGCCTGTGTAGGCAATATGTCCACTCCCATCTCACAGTGTTTGAATCCTGAATACTTTGGTTTGTTTCACACCCAGAGACTATAGGTCTCTTTTCAATAGTGTTATGAATGGCAAAGTAAAGATTAAAGTCAGCTAGTTGCACTAGCTGCAAGTTTAAGACCCGAATACATAATAAGTGGATACTATATTTGAAACCATAAAATATGGAATGACTGTGTCATTACAGAAAGTATTAGAGTGCTATTCTAGAATGTGTCACTCATTGAAAAACTGCAAATTGGATGCCCAATTCAGCACTTGATTCCTAATCAACAAAATCTGGCCTTCAGATCTTGATCTACATTCTGAAGCTGTTTCTGTTTAAATCTTTTTCCGAACAACAAATATAGACATCTCTTAGGCATCTCTGTGAAACACAATAAAAAAACGTGAGATTGTCTGTTAGAAAAAGCAGTGAAATTCTGAAACTCAGCTTCAATGGGGAAATCCCACATGGTTTGTGAATCGTCTAATGAGGGACAATGTATGAGGTGTGTATCTCTGCTTGAGTTGTGTCAAAATTAAAAGAAAATCTAAACAGATAAAAGCCTATCACACCCTATTTAACAAGTAATTAAGAGCAAATTCTAATTCAAGGTGTATGCAAATGAGGTGGGAAAAACGCAACTTTCAAAAGTTGACTTTTCTTAAAGGAGACTATACTTTCCAAGGCATTACTTCCTTACACACTTGCTTTCTCCATAACAAATGTCCACATCCTTTCCAAACTATCTCTAATCTGTGTCAGCAAGAATAGAATTAATGGCAATTGAATATGTGATAATGAAAACAAGAACACATGATGGATGGTCTACTTGGACATACGTGTGTATGCATGTTAGCTTTGTATCACTGTAACCAATACTGTAAAAAAGGATGAGTTTTTCTGGCTTATGATTTCAGAGGTGCCAGGTCATGATCTCTTGACTGTTGTTTTGAGCCTATTGTAGTACATTATGGGTTAGGGTCAGTGGAAGTGGAAGTTTGCTCACCTTGTGATAACTAAAAAACAAAACAGAGACATCAGGGTCCCAATATTTCTTCAAAAGGACTCTCCTAATGACCTAACTACCTCCCAGTAGGCCCCACCTCTTCAATGTTCCACCAACTCGCAATGACAGCACGGACTAATGAGGCATTTAACATATGGGTGTATGGAGAGATTCCAAATCTAAGCTATAGCAATATACTATATAAAAAATTAATGTGTACTTGTTTAAATAAAAGCAATACACATGTTCTCTCCCTCCCATTAATATATAAGAATCTCGATTAGCTCTTAAATGTGCATCTAAATCTTGTATGTGTTTATACATTTCTACTATACAATTCCTTATACAATACAGAAAAAAAATAGTTTGATACTAATTCTTCATCTTATTTTACACGCCATCGAATAAGAGCATCTTCATCTTTCCACTTCAGAAGCTGTTCCATAAATCAAAGTAAAACCCGTGAAGAGACTGCACCCAGCCCCAGTGGTATTACAAGAAGAGTCAAGCAAGGACTTTGGTCCTCGATTCTACTGGCCAGCCAAGCCTAAATGTAAGTTTGAGGAGGGGAGAGAGAAGAGAGAGGGGGAGGGAGGGAGGGAGGGATGGAGGGAGGGAGGGAGGGTGGGAGGGAGAGCACCAGCCCAACACTGATCCACGGTGAAGCAGATACTTGTAGCTGTGCAGTACATAAACAATTGGGCAGATAGGTACTCAGTCTTTCTTCAAGTGTGACTGTCCTGTCTCCAATACTATCTACACTGCTGAAAAAGGCTTGAAACTATCACTAATATTGAATTAAAAAATAAACTTACGGTAAAATACAAAGTTGTGAGCCTAGCTGATTTTAAGTCCAGGCATGTTGAAATAGACTCTTAGAATAATCATTTCCATAGGACCTGAATAGGTGTCCAAGTGTCCACCAGATGCTAGCAGCTAGATTGTACAGGGAAAAATTGCTAACTTAAGCTTCTTTTCATGATTCAGCACGGGATTTTTAAGTAATAAAAGATCTGGAGATTTGTAAAATAAATAATTCCAGTGCAAATGGGAAAATTAAAATAATCTTATCATCTCTCAGACATGTCTATATGTGTTTTTCTACCATTATCATATTTCTCTTAATTGGGCCCATTTTTTTCCAGCTGATATTTTATAGTTTGAAGTTATGAGCTATAATGAAGAAATTATTCATTTCAGATGATTGAAGTGATAGGCACTGAATTTTCCCAAAGACAGGCTAGGATGTTTGAAACACAGCATGATATAGAAAATGTGGTTTTATTCACATGTGATACTCAATATATCCACAGTGAAAAGTCATAACAGCATGCCAGAATCTCTTTTCTTTTTTAATTGATGTCTCAGTAGAAGCAATAAAAATGTAAAGTACATCATTAACTTTTGAACTTTGACGGAAAAAAAGTTCACAACATACCATCCATTTCTGACAAGTAGACATTATCTCATAGTACCCACACCATCCCGTGCTTATTACGGTTGCCTGGTTTTAAGTGTGATTTTTGGACACATGGCGTGAGAGTTCCTAATATATAACAGCACAATGACTTTTTACAGTGTGCTTTTATTTCATAATTGAAAGATTAATTGGTTAAGCTTCTTCAGTGTGTGTGTGTGTGTGTGTGTGTGTGTGTGTGTGTGTGTGTGTGTTTGGTGTTTTCCTGTGCTGGAGATACAGCATTGCAACTTAAAGACATACACAGTACAGCATCCAGCCACATGACCATGTCCTGACTTAAATGCATCCATTCAGAACACATGGAGGAATGCAAATACTTCAATATTACATTTTTAACGTAGATACAGCCCACTCTTTGTACTAGGTCCCATCAAAACCAGATGCTCCCCAAATAAAATGTTTATAATGCAAAGCTATTGAAGTTTTTAAAAATGTGTTTGTTTAAGCAACAGAGGATAGGATTCAGGTGATGGAAGGTGTGCAGACACCAGTGAGGAGAGGCATGGCGTGTGTTGCATCTGTTCTCGAGGAACTAAATCCAGAGAAACTCTGCAGTTCTTACAATCAACTACAGACTAAGCTTCTGGATTTCTTGTAACAAAAATCTTGCTGCCAAGGACATTGACGGGCTCACCCAGTAAAAAAATTACAATAATAATGTTCAACTAAATCATAAAAAAANTCTTGATCTTGCAGCGCAAGCCATTGCTGTTTTGTTCAGGAATTTTTCCCCAGTGCCCATATCATCGAGGCATTTCCCCACTTTCTCCTCTATAAGTTTCAGTGTCTCTGGTTTTATGTGGAGGTCCTTCAACCACTTAGACTTGACCTTAGTACAAGGAGATAAGAATGGATCAATTCCCAGTCTTCTACATGATAGCAGCCAGTTGTGCCAGCACCATTTGTTGAAAATGCTGTCCTTTCTCCAACATGCCTTACACCTGGTAAGCACCAAATAACATGGGTTGGACCTATAAATTCCCACTTTCTGTTTATCATTAATGTGTCTCTTGGAGTCACACTATAAGTGGTGGTGTCTCACACATGAGAACTAATGAAGGACATCTGTAACCAAAAATATCCATGGAAAACTTGCAGCATTGATCCATATCTGTGTCATTAATCAAGTCCAGCACAGAAGGACTTTCTTGTGGTTGTGCTGTTTTAGAGATAGAGTTGAGAAATTACAGTTTAATTCAAACATTGTTTGAAACTTTGAAGAACATGAGGTTTTATGTTATATAACGGTGGTAAAGTCCAGTCATTGATGGCTATAATTCTAAGTATATAAGGATATAAATATCCTTATATATACTTTAGCTGAAAAACATTATCCAAGTAACTGTTCATATGGAATTTACTTCTTAATGCCACTCTCCTCTTTCCTCAATCTTTTAAATAAGATCTTTGGGGGGAGCACCATTTTAAACTAGTTTGGTATGAGCAGTGTTTAGCTGAAGCAGATGGCTGGAAGTCAGAGGCCCCAGATACTAACATCCATTCCCTACCAATTTGGAATGTGGCCTTGGGCAAGTCATGAGAGCAAAATCTACGATAAAAGACATAATAATAATGCCTTACATGTGCTTGGCATTTTATGGTTTAACATCACACTTTCACATACAATATGTTATTCAATCTTACCCCCAGCCTCCTGAGAGGAATATAGTAGTCATATAAAATTTTCCATTTTAAAGAATGGGGCATTTGAGACCCAGAGAAACTAAATTGCTTCTTCGTAGTCACATCGATAGCAAATGTCAGAGCCAGAAAACAGACAGTTGTAGATGTGGTGCTGGTCTCCGTCATCCCTCTCTACCATATTGCCATGCTCTGGTATCTTCCAGTGTGATGCACAGAGACAGGCAGCATTTCTAATGTGATGGTCACAAACCATATATGGTGATTGAACACTTGAAATGTGGTTCGGCCTCATCCAAATATGCTTTTCATAGGAGACATGTCCCAAATTCTTAAGGCACGATTTAAAAAACAAAAAGAATGCATGCTGAAATTATATTTTCAATATCCTGAGTTCAATGAAGTAACATGGTTTAGATAGTGATGAATATATTAATAAGTATAATTCAGTATAAATACGTTGATTTAGCACAGCTACCAGAAAATGACTTTGTATAGATGACTCACACCCTTCTCTGGTGTACTGCTAGGCCAGAGAATTCCCATGCTCAGTACCCACAGATTTCAAATTACTGGCCTTGAATGGGCACCTGCCTTGATGGAGCTTAAACAAATTTCCCAGAATGCATTAGGGAGTAGTGTAGATTAATGTTAGTGATCCAGTCATACTTGTACATCTTCCATAACCAGGGGAAAGATCAGGATTTATTGTCTGATACTTCCAAATGCTCATTCATTATAAAGATTCATTGTATACTCACTTAAATGTATGAAAGGATTAGAAGCTAAAATTCCACAGGAAAACCACAAATTATATTTGTAGCTCTGTATTACTGTTTATTTTAAAATATGTTCTCCCATAAATATCAAGAGTGAAATAGATACCTGGCTGTTATGCTAATATAGGTAATGATAAAAAACAATTATATGTAAATTTGTTATCTGGCAAATTTTATCCTGTTCACCAAAACCTCAAAAATAGAATTAGAAAAAAAAAAAACTAACTGAAAATCCTCAAGGAAAATTTGCAGTAGCAAAATATAACCCCAAACACTAACAGCTAGCTAGCATCTAACTGTCATTTACTATATGGAATGGGTTCAAGTCCTACCCTAAAAGTTAAACTAAGATTATCTCATTTAAACTTTACAGGGATTTTTAAATTAGCAACAAAAGAAATAGAAAGCAAAGCTTTTAATTACTGTTGCTTCTTACTTCCATGCTACCTGAAATCATGATGCAACCAACCAAGACAGTATTAGGGTATCTGGAATTCATTCAGTACTACTGACGTCAGCTCCGTGTCTAGGCCAGGGACAGTTCTAAACACTGTGAGAACATTGTGCAGAAAGATTGTCCCCAAAGAGTGCACCAGTTTGTTGTTTTGCGAATGGTGTACACTTAAAAACAAGAGTTAGAAAAGGAAGAGTCACATTCTAAAGATCTTCTTTATAGGTTAATAAAAATCTTTACAGTTCTGTTCCAGAGAACTGTAGTTTTGTGCATGAAGGAAGAAAAAAAAACATACCTAGAGTAAACTGTTTGGTTTTCTAATGGTGGGGAGGAGGGGATAAATATTTTCTAGAACAAATGAACCAAGGGATAACATGAAAAAAACAAAAAAGTATTTTAGATTTTTAGATTTTCAAATAGAATGTATTACAGGTTGTCACATTCTTTTTGTTGTTGTTGTTGTTGTTTGTTTTTTTAATGAGATATTTTCTTAATTTACATTTCAAATGCTATCCCACAAGTTCCCTATACCCTCCCCCCACCTTGCTCCCCTACCCACCCACTCCCACTTCTTGGCCCTGGTGTTCCCCTGTATTGGGGCATATAAAGTTTGCAATACCAAGGGGCCTCTCTTCCCAATGATGGCCAGCTTGGCCATCCTCTGCTACATATGCAGCTAGAGACACGAGCTCTGGGGGTTCTGGTTAGTTCATATTGTTGTTCCTCTTATAGGGTTGTAGACCCCTTCAGCTCTTTGGGTACTTTCTCTAGCTCCTCCATTGGGTGCCCCATGTTCCATACTATACATGACTGTGAGCATCCACTTCTGTATTTGCCAGGCATTGGCATAGCCTCATACGAGACAGCTATATCAGCACACTAATGTTTACCCAGAATAAAATAAAACAAACAAAAGCTGTAACAACAGCCAGCTCAGCTCTGTCTGGGTGAGAGAATTCAAATACTTCTACATCCTAATTTAAATTTTGATGCAAAATTTTTCAAACTGACTATCTCTGTGTGTGTATGTGTGTGTGTGTGTTTGTGTGTGTATGTGTGTGTGTGTGTGTGTGTGTGTGTGTGTGTGTGTGTGAGAGAGAGAGAGAGAGAGAGAGAGAGATTGAAATTTATTGTAATTAATTCCAAAATTGATGCAAACTAGAAAGACAACTGTTCCCAGTATGGGAAGTGGGTATTAAATGTGATTTTTGTTTTCAGTCACAGATGTGCCAGTGATAATAATAATGCTTTTTAGATTCATCTTTCCTGATCATATTTCCTTTCTGGTTGAGAACAAAGCACCCTACAGATTATTCAAGCACCATAGACAAAGAAGATACAGTATTTGGGTTTTCTAGATTCTCTTGAGGTAACAGGGCACTTGGAGACACAATCACGAGTTTAAAGATCAAAGTTGTGTGTGCATGAAGCAGAAACGGCCTTGGTCATTCTCAGAAAGCACACACAGCCCTGTGTGAGCTGTACCTCTTCTGCCATCAAACAAGTGGGCCATGAACCACTTCTAATGCGGTCTGTTCAGAATTTGTCCTTGTGTTAGCCAGGAAGATATGTGAAAGGTCATGTGGAAGTAAATCATGTAAATTCTGAGCTAGATAGGGGCTGCCAAACCTAAAAGGTGAAACACAGGACTGTTAGAAGAATCCTACATGAACTCATAAAAACTTAGCCAGTCTGATAAATCCTTTTATTAATGTAACACTAAAATTTTGCTGCCATGAAAATTCAGAAATGAGTCATCTGTTTCATTTATGTGTTATCTCACAAATACACTGATCCTCAGAGCTGAAGGGGTCTTCTTCTAAATTATTCTACCCAATACAAATATTCTACAGATCAAAACCTACATTATAGAAAAGTGATTTTTCTCAGGGAAAAAGTTAAATAGCTAAGAAAAAAAAATCTGACTAATCCTTGCCCATCTGCATCTCCTGGGAAGGGTCATCCATGCGCAGAACTCTGAGTCCTGCCAGAATTGTCGTTACAGTTTGAATTTTCAGCTTAGTAGTTGGCACTTCTGTCCAGTGAAGATAAGATGCAAATGTTGACTGTGAAAAATCACATTCACAGGGAGTGCTTATAAAATAGAAACAAAAGTGTAATGGGCCAGTGATTCCAGACCAGCTGCTCACTCCTGACTCCACTTCCTCTCCTTAGTGACTCAGAGAACTGCAGTGAATGTTCTCTGCCACTCGCCCTCACAATTTGTCTATTATCATGAGAACCTGGCCACTTCCAACATTCCAAACCAATGAAGAATAACGGGACACTCAGTCTTTGGGTTGAAAAAAAAAGAAATAAAAGCAAAAAAACTTCTAATTTTATGCTTTTATGGAAAATATGCTTGTGATAAGATTACCTAATGGTCACCCCATGAAACAAGTATACGAGTAATACTTTATAAACTGAGAAGGTTTTACTTATGTACTTAAGAATATATACACATATGCGTGTGTGTGTGTGTGTGTGTGTGTGTGTGTGCATTTATAGATACTATATACTACAAATAAAAGTGTATATATATATATATATATATATATATATATATATATATATATAAAATGTATGAATATATATATATATACATATATATATAATGCAATAGCAATGATTTTTTTAAAAGACAATGAATTTCAAAGAGAGCAGCGAGTGTTTGGAGGGAAGAAAGGGAAGGGGGAAATGTAATTATAATCTTAAAGGGGAGGGGAGTCAATGGTGATCTTCTGATCATGTAAGAGCCTTGCTCCAAAGAGAAATACCATTCCAACTTTCTCAGATCTCACATTCTTATTAAAACCCAGACTCATCACCAGCTTCCAGTGTTAATGCTACCTTTGTCTATGGCTGTTACCTACTGGTTGAATGGCCTAAGGAAAGGTATTTTACAGAGACGCTAATAATTAATTTTATTTTTATCTAGTGGAATATACTATAGTAACATTGTTGATTGGTGTCTAGTATCTAAATAGTAAAAGTAACAGATAGTAATTATAAATAGCCACTGAGCTAAATGAGAAGGATCTATACTTGCTTGGAGAGATCTTATTTGCATAAGATAAAATCAGGGCTAAAGCATGTATTTTACTTTAATAAAAATCAAAATTGAGGAGAAAGATTATATATATTAAGAATATATTCATCTTTCTCTACAAATTTATACTTCACATTACAGAGAATGAAGAAGTAAATATTAAATCTCCTTTCTAAGTGTACTAATATCTCTCTAAGAAATGGGAATAGATACAGTGACTTTCAAGGAAAATATTACAATGAGTGCATGTACATTATAATCAGTAATGCAAGGCTGAGAGTCAATCGATGTGTGAAAAGGTATTAAGGTTTAAGTCAACTGACAATAATTATAAAATGATCAGTACTGTGTTAACACAGCTAATATTCAGTGAGTGTCAGCTACACTTTATAGACATGATACTGCAGTCAATAACATATTGACTAAATCTCTGCCTTTGCACAAATTTTCCTATTCACTGGTTTCATGGCTCTGTGGCCATATCCATTCTGATGCCTCATTCTAAAAGCCTTCATCCTGTGAGTATGTACTCATCTCTCCTTCATCCTGTATGTTCTCATATCTAAAGTTTAGCTCTGAAGTCTCCTCTTGCCTTTCTTTTCTAATCCCTAGGGGCATTCATCTGTTTTCCAAAGCTCTGTAATTTTTTGCATATGCATATTATTTTATTTGATTCCCTCTCACTCCACCACATACATAAGACTATACTTCAGGGAATGATTTCTAGCATTCCATAGAAATGTGTATTGAACTAAACTCATTTAGAACTAAATACACATGTGACTTATTTTTCAATTAGGACATAATGTGTAATTGATAGCCTCAGTCTGGAGGAGGAAGGTAGTGAAGTGTATTGTTAGAAAAGCTGGAATATTCAACTTAGCATCGAGTCTGACTCTCCCACATTGAACGCTGGGGATTACCATCATTTTCAGCCCATCTTCTTACATTTCCAGTGAGTCATTTAACTTGGCAACAGTATTATTTTAGGCAAAACTAAAGTGGGGTACAAATATTGTCTGATGACTCTTCCAGGGTCAACATTTATACTATTTGAAACATTGTTATCTCTGTGGGTCTCACACTTGAGAAGGCACAGGAATTACCTGAGAAGACTGTTAAAGCACAGACTTCGGGATCCCCGGACCTAAGAGGACCCAGAATTTGCATTTTGAATAAGTAACCAGATAAGATACTGAAGTTGCTAGCAGGGAGACACACTTTAGAAGCACTGATGATCTTGATAGCCTTCGAGTCTGTGTTGTCACCTGGCCTAAGACACTCCTGATAAGTATATTCCCTGTATGAATGTGGTGGTAAGTGAACCCAGGCTCAGAGCAGCTGACTTTAAAAGTACTAGTACCTATAAAGGTGCCTCAAAAACACCCACAGCAGGTAAGCTTTGCTGGCTACAGTTTTGTTTAAGGCTCAAGAAGTTAAGAATGAACAGCCTATGTAGCAGAAGATGGCCTAGTCGGCCATCATTGGGAAGAGAGGCCCCTTGGTCTTGCAAACTTTATATGCCCCAGTACAGGGGAACGCCAGGACCAAGAAGCGGGAGTGGGTGGGTAGAGGAGTAGGGCGGGGGTGGGGTGGGGTGTATAGGGAACTTTCAGGATAGCATTTGAAATGTAAATAAAGAAAATATCTAATAAAAAAATAATGAATGAACAGCCTGAACCTATAGCTACAGGGCACAGGAAACACTTGCCAAGGTCAGAGCCATGGAGGTCAACCATGTGCAGGTAGTTTTATGACTCGCAATTGCCATCTAGTGACACCTTTGAATTACTACATTGGTAGCTGACTGGATGAAAGGGTGCTATCATTTGAACGTTGATTCTCTTTTCCTTCTGTCTTTATTTCATTCATTTATTTCATTCATTTATATGTTCAAAATGGGGAGCTCTTTAAATAAGCTTTAATATGCTCTGACCATATCTGTATTTGTACCACAGTACTGAAAAATGAATACAGGCCTAGTATTTATTATGAGTTACCTCTATGCCTTATATAGACTCAATAATCCACAGCAATTCCATGAAATACACTTATTTTCTCCATTGTAGAGACAAGAGAGAGTGATTAATGTAAAAAACACTTCAGAGATTTGCCTGAGGATGTCTGTTTAGCAAAATGGAGGAGCTGAGACCGAAGCAAAGCAGTTGTTGAGAAACATGCTGGGCGGCCTCTCACATCAGTAACACACAGAACCAATCTAAGTGTCCACTGCTAAATGGGGAAAGAGAATATGGTATGGTCGCATAATGGAATACTTACTATTCAGAAAATCCTGTCATTGTGACAACTTGGATGAAGCCAGAGGATACCATGTTCAGTGAATTAATTCAGTTAAAACAACAAAATAATCCCTCATAGTCTACCTCATCGAAGAAGATAAAAATTTGATCTCATAGAAATAGAGAGAACAGCATTCCCTGGGGGCTAGTCCACTTAGGGAAAGGGCTAAGGAAGATGTTGGTCAAAGGTTCCAAGGTGACTATGAGAAGGAACTAATTCAACAATTCTCTAGGTGAGCAGGGTGATACATAGTCACGGTTCATTTATGGAAAAAAAATAATAAGGTGAATGTTGGGTTCTCCTCACACACAAAAACTGTGAAGTCATGGATATATCAGTTAGCTAGATTCAGCTATTTCATGATTCAAAACATTATACTGTATATCCTAAATATGTATACATTTTGTGCACAATTTTAAATTAGGTCATTTATTAACTTGAAAAAAATAAATCATGGTTGCTGAAACAAATGACATCTATAAACCAATTCCCAAATGTAGTTGAGCAAAGGTGAGGTTTTCTGAATTTTCTCAACAAAATCAACTCATGTGTGAATAATTAAGGAAATATTCCTATTAACAAGGAGTCAAACTGATACAACACAAAGGGAACTGAGATGCAATTAGACCTAGAAGGAAATTCAGCTTTCTATACTTGAGTTGTCCAATGAAGCTGGCCACAAAAGCAAATAGCACTGCTGTGGACAGTGTCTTGGTTAGGGTTCCTATTGCAGTGATGGAAGACCACGCCCAAAAGCAGTGATGGAAGACCACGCCTAAAAGCAGTGATGGAAGACCACACCCAAAAGCAATTTGAAGAGGAAAAAGGCTATTTGGCTTATGCTTCTGTTGTCCATCACTGAAAGGAGTCAGAATAAGAATTCAAGAAGGACAGGAACCTGGAGGCAGGAGCTACTTACTGGCTGGCTCCCCAGGGATGCTCAGCTTGCTTTCTTGAGGAAGCCAAAATCACCAGCCCAGGGATATACCCACCCACAATGCTTTAGGCCCTTCCCTCTCAATCACTAACCAAGAAAATGCCCGACAGGCTTGTCAACTTATACTCTGATCTTCCGGAAGCGTTTTCTCAATTGAGGTTCCCTCCTCTTAGATGACTACTGCTCATAGTATGTTCACATGTGTATATTTCGTGAAAGCACAGAGAGAATCATGTGGAAAAACAAGGGGAATACCAGGAGAGCAAGATGGGGACAGGAGAGTAAAGTGTGTGTGTGTGTGTGTGTGTGTGTGTGTGTGTGTGTTGGAGTGGTGTCAATATACACAATATAGTTGAATGAAAATGCCACTATGAAACATGACTTTACATGATGAATGTTTATTTGATGATACTTTTAATGGTCTTGTGAATGTAAACGTGGAGGAGAAAGTAGGTCTTGTCTCTTAGCCTACTGTCCAGAAGTCCTAGTGGTAAATAGCTCTTGTGGTGTTTGCAGAAGTGCTCTGTCAGGGAGAGCCCCACTCCATTTCTCTTCACAGATGATGTGCTTGGCCTGTGTGCCAAGCTTTGCAGCTCATTTGTCTCCTTTCCTCCTGAAAAGCCTTCCTACAGGACGGCTGCAGAAAATCCACTCTCTTCACTCCAGTCTTATGCTACCAGATCTCCTTAACACCGGGCCCTGGATAATCTTTTTAGCTCCTTATCTAAGATATCTTGTTTACTAAACAACTTCTTTATCTCATTGTATCAAGGACCCTGGATGACTATCAAATCAAATTCTAGTAGTTTCTTTGTGCCAGTATATAGATTACTTTGCTCAGACTTGCAAGCATAAAGACTTGTGATAGTGATGGAAAACGAACATAGAGGAATAAGAGGAAATCACAGAACTAGAGTAAAGAGTGCTGGGAAGATGGTTCAGTAGGTTGTGTGCCATCTATGCAACCAGGAGAGTCTGAGTTCAAATCCCCAGCATCCACAAAATAATAATAATAATAATAATAATAATAATAATAATAATAATAATAATAATCCAGGCATGTCACCAGTAGCTTTTTGGTGGAAATCGGGGTCTTACAGTTCTAGGCAGTTACATTTTTGTGTATTGGTTTTAAGATTTTGGGACAGTACTGTCATGCCACCAAGGCATGGTTGACAAGAGCAAGAAACTTGTTTGGCAGTCCAATAGTTTATCCACAATTACTATTCAGGCAGATAGAAACCAAAACTCTGAAACAGTTTAAAGAGAGATTCAGAAGTAAGTTTACTCATAATTAAAGAATCCCAAAGGCATCCACTTCTGTGTTTGCCAGGCACTGGCATAGCCTCACACGAGACAGCTATACCAGCTATACCAGGGGCCTTTCAGCTCATAATTAAAGAATGCCAAGGAGCCAATAAAGTGTGCAGAAATATGGTTCCTTCGGCAGCCTTCAGTTGAATGGAACTCAGTTCCTTCAGCACTGTATGGAAGTACAATTCCTCCACTAGCCTTCAATTCCAGCAACCTTCTCTTGTCTCTCACACGGCTCCTTTCCAGCAGGGTGTTTCTGAGGTAGATACTAAGGGCGTACAAGTATCTTTACAGAGGGAGACGAAATGAAGTTCTAACAGCTCTGTAAAACTGGAGGTCTGTCTCTGTTGCTATATTCTCGGCCCGTTCAGCTGTGCCTGGCACTTGTACGGCACTCAGCAAGGCTTTGTTGAGTGGCTGATGAAAGCTTGAAGAGTTTGCTAGGCTGCATGGGTTGGGAGTCACTGGAAGAGAGGCGTCTCTATCCAGATGAGGGGTGCTCCTTTGTAGCTCATTCTTCCTCTCTGGTATAAGCCGTAAGCTAAAGCTCATGGCAGGATGCAGTTCAGTGACAGTGAGCTTCACCAGGTTTTTACCTTGAGTTCTACAGGTTCTTATGGGATTTGCATTCCTGATCCATTTTTGCACTTTGAGGTGGCACTGTCAACCTAAAGAATTTCTGGCTTTGGTTTTGAATTTGGGGGGGGGGGGGGGGGGGGGTTGGAGGTGGGAGGAGATTGTTTGCTTCTTAAATGAATGACTGGCAGATGGACAGCTCTAAAAGTTGGCTTCTTTTGATGATGTTCTCAATTCACCTGTGATACAAGTTCTATGTCTATGATTATAAATTGCCTTAAACTCACATGCATCCTTTCAAAGTACCAGTGTCATGGCCAGTGCTGGCTTTTTTTTTTCCATTGCTATCATTGCATTTGCCCAGAACTATCACATAGTTATGGATAAAAACTAATAAAGAGAGAAAATTGAGACATGAAAAAGAAATTGGATGAGATACATGTGTTCCCAGACCAAGACCCTTTTAGGAAAGTATTTGATAGAAAAACAGAAGTCTTACACTTCTGAAGTACAGAAACCAGTCTGGATGTTTAAAATCTGTTTTCATTCAGCCTCAGGAATCAGTACGAATCCCTCCTTATAGCCAATGGATTTTATTTTATTTATTTATTTTTTGAGATTCTTGAATCGAAGACCTTTTAAAATGCCTATGAGTCATTCCAGAAATGAGAAAATAAAAGATACATTAAAAGGGAAAGCGAAGGAGAGGGAATGAACTGAACTGTACTCACCTCCCCTTTTGCAGATATCATGCTTTAAAAATAGGTATATGGAGGAATTTTAGTTAGTCAGGTGTACTTACAAGAAGAATATCTTCCAGGATACAGGAGCCTTTGGCAAACACTGGTTGGCATTTATACCTAAAAGGTAAAAATCTGTTTTGTTCTTTGGCATGTTTTAAAAGGGCACTGAAGAACATCAGACATACCTTCCAAATTATACATAGCCAAAAACTGGGCAATCCAAAACCACAGCTTCCCCAGACAGATCAAAAACCAATGAAGTTAGACCTGAGGATTTGGGGAAGTAGCTGTGAAATGTAACTCCGTAATATACAATGGGTCTATAAACTAAACCAAACTCATCGGAAGTGTTGTGAGGTGTCCCTTTCACTTGAGACAATTACTTATTCTTGCTGTCATGGAAAGCTCTAGATCAAAAGGAGTTACAGTTCAGACATAGACTGTCCCTTAGCCATGAGGGTTTCAAGAGTCAACTATAGCGAGTTTACACAAAATGTAGGTTGCTTAGATTACTGACCTCTCCCCAATGCTTGCCTTAAGTGGGCTCTATGGGGACAAGATTGGGAACAAAGAAGGCCAGTGAATAAGAAACCATGGTCTGTCACCACACATGGAAAAACATTGCTTGAGAGTGTCACTTGAAGTCCTGGAAGTCAGTCTCTCTAATTCCCTGAATCTTCCAGGAGACTTGAGTAGATACTAGGACTATTTGGTGAAGAAAAAAAGGTTTCCATTTTATAGATTCTAGACAATGATCTATGCACTCTACACATATTATTCTATATTCATCACTTCCGATGATGGACACTCTGCCTGCACTGTCTAGGCAATGTCCTATGGCTGCTTCCTTTACCCACCACCTCCTCAGGAGGACCCTTAGTTTGCTACCTATCTGAATTTATCCCCATCTCACTCCCATCCCATCCTATATTCCCATTCTTTTTTCCTTACATCTCTTACCTCTGTCCAAAATGACCTTATGTGGCAAATTGCCTGATCCCCCACTAAAATAGAACTCTGTTGAGATCAGGAATCTGACTTGTCACTGTATGGAAACACAGTGCCTGGCTCCTATGAAACATTGAGAAGTATTTGTTTTTTTTTTAAAAAAATGCACATAAAAATGAAAAGGGAAATGAGTTGTATTTGCCAAATCATTTTCTAAAACTTCCAAATTCTATTACACAAGTGAAAAGTTCAAGAACCAATTCTGATCCTGAAATATTTTTAATCGACCCTATTCCATTCACATCATGAGCAGGAGAGAAAAGAGTGGGGGAGGAGAGTAAAAATCAGAATGGAAAGCCTACAGAGATTTCCTCTATCTGAAGCTTTAGTATTTCATTTGAAATGAACTCTAGGGATATCGGACAGGCCATGGCTCCTTTAAGAGGCCCCACTTGCTGGTTGAGGTCATGTCGGTGTTTACCAATCCCCTGTGGACAAATATTGCTCTCTTCCTACGCTATGTTTATGGGACTGAAGCAAAGGAGACGAGAACAGCTGAATGAAACATTTTGTTCCAAGCAATTTTTGCCACTTTCAGCCAAAAAGTGAATGTTGTCAGTGATATTGCTGGATTAAAAAAAAAATACACACACACAAAAAAACCCTAACTAAAAGCTTTCCAAAAACCAGCTCTCTTCCTTGCTTAATTTTGAGAATGTCTTTTTGCCATGGCCGTGTGTAGAGCTGGCTAGACAGGAGCTGGCTTCATTAGTTTTCCCACATCATGTGCAGAGGTCATGGAAAAAAATCTTTCCATTTTGGAAGGATTGCTGGTCTCCAATCACATTCATTTCGGTCATTAAAACTTAGAAGTACCAAAGCAGCTGAGGGCGGGGATAGTGAGAGGAAACTCACAAACAGAGTGGGTGATCCATTACTGCGAGCAGGCAAAAAAAACTTCATTGCAAAGACATCTACACGGGACAAAATTTTGCGACTTTCCTCCCATTAAGAAATATTTAGTCAAAATATTTAAAAGTTAGGAATTTGTTTTCATTTTTAAAATTTCTAAGTACAATCTAGTCAAGAACAGAGATAATTTACCCAAGTCCTCTGAATACCACCTGGATAAACTCAAAGCCAAGTTTAGCACATTGCGCTATTGTGAGCAAAACATGATTTGGTTACTAAATTTCTCTGAGCTCTATGCATAGAGCTGAGGGCCTCGGTCATTTCCTTATCAGAAGCAAGAGGGGAAATTCCAGATATGCAGAATCACAGAGATTTATTGCCTCCTTTCCCAGCCTGACACTTGGCCCAGCACGAAGAAGCAATGGCCAGGAAGAAGTCCTCTGGTAAAGGATGAGGGGAACTGGATGTTTGTGAAGCCCAGACTTGGGAGTGACACAAAAGGAGGTCTGAGCTTTTACACAGCCAGCGAAATCTAGTCTGTTTGAAGTTGGATCAATTGATTTCTTAAACATTTCAAATAAGCAAAGTTCTACAGGAAATGGGAGCCAGATGCATTTCTCACTCAGGAGTGCCATGGAAGCGAAGTATAAAATAGTCACAGAATAGTTCCTCATTTCATGTTGGCCTCCCTTACACTCCAGAGCTAGGCCTGCATGGTGTGAATGTAGAGATGGGTACTGAGTAAGAAGAGACTTTCTTGTTCAAACAAAAAGATCAGTAGAAGGTTCCTGATATAAGACAAGTTTTAAAATACTATAGTTGACATTAAAAGAACTAAAAAAAAAACAAAAAAACAACAAAAAAAAAAAACAGAAGAAAACATCAGAGGTGAAGCAGGCACTGTGTTTGCAGTTTTATAAACCCTCAAGAGAACAGGCTGCCCCAGCTTTCATTCTATGCCCAGAGAAACTGAGGCTCCATGAGAGTGTCTGGTTTACCAGAGACCACAAAGATTATAAATGGAGAGACTGAGGTTCTCTCATCAAAGGAGATCTTGGTCGAATACGAAGGTAGGGTTGGATAAGGGGAATTAATCTAGGTCTCTGTTGCACAGTAGGTGTGAAGCTACTCCCATATCTTTAACCAAAGATTGGTCCTCTTTAGGGAAGGTGGGCCCTACTGCAGCTTCCACACATAGCCATGAGGAACATAGGGCTTCCTTGCTAACGCCTCCAAAGAGCATCTCAGCAGTGCCACCTCATAAAGCAGGAATGGACTCCACACATCTCACCGAATGAGCCAAAGGAGACAACGAAGGCTCTCCCCTCTCTCAGATCTAAGAAAACCTAGGAAAAATGAGAGCAGATAATGTGTCACACCTGGCTGATGTCTTAACACTTTGTTCCAGTCCATGTAACTTTTACAGAAAATGAAATATTCTTAGTTTCACATAGGCTTCCCAGAAGCCCCGAGGTTTCCTGGAATTTTTCATAAGAATTTTAGCTATTTCAGCCATCATTTTCAGATATCACAGCTCTGGCTGACAGAGAATAGACACACACCATCTTTGGAACAATTGACCTCTAGGGATTTTCCCTTTGCTTTCTTCTTGGTTTTTCTTCTCATGAAACCATCCCACTATGGTTTTGATTTACTTGTATAATCATATTCTTTTCCCCAGAAATCTCATTTTCAAGATAAGGGAAAAATGAAAATGGCAGCAGGTAGACATTTTCATACTACACTCTTGAATTTGAATTGATGCCCTGATTCTTCGGCACTTCTGTATTGGTGAAGGAAATTATGGGCATTTTAATGTGTGTAGTGTGTGTGTGTGTGTGTGTGTGTGTGTGTGTGTGTGTGTGTCCCCACCACTTATGTCCTTGTTATGGTCATGCAATGCACCTTCATAACAACCTGGAAGGTCAAGTTCAAATGAAAAGTTTTCAGATTTCTTCCAATTTTGCATCAACGTATATAGATTTGGGAAGAGCAAATTGTCCCCCTCCCCCAGGTTCTCTGCTCCCATCTTCAGATCTGCCAGGGACCACAACAGATTTCCAAGCTGTGCATGTGACCACCCAGCTAAGCTTCATTCACAACACCCAGAAAATATGGTGCTCCTGGGCATCATGTGTTTTCCAGGGATGCATATCCCAGTTGTACAGTCAATCTTAGGAAGCTAGATACTGACAACATTCCACTCAGGTATTAGAAAGGTCTTGACATCGTCAAGACAGAATTTAGAGCTTTAGGCATCCAGGGCACTTTCAATAATGATATAATTTGGGAGCTGGAGAGATGGCTCAGAGGTTAAGAGTACCGACTGTTCTTCCAGAGGTCATGAGTTCAATTCCCAGCAATCACATGGTGGCTCACAACCACCTATAATGGGATCTGATGCCCTCTGCTGGTATGCCTGAAGAAAACTACAGAGTACTCACATATATAAAATAAATAAATGTTTTTTTTTAAAAAAAAAAAGAATGATATAATTTCTGCATAAAATAGTCCCTTGACTTCTTACACCAGTGAACTTGGAGAAAATGGGGCTAGAAGAAAGGATCAGAGAGGGTGTTCACCCTATCTGTGCAATGCCTGGAAATGATCTTCCAACAATAAGTGACTAGTGAGAATTAGCCTGTTCCCACATCTCATAGCCATGAAATGTATCTCAAAACATCTAAAACTAGCGGCCCAAGAGCCATAGATCAATATAAGACAAAGGTTTTGTACCTCAGTGGCACTAAGGGTTGTGCAGTTTGTGATTTGAATTACAAGTTTGGCCATCTGATTTCCTACTCCAGTGGTCTAAAGCTAGTGAAGAAGCATAGCTCGTGATACCTTCTCAAAGAGACACCAAGACAAAGACAGTGACATAGCCCCTGGAAAAACGGGGGCCAGGGGTGGGTGCTTTAGGTTAATATTTGTTCCTGGTAAGGCTTCTCTTGCCTGTCTAAAAGTCTGTGTCTACTCCTGCTTCTCTTGGTAATTATAGCATAATAACAGCTACTGCATTGCTCTTACTCCATGTGAGAGTCCATGGGAAGCATTTTACAAATATTCCCTTAATTTGTTCCTATGTCCTAGGATCTAAACATTATTTTTACAGAGGAGGAATGTGAGGCAAATATATATTCATTTAAAAACCAAAATGACCAAAAACAACCCCGTTGCCTTTAATCATATTGAGTAATATGGAACTAATTTCCAAGTTGAGATGTGAACCTAGGCACTGTAGCCTTGGGATCTATGTACCCAGTAACTGTTTTCTGCTTCTTGAAATGACATACCACCCAAGAACTCACTTAGCTAGTTGCTCAGTCTCTGAACTCTGGTATGCTCCTAAGTAGTCATGGCCTTGGTAGTGGAGGTTTGACCTAGACAAGACATCTCTTTGGCTGGCCTAATATGTCTTGCTTTCTTTGGGATAAAAGCAACCTCCTCTTTCTTTGTTCCAATGGCAATCACCAAGCAGGGGCCTAAGAAACCATAGCAGCTTCAATTTCTCCAAACTCCTAATTAGATGTAAAGGGAGCTTTGTGGATGATAATTTTTTAATTTTAGGGTTTGTAGAACATTGTATTTTGTGCCTTATCTGTCCTATTGTTCCAATTCCTCAGAAAGATTCTTTGCATATAAAAGATATTTTAAAACTTTTAAACGAGCCAGGTGGTGGTGATATACACCTTTAAGCCCAGCACTTGGGAGGCAGAGGCAGGCAGATCTCTTTGACTTCAAGGTTAGCCTGGTCTACAGAGCCAAGTTCCAGGAGACCCAAAGCTACACAGAGAACCTTGACTCTAAATAAGTAAATAAATAAATAAATAAATAAATAAATAAAATGCCATTTTCTTCAATAACCTTGAGTTTCAATCTGGCATTCAATTCTTTGAATACAAAGAATAGAATGATGTGTAGAAAATTTCCAAATTCAAATATTAAGTGTGATATAAATATGAAAAACATCACACACACACACAGAGAGAGAAAGAGAGAGAGAGAGAGAGAGAGAGAGAGTAAAAGGCCTTGTCTGTGAAGATGATAGGTTTTAGATTGTATCTAGAACCTGGAAACCAATTTCATGAGTTCAAATTCTAATCCTATTATTTACTGATTCTAGGATATGTACATGCATTTAAATACAGTATATTTGTTCTTCTCAAATGATTAATATGTTATTCAAACTCTCTATGCCCATCTCCTTATAGAAGAGTAGGAAGTAGGAAGTGTATACAGAGGTAGCTTCTATCTCAGACTTTTTGGAGGGTAAAATTAGTTCATCAGCATAATGGGTTACAGGAGTCAATCCACATGTAAAAATGGCTGGAAAAAAGTAGTTTCTACAATGAATGCTTGCAATGTACCAAACAGTCCCATAGTTCAAGTACAAATATGGTATGTTTCAATGTAGAAATGGTTTTGTTTCCTAGGAGACTGATAAAGCAGCATTATCATATCTTTATGACCGAGGTGGGTAAGGTTCAATTCAGGGTTTCTCTGTGTTATCTTTGGCAGTCCTAGAACTTGTTCTGTAAACCAGACTAGCCAAGAACTCAGAGCCTCTGCCTCCTAAAAGCATGCTGGAATTACAGGCATGTGTCACCATACCTGGCTCTCTTTATGATTATTAAGAGAATAGTTAATGATAGTTAACAGAAAAAAAAAAACCAGTTAACAGCATATAACGAGCAACACATATTTCAGTATATACTATACTAACACCAAATGTGAGCAGTGCACACTTGAATAAAAAGCTCAAAACCATGTTCTTAGCCATTAGTGTATCAATTCCTCTCTCCTTCCAGAAGCTTGTCTGTGAGAATAATGGGAAGCAGAGACATAACCCTTAGCACTAGCAAGCAACAGTTGCTCAACTTAGAACCAAGCAGAAGGAAGAGAACCCACCCCCACTCCCACCCCCACCCCCACCCCACCCCCACCCCATCCCCACCCCCACATAATTCCCAGCCAGCATCCCGTCTAGTCAGCTAAGGATAGCTAGCAGAACATGGAATGCACTTAAGTCTCACGAGCATACATTTTTTTTTTTCTGTTTCAACTCTCTACAGTGAAACTAAATGAAATTACAGCAGGACAACATCCGAGGTGTTTCAAAGCATACATACCTGTTTCACTCCTTTTGCGGCCCAAATGCCGTCCTTCATGCTCTTAACCTTTGCATCAAGGTAAAGCACGAAGCACGTGTTACGCAGCATCTGGCTTGCTGTTGATGTCATTGGCACGAGGCATTTTCTTTCTTTTTTTTTTTTTTTTAAGTTTGCTAGAGGATATTTTATTTTATTTTATTTCCAATTTTATTAGATATTTTCTTCATTTACATTTCAAATGCTATCCCGAAAATTCCCTATACCCTCCCCCATCCCCTGCCTGGCTCCCCTACCCACCCACTCCCACATCTTGGCCCTGGCATTCCCCTGTACAGGAGCATATAAAGTTTGCATGACCAAGGGGCCTCTCTTCCCAATGATGGCCAACTAGGCCATCTTCTGCAACATATGCAGCTAGAGACTCGAGCTCTGGGGGTACTGGTTAGTTCATATTGTTCTTCCACCTATAGGGTTGGAGACCCCTTCAGCTCCTTGGGTACTTTCTCTAGCTCCTCTATTGGGAATCCTGTGTTCCATCGAATAGCTGACTGTGAGCATCCACTTCTTTGTTTGCCAGGCATGGGCATAGCCTCACATGAGACAGCTATCAGGGCCCTTTCAGCAATATCTTGCTGGCGTATGCAATAGTGTCTGCATTTGGTGGCTGATTATGGGATGGATCCCCGGCTGCAGCAGTCACTGATTGGTCCATCATTTTGTCTCAGCTCCACACTTGATCTCTGTAACTCCTTCAATGTGTGCTTAGCCTATAACAGATGTAAGCTAGTCAGAGTACTGTTCAGTTGCTTCTTTAATTTGTTGTTACCAATGCTTTTGACCTGGCCAGTGCTGAGGAGTGACAATGCTTCCTAGCTCCCTTCTATCTCTGTGTTTTCCATCTCTTATCTTCATCCTTTTCTCTAATGTAGCAGATGTTTCTTCTGATACCTACACTAAATATTAAAGCATCGCCACTACTGTTTTGTTTTTTGTTGTTGTTGTTGTTTTATTTCAAGAAGGTGTTTTAAACATCAAATTCAAGTTCTAATGGCTGTTACCTTGGGAACTTCCTTCCTAAAGCTAACATATATTTTTATATCAGATGTTAATTTTTTCAAACCCAGAAGATATTGCTTCTTTTATGGTTAATTTTTGTTGTCAGAGTGCATATAAGATAGCAAAATTGGTTGGTTAGAAGACGTCTATAATCTTCCTTTAGACTCTGGAACTATGGTAAGTATATAAAACTAGATGATGTATGTTGTAATAGCTGTCCTTCCCTGAGTTTCTCCTAGTTGGTAGGCAACTTTGTAACATTTGTTACCAAATATGATCTTGAGGAATATTCTTCCCATATTGTAGTATTATACAGGTAGTAAGAGGCAGTCTGGATCCACGTCTAGGAGGCCTGGCTTCTGCTCCTCTCACACTGTAGGTGGGAGTTTGGCTCTGGGTCACTGTCAAGCACCTAGAAAGCAGAAGCCCATCAGTCAATTCACACACTGGGACTGGGAAACAAGCTGTCACTCTAATTAATGGGGAAAGGGGTGTAACGTTCTCTATCTCTAACTCATATAATTCCTCAACCATATCTCATTTGGTGTCTATGTTTTCTTGAGGGAAAAAAAAACAGATAATAAGCTTCAGAGGGAAATGTGTCACAATTAGAGTTAATATTCACTCTAATAACTGAACTTCCTTTCAAACCTCAGTGCACTGGGTTAGCCAATGCCCTCCAAGAAAAGAACATTCTCATGACATTGTGCCATGCATCCATGTGATGCGTTAACCCCTTGGGACTCCTCAGATATTTTCCTGTTCCACCTCAACAGTAAAGAGTGTGGTACCGTGAATTCTTTACGAACACACTGCCTACTGGAAGCTGAATTATACGACTGTCCACCATTTCTCTGAAGGGTTTAATCCCACACCTCAGAAAGTAACGGCTCCCAATATACCTCCTTTCCTTTCAGTGACTTCTACCTCGGATGATATAAGACCTTACCTATCTCACCACCAGTTATTAGTCCTAGAGTTCTGCAGACATGAGGTTTTCATTTACTATTTCACTTTGGCACAGAAGCATTTCTTTTTTCAGTTTCTCCAGTCAAAAGCTTGGAAAAGAACACAGGAAGTGTAGCCAGAAGAACTCTACAACAATATTTTTTAAACCTTCATATGTTCAGATTTAAAAATACATACATCTATCTTTTCTTCAGGAACAGCAATAACTCTAAGCTGACAAAATTTTTATGAATGTTTTTAGTAACAGCTGGTAGGCCCAACATGCTTTTGGACTGGGAAAGATAGGAAAGGAAGAGAGAAACCTCAGATACCTTCCGTCCACCCAAGATGACCTGGCTCGGTCCTGGGGAGGACTGGGAGCCTTCCTTTCATAAAGTCACATTTCATTAGGATGAACCTTTCACTCCAACCCAAACATATTTCAGCCCATCATCGCCGTTTCATTTGATTATAAAAAACACCAGTCAGCATGTGTCTCATCCCGCTACTGGGCTTCTGAATCACAATAGCAAAGTCTGGAGGCATATTATTAATCTAGTAAATGACAAAGCAGGTTCTCCAACATAAAGAGATAAATAAGACGAACACAGAGCTACTGGTAATAATAAAACATGCTTATCTGAAAGAAGCAGCATGAGAAAACAGTGCTAGGATAGTTATTTCAAATTTCTAGACCTGGAAAAAATGTTGCCACCTTCTCCCTGTTGTTTGAAAAATTAGGAATTTGTCATAGATTATAAGTTACAATGAGGGCCCATCCATGTACAACTGAAGTTAGATTGATTAGAGAGCACTATTAATCCAGTTTCAAACTCAGAATAAAACTATAATTGTAAAGATGTAAGAGCCAAATAAATATTCCTATTAGCCCAAAAGGTCCCATGATCCTAGACGCCTTCACACAGGGTCTCATAAACTCAAGTATTGAAAGCTAGAGACACCGAAGGAGACTTGACTCCACTTTGTACAATTGCTCCCACAATTAAGTAGCAAGCCACTTGTTCAAGATGCTGTGATAACTGCGTGAAACTCATAGCTTACAATATGCTGGTGGCAGAAGAGCCACAGAGATGACACCTGGCATTAGAGAATCACTGTCCTCCAGGCACTGCTCAGAACACTGACTATGGGAAAATGTCATTTGCTTCTCACATCGCTCAGGTGTAATGTTTATTACTGGTTTACTAGACAGTGTGAGTGTGAGAATGACTTCCTTGGATAACTCGACCTGAGAGTACTACCACTTCAAAGGAGCATCTTGTTAACTCAAGCAAACTATGGAGCAGGGGACTTGCTATTTGGTTGCTTCTGTGGGTTTCTGTGATATAAAGAACAAGCATTGGAGTCACATAGAACTTGAAATTCTAGTTGTCAAAATCAGATAAATTTGTGCAAGCAGCATTCTTAGTCTCTAGTTCTTCACCTGATTGTGTGTGTGTCTGTGTGTGTCTGTGTGTGTCTGTGTATAAATGTATGTATGTATGTATGTATGCATGTATGTATGTATGTATGTTTGTGTATATATACATGTGTTCATACATGTTTGTTCTAACATGTGAACACATGTTTGCATACATGTGTATAATATCCAAAGGATTATATCAGGTGTCTTCCTTGATCTCTCTCTCTCTACCTATATTGAAGCAGGGTTTTTTACTTAACCCAAAAAATCACCTATTAAGCTAGTCTAACCAGCTTTCTCACAGATTCCCTGTCTCCTCCTCCTGTGTGTGGAGATTATAAGTGGGTAGTCATGTTTATCTGGCAGGGGATCCGAGTTCTAATTCTCAAGCTTACACAAGCCTTAACCTACTGAGCTATCCCTGAATCCCTCTCCTCACCTATTTTTAAAGAAGATGATAATCTTGTGCTGTGTGTTGTTACAATTAGATAGCATGACATAGGCTTAGCACCTAAGATACTACCTGACATGTGTTGGGCATTCAATAAATTCCCCAGTCTCCCAGCATTTCTCTAAGCACCTGTCATAGACAGATAACATTTGACCAAGGGAAATGTGGTTCTACGTTCTGTCTTGTCGCTCAGGCAGACAAAATGTGAGGCAATAGGTTATGAATAGCCTAAGATGGTGGACCCAGCCCAGGTGAAAAACAAGGCAGGCTGAGGCTGAAGAGGCAAGGGTTCCCAAACTCCAGGAGCATCCAGTTACCCCTAGAAACCACATGGAGTCAGGAACAAAGGGGGCTGCACAGTCTAGTCATCAGCCCAGGGCCAGTGGGAGGGAGAATTCCAGCTTAGCTCAGGGGTGAGTGTCCAGAGGGCAGAGGGACGTTCTGTGGGAGACAGCATGGTTCTGTATGATGGAGGCTTCCCACCCATGGTAGTTCTTGATGAGAGAGATAGTCCTTGTTTATCCATACTGTTTATTCATTCTTCATCATGGAAAATAGGTGGATACAACATACTCAAAGTGGACCAGAGGTTAAATACGTTTTACAGAAAGGAATGTCCAGGAAGGGGAGTTTATTGCCTAAACTCAAGGGCCGGCCCATCTAGATACCTTATTGGCATGGAGAACTAATCACGACTACATGACAAGTGGTCATGATCTTCATGTGGGGTGCTGTGGTCACATGCTCTAGGGCAGGAACCAGGTCGGGAGCAGATAAAATGCCTACCAGTCTCAGATATGAGAATACTGGGGTTTCAGAATCCATTCAACCTTCCCAGTTTTTGTCTGGTTACATGGTTCCACTTGCCTCACACAGGGAAGCAGAATTGTGAGGCTTCTGATTGCTTATTTGGGTAGACTTTCTGTTATCCATCTCTTTGGCAATGTGTAATAAATGTATATTCTCATTGACAAATGGGAATCAGTCAGTGGGGTCTTTGGAAAACTGATACAACCAGTGTCATGCCACTGCTGCTATACTAGACTAGTGAACATGATGTAGGCATTACACTGTATTTTATGCTGAAAAGGATAAAAGGTATGGCTGAGACTCTCCTAATGAGATATTTGAAAGAGAAGAGGATACAAATTCACTTCTTGTAAACTATATGTGATAAAGGGTGTGCATTTTTATGGACAATCATACATAAGTATCATTGAAGAAGATAGCTTCTAATGGAAATAAACAAAAAGGGGAGATATAATTGGCAAGATATAATTGTCTATACTCTTCTTGATCTTTGGGTATAGGACATGACACTTCTAAAATAAGGGACTTATGACCCTTTATGACCCTTATGAATAGGTAGGTAAAATTTATTTGTGCCCCATTTTAGTGGAGAAAGATAGCAGATGGACAAAAAGTGACCTTCCTGTTTCTAGGATTTTCTTAGTTTTCTTTAGCTTAAAATACACATTATATATTGTGGTTGATAATTTGGAGTGGTAGACAAGACTTCTGTTCAATGCTTATTTATTAATTTCATGGGGAAGAGGCATAGAGTGTGCTGCCATCTCCCAAATGTGGAAGTCAGAAGACAGCTTGCAGGAGCCGGATCTCCCCAAACAGATGTGGATCTTGGAGATTACATTCAAGTCATCAGGCTTGGTAGTAGGTGCCTTTACCTACAGAGCCACCTCACAGGCCCGTGAGATTCATCTGTGAAGAGATTCGTACCTTACAGTGCTAGCACACACCTTTAATCTCAGCACTTAGGAGGCAGAGACTGGCAGATCTCTGTGAGTCCAAGGACAGCCTGGTCTATTGAGATAATTCCAGGACAGACAGAGCTACACAGAGAAATTGTGTCTCCCTGGCTGAGAGAGAGAGAGAGAGAGAGAGAGAGAGAGAGAGAGATATTAATCTTGGCTGCAAACCCACCTAGTCATTTAACAATTTATACTCACAAACTGCTATCTCCCAAATGTGCTAATCTCTGAGGAATGTATAAGCCAAAGAAAGACATGGAGCCTGATATGTGTTTCTTAATAGAGATTAGAAACAAACAAAAATGAACAAAAAGCCAAAGATGTGTTTCTACATAGAAATAGATTCGCACATGTATAAATACTCACAATATACACAATCATACCCAAGAAACAATGAGTACCATATGACATAAGTCATCCATGTCTCACCATTTTGGTCAAACACAGTGCTTTGGAAATTAAACATTAAATAAGACAAAACAAATCTCATCTATCTATGAACTTAGAGACAGATACTTTATATAGATACAGGGAAGATGAACAATGAGGAAGTTAAATAAACAGGGTAATGTCAAATATCAAAAACTGATGTGAATGAGACAACCTGATACTGACTAGATTTGGGCCCCACATTGGCCAATCTCATCAGAAAAGACTTCTCATTGGGAATGGCATTTGGGTGGAATCCTAATGACACGAAAAGGCATTAGCCACATGCTAGAGTCTATTCTTACAGAAAGAACAACATCACNTTAAATAAACAGGGTAATGTCAAATATCAAAAACTGATGTGAATGAGACAACCTGATACTGACTAGATTTGGGCCCCACATTGGCCAATCTCATCAGAAAAGACTTCTCATTGGGAATGGCATTTGGGTGGAATCCTAATGACACGAAAAGGCATTAGCCACATGCTAGAGTCTATTCTTACAGAAAGAACAACATCACTAAAGTGATAAATTCAATGAAGAGAGAAGTCAGTGGGTCTTGGACTTGGACACAGGAAGGTAGAAGCAGCATGGGACACAGACCAAACAAGGTACGGAGAAGTAGGCAACACCATCATTATCCATCTTGAGCAACCTTCCAGGTTTTCTTAAATTAGAGATTTGAGAAATCAAAATAAGAGTTTAAATGCTGTTTATAAATAAACTGTAAAACATCCAACTAATGGAATGTTATTCAGTGCCAAAACCGAACAAGCTATCAAGACATAAAAACACATGAATGGAGGAGCTTACATAAATGCATGTTCCTAAGTAATGAAACAGATATGAAAAGTCTCCTTACTATTAGCATCCATAAATGCTTAAAACATGATTTAGTGATTACAGAAGCTGGTTAATTGGAGATGAATGGACAGGTAGGCAAAACTGAAGGTGTTAAAACTATGCAATGCCATGCTAGAATAGCAAATGTGTGTCCTTATCCCTTGTACAAACTGAAGAATGTACCATACCCAGGGAGGCTCCAATTGTGATACTGGACTTTGGGTGATGTGCTTGTGAGGTTCATCATGTCTAACAAATGTTCCACTCAGGTACAGGATGCTGACATGCACAGCCTGTACCACTCTGGTACTGGATGCTGACGATGCACAGCCTGTGCAGGCTTAGAGAGAGGGGGGATATGCAGGAACTCTGCTCTTTCCCTTCAGTTTTGCTGTGAACTTTAAAACTACCTAAGTAAGTCTATTTTTAAAAGTTAAGGGCTCAGTGGTTAAGTGCACTAACTGCTCTTCCAGATGTCCTGAGTTCAATTCCTACCATCCACCTGGTGGCTCACAGCCATCTGTAATAAGATCTGCTGCCCTCTTCTGGTGTGTCTGAAGAGAGAAGTACAATGTACTCACATAAATAAAATCAGTAGATAAAATTTTTTAAAGTTAAATAATACAAACAATAATAAAAATAAAACTTAATTGTCTATAAAAAGATATACAGGTGGCCCCTTCATGTCCCTGATGATGTCATATGGGTACCCCAACTCTACAGTGGGTGTTGAGGTAAGACGTCTTTAGAGCGTTATGAATGGACTCAGTAAAGCAACCATGGGGAGCACTGGTTATGTTTCAAGTATCAGACACAAAATAAAGTTAAATTCTATCATAATTCCTACGCATATAGATTCTTATTTTGAGAAAATTTTTTAAAGATCCTGGAGAGATGGCTCAACCTTAAGAACCCTAGCCACGTTTCCTGAAGACCAGTGCTCAATTGCCAACACCCACACAGAGCAGCTCAAAACCACTGTAACCTTTGCTCCATGGGACTGAGCACCTGCAAGCTTGTGCCAGACACAAACATTTAAAAGTAAATACACATCCACAGAAATGGTGTAGTAAGGAGAACTTTTAGAAATTTTTTTTCACATAGTATATACTTCATCTGCTCAGTCCAAAAGAGCCTTTAGCACGTGCTGAAAATATCCGCATCTGTACTCAATCGGAACTCAAAGATGGGCAACAATTTACCTTGTTTGTCTCTGTGTCAAACATCTGCATTGATAACTATCAGTAGAGAGAGAGAGAAATGATAGGTTTGAAGACAAGATGGGGACTAGATGGTGCATACTTTTTAAATTTTTTCAAGTAGAAAATTTCACCATGGGTTATTGTATTAATCTCTTCTGAGGAGGAAGAGAACCTACATAAATATAGAAAGGAATTTATTAAAATGGCTTACAGGCTGTAGTCCAGTTAGTCCAACAATGGCTGTCTACCAAACGAAGGTCCAAATCTGCAGTATCTGCAGTTCACAAGGCTGGATGTCTCGTCTGGTCTTCAGTATGCTCTAGTATCCTGAAGACATTGGCCCCAGTGCCAGTAAAGGAATGGACTTGCCAGCAAGAGGGAGAGACAGCAGGCAAAGAGAGCAAGCTCTCTTCTTCCGTGCCTTTTATATAGATTGCCACCAGAAGGAATGGCCCAGATTAAAGGCGAATCTTTTCACCTGAAAAGATCAGAATTAATAGTGGGTCATCCCGCTTCAAATAATTTCATTAAGAAAAGAAAAACCCTTTAGCAGTATACCCAGCCACTTGGGTTTTAGTTAATTCCAGGTGAAGTCAACTTGACATCTGAGAATAGCTATTACAGTTATGAACCATTTGACACTTCAGAAGTTAGAACAAGTAATAGTAGAATTTATTATGATATATTAAGATTGTTTTAATATCATCATATGCCAGATAATATGTAAGCGTAGTAACTCCCCAATTTCTTACAGTTCTCACGAATAACTTACTGTTCCTTGTACTCCTGTGTAAGGCCATACACTCAGGTTATCCAGATGCTATACTTGTGTTTGCTATGCAGCAGTGTCCTTTATTTACACTCCTTGCAAGTCTTGTCGGACAGATCTTGAAATAAGTTTGTTTTCTATGGATACACTTCAAGGACCAGAAGGCAGAAGAAGCCCAATCACATGCTGGGAGGTGGAGGGGAGCCAACATGAGATTGTAAAAATGCTGGCACTCGCCATCTTAGTGAGTCAGCCAGACCAATACACAGGACCAGGAGTTCAATGTTTCCCCGTTACTAACTCATAGAGGTAGAACTGACCAAGGGGAGGAGTCTGAGTGGCCAGGGCCTCAGCCAAGCAGCCCTGCACTGTGAGTCATTCCAGGACAGGGATCTCACTCTCTGCTCATTGTTACGTCTCCAGCACCTGCTTGGCATTTGCTGGATATTGAACTGTATTGAAGGGATGGATCAATTGACTAATTACCAGAGGAGCACATCTCTCTCCTCCTTTGTAGAGAAAGAACTCAAATCTCTTTTAAAAGAATGCTGGACAGTATCTGAAGGTTGTTATGCAAACAAAGGCGAAGGGCTAAGCTGTGTTTATTAGGGGAAATTTATAGAGAGGGAAACAGTAGTGAATGTGTGCATCTCCTGGCTATCCTTGGCACATTCCAGACTAGGAATATGCACAATGATCCAGCAGGTTTGTGAGTCAGACTCCAGGAGAGGGTGCTTGCCTCTTAGACTGTGAGATCTTTAAACTGATGATTAGAGAAGCGATGTGATCAGAGACTAAGATAAAAATAGCATAGAAGAACTTTGGTTTGGGCCTTCTCCTGGCCTCTTGTCACATGTAGCTTGGCAGGGGGCGGGGGTGGGAGTGAGTCAGCGTCTTTCCTACCTAGAATACAGTGTCTATGCTTTGAAACTCTAGCCATGTGATGTGACAAAGGTGTCAGTCATTTACTCCATGCATTTACACGTCTGGGAAGCAGCAGCCCCTGCCATGGGAGGCTGGGAAAGAAGGCTGAGCTCCAAGACTTGACAACAGGCAAAACTTCTCATCTGAAGCACAAACTTAGGGGACAGTCAGTCTCCAAAGAGCTTTGCTTAAGGTTGACTCTACTTCTATAAAGGCAGACTACAGGAAATCCTTTTGAATATATTCATACTCGCCTCTTAGTGGTAATGTAACAGCCACATGTCAATCACAGCATCTTAACCGGCTCATCCCCATGATCTGGTAGAGGGGCTGTGTGGCAAGGCTCAACTTCATCCCTCCATCTGATGCTTCTAGTCTACAAGGCACTTGTGACCTTGAACCTCCACATTACCCTTTACATAGTCCCAGACAGGACAGCCCATCCAGATTTCTCAGTACTCCTACATCCCTGGTTTCTTCTCAATCATAGATCAGTCAATTGTCACGATTCTGAGGCTGCGCTAGCTTTCCTAGGTTCTAGAAATCTAGTTGGAATTTTAAGCACTCTGTAGAGCTATGGAGAATTTTGTCTTGAAGCAAAAATGACCACTTTATGGGACTACCTGAATCTTCCCACACTGGCACATTTCCTTGGTTACAAGAAGTCTGTCCTTGATCCAGGAAGGAGAGAAGGTGGTTTGAGTCTTGTATCCCACCATGGTAAAACATCAGTCTTTATTCTGGCACAGGTTCAAAGTGATCTGATGAGATTATAAACACCAAGTGGAAACCAGATATCTGGGAAGGGAGGGGTAAAGAAATCAGACAGGAGGACTGGGGATGAGTGAAGAGGAAACTAGAGAGAAAAGGAACAGATGTGGCACTGGCTTTCTGTTTTTTTCAAGCATGTTTGCCTTTGCCTGGATATCCATTGAAGCAAAAGTGGTGTCCCGGTTGGTGTTGAGTCATTTTTTAGTTCCTCTCACAGTTGTTGAATGGGACAAAAGAAAACTAGAATGGTGTGTAGTAATGCACTCACCTTCTAACCCTAAGAACATGGAGGAGGAGGAGGAGGAGGAGGAGGAGGAGGAGGAGGAGGAGGAGAGAAGCACTAAACCCTAACAAGCATTCTGTCCCAAAGATGGCATAGATTAAATGTAAATTTCAGATAGATTATTAAGTAGAATACTTATGCAGATTATGCAGGACTGAAATGGGATCATGACAACAGATCCTTAATCTGTTTGCTATTATGGTGGAGAACAAGATGGCGTTCTTTCCTTCTGGAATTTGGACATGCTTTCTGGTATTCAAAGGACTCTAATGGAAGTTCTACCCAAGCTAAGCTGGGTCTCCTTGTAATGTAAATACTTTTCCAAGGGAGAAAAAAAATGAGTAAAGGATGGTGATTTTGCCTTCTGACAACATCTCCCAGACTCTGTGTAACACACACACACACACACACACACACACACACACACACAATTGTTTCGGGAGAACCTCATATTGATTCACAAAGACTCCGTACCATTAAAATTTCGTCTCTCTTCCTTTTAAAGTTATTCTTGGTTCGACGGGTCTGAGAGGGAAATAAAAATTTGTCTTGGTAGTTTCCCGTCGATTGCCTTTGTATGAATTCACCGTTTAATTCATCCCTAAGAGGGCTCTCCAAGAGTTTTATTGCTACATAAGGGAAAGCCATAAACCAGCAGGAGGAGAAAGCAAAGAAAATAAGTCTGAGGAGTCGTCCTAAGAAGGTGGGTAGGTGGCCAGTAATGTATCCTTGGCTGGTTTCCACAAGAAGAAACAGAAATTCATGGCAGAGATGCAGTCCACAAACAACCACAGTAAAGAACATAGAGCACTGCAAAATGTTGGACACTTCATAGGAGTATGAAACAAATGTCTATCTCCTCTCCTCGTCATCGTCATCGTCGTCGTCGTCGTCGTCGTCGTCGTCCTCCTCCTCCTCCTCCTCCTCCTCCTCCTCCTCCTCCTCCTCCTCCTCCACACATGGAATTTCATGGTCATTCTCAACCCCTCCCCCACCCTTGTCAGTTCCTCACATAACTACAGGTAGCAGCATGGGCAAGAGTCCACCACTCAGCAACTGCCTTTGTGAAAGGAGAGAGCTACTTGAGATCTGAAAGCCTTAAAACCAGACCAGAGATTTTGAAAACTGACTCCATGGTACTATAATGTAGCTCAAGCCAAATCAACCTTGCAAGCATCTCATAAATCAATGAACTGCCACCAGTCGCATTTGTTCTAAGGCCATCCAATGCCTCTCTGTTCTTTGTAAAGTTTACAACATCAAAAGCAGCACCCTTTATTAACTTTGAAGGAAAAATGGCTATTATGTAGGATTTTCCATTCTTACACTCTGGTGGTAGACATCAGGACACAAAATTAGGGGCATGAGGTTAAAAATAGTATGTATATAAATGAACTCTATTGATCCAGGATTGGTGGCTGTATCATTCCCAGTTAGTAGCCCTTCCAGCCAGCATATCACCTGAGATCTAATATTGCATTTAGGTTAGGCAAGGGGCAAGATGAAAATGAGACTGTTCATATGTTCACTAGAAAGGATGCATCAAATCTATTTCATGCTCAACTATGAACGAAATGCAATTATACCGCACAAAGAGAAAGAGCTCCCTCTTTCCCTTCTGACCATCTGAATGACTTATGCTGAGTGTACCTCCCCTTAACCACTAGCTTCTAGAAATCTTGAATAAGGACTTATTTTTCAAAATTAATTATAAATTTTATTGATTAGGGTAAATTAATTATTTACATTTAGACAAGTGTTCCTTGCTAAATAAGGCTTCATACTTATCTGGTACTTTAGATTTGAAGTTATCAAATAGTTGCATGATAAAACAAGTATGTGAAAGAAGTCTATATCAGACTTAATTTGTCAGAATCAAAAGTCAGTGTGTGTGAGTGTGTGTGTGTGTGTGTGTGTGTGTGTGCTTATGTGTGAGTGTTTTAAATAACCAAGATGGGGAGTACATTTTTCAGACACAACTCAAATTAAGAAAAACGGTAAAGAGCTCACTACAGCAACATTTATACTACTGAAGTCCCTCTGAAGCACAGAGGGACTAAGCCAGGAGAAACAGTGGGCTAGTTGCTGTGGACCAGAAACTTGTAGCCATTATTTGTGAAGTTTACTTCCTTCGACAATAAAAATACAGCTCTGGATTCTGTAGTCACTTCTATGCTATCCCCATAGAAAAGTTGGCCTAGTTTCATAATCTGGAGCAGAGTGAATAAAAACATTATTATTACCCATATTCTTCAAATAAGACTGCAACAAGATGTGGTGGAATGCAAGGTCAAGTTCCTCCAGCTTCCTTTCCTTCCTCTTTCTCAAAGGGCTTCTTTCTTTTAACCCTTTTTCTCTTCATTTAAATGAAAGCCAGCATAGTTTAGCACTCAGCCCTTTACTTGATCTAAAGACTATATGTTCTAAGCACATTCCTGTGTTCATTCCCTGAATCTACAACCTAACCTGAATCTACAACCTAACCTGAATCTACAACCTAACCTCATTGCTTAATTTTCACACACACATATATGTGTGTGTGTGTGTATCTACATCTATATGTATAGACATATATACATACATAAATGTATGTGTATATGCATATGTATGAACATATAAATATACATGTAACATGAATATATATGAAAACATACATATATATGTATGTGTGTGTGATCTCATAATATTTTACCTTAACCTTTGTTAGAATTTTGTGAAACTGGTTATTAAATTAATCCACTGACAGAGGATAGATAAAAGCTAGGAGTTTAAATTTTTAGAAAATAATATCGTGGCCCAGGAAATATTAGAAACAGCGTTTTAGAATGAATGATGTTTGAGAACACCTGGTACAGAGTTGCCCAGCAAATTAAAAGAAGGATCTAGAAAAAAAAAAGGGTTGAACCCTTTTTTATACTTTCATTTTTGGCGGAGGGGGGAGTCCACTTCTACCAGATAATGTTAAAGTGAAATCAACTTTTTTCTTTTTTATTCTATAATCTTTGTTTTTTTTGTTTTGTTTTGTTTTGTTTTTTGTTTTTTGTTTTTTACAGTCCAGACTTTATCCCCTTCATGGTCCACTCTCCTACCGTTCCACCTCCTACATCTCCTCCCCCCCTGCCCGTCTCCAAGAGAATGCCCCCACCCCCACTCTCACCCACTTCCCCAGCCCCACCCCACCCCAACTACCCTGGGTCCCAAGTCTCTCGAAGATTAGGTGCATCTTCTCTAAGTCCAGACCCGGCAGTCCTCTGCTGTATAAGTGTTGGGGACCTTCATATCAATTGGTGTATGCTGCCTGGTTGGTGGTTCAATTGGTGTATGCTGCCTGGTTGGTGGTTCAGTGTCTGAGAGATCCCATCCTGGGGACCACATTTTTAAATTCAGAAGTTTCACAGCATGGGATTTCTGGCTTCCCTCTCCAAGCTGGAAGCAGCCCAAATAAAGAGAGCATGCCCTTGACAGGAAGGTGGTGGGCACTTGAGAATGGGCCGATTACACCACATTCACCACAGACCAGTACCTCCACTACCCACTTCAGGCACTGGGCTTCTATCTGATCTAAGCGATCCCCCTTCAATACATAGTTCAGTAAAAGAAAGACTTCGAATGCATATAAGGTCACAGACAAGGCAACCCACAGAGCCTTTCATCTGCGCCAGGCCAGCGTCCTGGTGACAGTCCTGTCCTGGGAAATCACACTTACTAAGCATCTCCCTCTATATGCTTTTGAACACTGGCTTATGCCTCGTGATGATTTCTGCTCGTAAAAACATCCCCGCACACTTCCAGCCTGCATAACTCATGTATCCTTCAAATCTGGCATCCTTTCCATAGCTCTCTGCCCTCTCTCCACTTCCATTTTCTCTGAAGAATGTTCACTGGATTAACTAAAAACCTTATGATTTCCCTCCCAGACAGCACATCCATCTCTCTCCCTCAAAATAAATCCCACCCTTTAAATAAATGGAACTTGCAATACCAAGATAGCTGTGGTTTGGTTACACTGTGTGCTCTGCCTGTGTTCAAAGGGCAGGATGTTACCACGCAGGCTAATTGTCTAGATGGAGCTGTGGTTACAAAGTGGCGGATTTTAGGACTGCCCTTTCTGTGGCTGACAATTTATCACAATTTGGTGTTTTAGGCTTAGTCCCAGATTGAGGACTAAATTATTTAAATTTTAAAGTCTTTGTTGGGAACAGTCATGTGGAACGATTTTTTTTTCTGCTCTGGAACCATGCAACATAGGGAAAAAAAAAACATATTTTCACTGACCAAGAAACTCGATTTCTTTTATAATTCTTTTACAATTCAGAAATTTTCGGGAATAACTGTTGTAACTTTAGAAAGACTAGTGTTCTGACCAGAATTAATTCTGTGTGTGGAGGCGTATAAGGGATGGGAGGTACCAATTTTGAAAGAAAATTATTAGTTTTATTTTCTAAGAGTGGTTGATTCAATTTAATGTTCTGCCTATGTACGATAACAATTCTAGGGACTTTGTATTATTATCAAGTTATTAACGGCTGTATGACTCAAATAAATGAAATGTCAACAATTGAACTCCTCAAAACAACTGTCCCAAAAGCTAGAAGGGAACGCCAGCACTGGGTATGACCCCTAAATTCTTCTCAAAATTCACAAGACACCCACACCACATGCAGAGATTCAATTAATAAATATTTTCGTATACAGGAAAAAAATGGATTAAGCTCACATTTGACCCTTGACTTGGGGAATTCGCTTCACAATTTCTTATTAAAATACCATCGTGAATAATCTACTGACATAACAGCTTATTCATTCAAAGGGAATGCCAGCACCAGACTTGGCTTGATCTTCTCCATATACACCAACCGAGTATGTACAACGGGCCACACAGAACGGAGCATAAGGAAAGAACTTCCGTGTGGTCTGTCCTCAGAAGTCACTGGCACACACATGCCTGTGAAGGGCTTTACCTTCTGATTCCAGGAAGGGCCTAAGCCAACTGGCGACTGACACACTGCGCTTAACAGTTCAGATTTCCCAGTTTTCGAAAATCTTGTCAGTTTTTCACCTGAGTTTCCTGTAAACCCTCAACTCCTCCATGAGATCCCTGTGCTCTGATGAAATGCCAATTGGATTACAACAGAGGAGAAAAGAGGAGCTGAAGTTCAACCTTTAGTCCTCCTTGCCCTGGCTCCCACGCCTCAGGTCCACCCTAGGGCTCCCCAGTCCTTAACGCTCTAATTCAGGTGAGGGTCATTCAGGAAGCAAATCTGTTTCTGTCTTTCTGCAGTACATAATTTTAGCTTTGTGGGGTTTACGGCCAGAGACGCTTTGAGAGGAGCCTAATTTTTATCACCTTACTTTATTAAGCTAGTTCAATTTATATACAGAGGACCACTTCAACCACAACTAGCCTGCGCTCTCAGACTGGCAAGAACGTTTTCATGGGAAGCCTCTGCCAATGCTGTGTATTTACGTGGGCACTCTGGGATCCAAACCTGGACCTACTGTAAGACCAACAAGTACTCTTAACAGCTGAGCCATGTCTCCAGCCCATTCAGCTGCCACTCCTACTTCGAAATCAATATTTACTGAATGACTTTGCAAGAATTTTAAGGTCACATGATTGTAGGAAAACATAATTCACAGACTTTTGTTTTGTTTTGTTTTGGTTTGGTTTGGTTTGTTTTGTTTTGAGAAAGGGTCTCACTGTAGAGTCCTGACCTAACAGTTGCTGTTAGACCAAGCTGAGCTTATACTCACCAGAGCTCTGCCTGCTTCTGCCTCCTGAGTCCTAGGATGAAAAACCACGTCTGGCCTTCACAGCCACGTTTTAGAGAATTCTCGATGACCTTCAGTTTTGTATTCAACCTTTGAATCCTCTTTAAGCCAGGCATTATGCACTGAGCTTTGTTTCTTATTTGGGGTCTTCCTTCGGTGTCTCATGCAATACTGCTTATCTCTCAAGGGAAAAAAATTATAAAAAGGTTTTTATAAATTCTATCCCCAACTATAAGACTAGAGATTGCAAAGCTACCTGAATCATCTCCATTGTAAGTCCATTTACCTATGAAGGGTGTAAATTTTCTTCACATTCTTGGTTACCAGAAAACATCAGCATTAGAAAAGACCTTGAATTCTACCAACCACCATCTGCATTCTGCAAGCAAAGGACATGATGCTCGGGCTGGATGGGTGACTGAGTCAGACCTACAGCTTCGGTGCTCTGTGCTCTGAAGACAATTGGGACTTTCATTCGCGGAAAGGGAGAAATTCCACTTTAGAATGCACTCTTTCAAGGTTCCTCTCAAGTGTTTTGTAAGCTGTTTAGCAGCTGACAATATTCCAGTTAGGGAAACAATGGGAGCTAATTACAGGCTTCCAATATGTGAGCTATTATTTTAAGAGAAAATATTCTCCAGATGTTTCCCACCTCCTTTGAGAATGGAAAGAGGAAATGAGCTTAAGGTCCAGCAGAAGAGATTCCGATTAGATATTAGGAAATCTATGAAGGGCTCTAATTGGTTACTCAGAGTATTGTGACGTCTCCTCTAGAGACCTGCTGGAATGTGCTGCCTGGCCACTTGTTTCAGGGGGGTTATGTGTGTGGCCCATTTTGGTGGCAAAATATAATGGACTTCTCAACTCCCGTATGTCCCACAGGTCATGTTTTGCTTGTAGGTGGGTTCTTAATTATAACAGGATCTGGGGTTGTAAGGGAAGCACACAACTAGAACTTAGTTTTTATCGGTTCTGATCTATGGAGATGGGAAGATGAATTAAAATCATGAAATGCTTGTTGGGTGATCTTGCCCAATATAATCCAATGGATTGATTGGCCAGGATCTGATGGGGTCATTTTATTTGGGTTCTGTTATATGGTTCAGCACAATCACATCCCCAGCGGCTTCATGATATCATGAATACCTCGTCTTAAGAACAAAGAGTATCAAACTCAATTCAAGATCCTATTTTATAATGTGCAACTTCTCAACCAACAAGTTGGGTTGGTCGTGTGGAGGACAAAATTGAGAAGAATGGGGATGTAATTAGATAGA
Organism: Mus minutoides; assembly: GCA_902729485.2. NCBI lineage: Eukaryota > Metazoa > Chordata > Mammalia > Rodentia > Muridae > Mus > Mus minutoides. The sequence goes on along the minus strand of LR750976.1, from coordinate 125,492 downwards.
CCTGTGCCTCACAAAATAAGATAGGGGTATGGCGCTCCTAGAAGCAACCAACAGGAGTTTTAATTTTCTATCTTGAAATGTAACAAGGACAAATACACAGTTCTGAATTTCAGAAAAGCAACCAATCATATAAGTACAGGATGGGAAGATAGCAATTGAAAGAATCTAATAGCTTAACAGTTCTACAGATGCTGGCATAGTTATGCTTGCCCATAACACCAGCACTAGGGAGTGGGGAGGTGAAGGCAGTAGGGTCAGAAGTTCAAAGTCATCCTCAGCAAGTTCGAAGCCAGCCTAGACTACACGATACTCTGGACCTAACTAATTAATTAATTATGAACTTACCAACAATTAGTAACCAAAATGATTATAACTTAGATGTTCCCTGTCCCCAGCCATTCTCCAGTTCCAGTTTTCTCATTTATAATCAATTGTATTCAGAGCCAATCTGGACACAGCATTGAATGATTCCCCAATGATAATCCATTCCCACAAAAGGATTCAATTTTCAGATTTCAATGTGTAAAAGAGAAAGGGTGTGATTTACAATATATATCGTGTGTGTGTGTGTCTGTGTGTAATATGTATACACATAGTATATAATATGTATACATATAATACACACACACATATATATACAGGATATAATATATATCCTGTAATAAGTACCTGATACATATTAATTTTTCATCCATGCTGCTGCAACCAGGGAATATCCTATTCACTGAGCCCCCACATGTAGTAATGAACGCTACACACTTAACTTAGCTGTAGATTCCCTGGAAGGATAAGTAAGTTTCCCTTCATTGTTTGCAGTTGGTCCTAACTTCCTTGGAAACCCAGGTGTCAGCCCATTCAGAAGCTCAGTCCCCAGTCCAGAGCCGGTTTGGGAAAAAGCAATGTTCTCCCTTACCTGCTTTCTTTTTTCTCTTTCCCAGTCACATCATTCAGATTTGTTGTGTCTACACCAAAGCATAATCCTCAAAATATTTAAAATACAGTTCTCAATACAGGTTAAACGAAATTCAAAATTGTACTTATCATGATGTCAAAGTAAAGCTTAAAACCTTAATGTTTGAAAAATCACATAAAACGAACATTGATATTATGCTAAATTGTATCAAAACTGGTTAATAGTAGAAAAGAAAATGAGACCATAATCCTGAGAGTGATAATATCAGTTATGGAGTAAATTATATCTGTAATACCTATGTCACAACAAAGTTCAGGTCTCTGGTAAACCAAGGAGAAGGCAAAAAGGTAGTCACATGATCTTTTGTTCCCTACCCCCTTTATTGAAAATATATCCTTTTCTCATTCAGTACATCCTGATTACAGTTTCTCCTCCCTCCACTCCCTGTTCCTCCCCACCTCCCTCCCTTTCAGATCCACTCCCTTTCGGCCTCTCATTAGAAGGGAACAGGCTGTTAAGAGATAACAACCAAACATAACAAAATAAAATATAACCAAGACAAAACAAAGACCATCAGAGACAAGGCAAACCAACAGAAGGATACTAAAATACTGTCCTGCCTGGAAATTATGATAGGGCAGTGGTGGCACAAAGCTTGTAGCAGTGACCGACTAATTTACAATTTCACTTAAGGCTCACCCCACAACATAGGATCCATTCCTGACATGGCTTAGGTAACCAGGAACCAGAGACTAGTTAGTTCAGAGACCTAGGCAAAACCAAATACTACTACTGGTCTTTTTAAAAAAGCAATAAAATGAATCTTGATGCTATTCTGCTATATTCAGAGATTGGTGCCCTATTTTAATTATTTATTAATTAACTTCTGTACTTACTTACTGGGTTTTAAATACAGGATTTCTCTCTGTAGTCCTAGCTGTCCTGGAACTCACTCTGGAGACCAAACTGACCTCAAACTCAGAGATCAACCTGCCTATGTCTCCTTGCTGGAATTAAAGCCCTACCACCACCTAGCTATGAGTTTAAAATATTAAGTCTTCCCTACAAATTACTCATATAATTTTTTAAATAACAAAGTTATATAACAAGACAATGGATTGCATTATGAATGTTCCTAACATTGTTAAGATCCAAAGGGAAAATATTAGTGCTTTCTTTGTGCTAACAACCATTGTAGGGAAGATTGAAAGGAGTGGCTGAGATTTAGTAAATTATTTTGAAAGTGTGTCTCAGTCTCAAGAGCCTTGATTATGAAGATTTGTTAATAGTTCTGAGCAATCCTTCTCTCCCTCCCAAAAAATGACATTTTCTTTTTTTCTAGAAACTCAGTCATATTGGCTAATGGAGGAAAAAAATAGAAAGTTGGTTACAATTATGTTTAACTTTAAGTTAAATAATGGTGGCACAGAAAGCTTAAAACATAAACTTGAAATTGAGTTGGTCCAGCAAAAGTAGGTGTCCTGAGTTGATTCACCCATTTCAAAATCTGTATTAAAATACTAATCTATGGTACCTCGGTAAACGACTATATTTAGAGAGATGATAAAAAAAGAAATTAAAGTAAGATGGGGCCACAGGATGACTACAATACAAAGACCACATGAAGACATAGAATGAAGACTACCAAGACAGCCGGCTCAGTAGAGCCACACTCCAACAATGCACTGACCTTAGAAGTCTAAGCCTACTTAATAGTGGGAAAGTAATTTCTGTTATTTAGTCACCAGTCTGAAACACTTCATTGTGCTTCATTATTCCCAGCACAACAATACAGTATGTTTGAAATCTTAGAGATTAAAAAACAATAACACCCCCTAAAGAGAAAACAAACATAATAAAGATGTCAACATGCAGGTGATAGGGAATGATGAGGGGCATACTTTTAAAACAATGTGTTAGTGAAAAAGGCCTACAACTATACTGTAATAAATAGAATCATCCCTCTGTTTCTATATGGTATCTTAAAGAGAGATTATTTTAAAGTCATCAAAGGTTGCTCAGTGGTTAGGAGCATTTGTTCTTACAGGTTTGGTTCCCAGCATCCATTAGGCAGCTCATAAATGTCTATAACTCTAGTCCCAGGGCTTCTGAAAAACCTAACCTCTATGGGCACCAGACATGTATGTGGTCCATATACATACAGAAAACAGTCACATGTTAATATAAAAATAAATGGATCTTTTTCAAAAAAAATCTCAATATTCAAATCTTTACTCATAATTTGCTTCCCATGGAGGTTTTCAGCTCCCACCCTTTCTAGTTTCTCCCACTTGAAGTCATTCTTGGACACTTTTCTCCACTCTTTGCACTATGAGTTTGTGTCCAGGTTTCTGTGTTATTATCCTCATCACCAATGTGATATTGGGAGTTGTATGGGATATGATTAGGTCACAGGAGCAAAGAGCCCTTTGGATTGGTGCCCTTAGGAAAGAGCCAAAACAGGTCCTCCCCTTTCCCCCCACATGAGGGCAGAGAAGATTAACAGAGTGAGCCAGGAGGCAGTACAGGCCTCCCCAGACACCCATCATCTGACACCCATCATCTGGCCTCTGATTCTTAGACTTCGAAGCCTCCAGACCTTTGAGCTCCATTGTTTACCACACCCAGTCTGAGATACTGCATTGATGAACCAATGACAATGGCCTACTGTATATTTGCTAGAACCTGAGTAGATTAGACACACCTACTTAACTTTGTCTACGGCGCTTGTATCCAATATTCACAGTTAGCTCCACCTGTTTATCACCTGTCAATACTAGAAAGCAAGTTCAATCAGGTAAGACTCCATCTTTTTTTTTTAATTAACCATTGTATCCTTCGACCTCTACCCAAAAGAAATTAAAGCTATAGCTCCTTAAATAGGGGTATCTAATGAATGAATTGCTCTGGAAAGCACAATCAAGAGATAATTTTCTTTAAGACGCATAGAAAAGCAATTCTGGGAAATACTGGGGGGGGGGGTTCTACTTTGTTTTTCTTTTTCTCAAGGCTCTTGAGAAACTACAACCCCCCTGTCAAGACAAAGAGTGGCCTGGCAGATAAAAAGGACTTGTTCCCACTACACCATAGACGTGCATGTATGCACAAAACTAAGTTAGATACAGAGCAAAGACTGAAGGGTAAATATTTAATTATCATTTTGTATAGCAATCCGAAATTTCATGAGGATAAATAGACAAAAGGTATGCTCACGGCATCTAAAATAATACATAACATGTTAGTCTGGTGTGTATATCATAGATGGCAGGAGGAAACAAGATCTCCTTCCAACCTTGTCCAACTACAGGAAACATTCAGGAAGCTATTCAAAGAGATGGGGATTGGCAATTCTGACAGATAAATGTCAGCATTAGTTCCACGGGTCTGTTGTTGTTGTTGTTGTTGTTATATTTAATAAATGTGTTTTCATGCCCATCCTTGCTTTGCTTTATTCCCTTTACATTTATCACTATTGCAGTTAATCTCACTCTTACTTTGGCTAAGTGTCTTCTTTTGAAAGTCTCGGTTGGTTTTGATTTGCCTTTTTGGCTGTGCTCCATAACTTACATCTAAAGGATCCTTTTCATCTTACAAAGAATTCATATTATTGTCCGTCACAGCTCTGAGGAGTGGGCAGAGATTGTCATTTCTGTGTCATGGGTGAGAGAACTGAGACACAGTGGAGATGAGGGATATGCCCAAGGCCTAGGTATGGAGAAGGGCAGAACTTACTCAAGCGTAAGGTTTTTGAGTTCTAGAGCGTATGGCATATGGCATGAGAGCGGTCACTTAGTCTACCCAGCTGGTGGAGACGCCTTGTCTACATCTCTACACCCATTAAATATTCTTATCGTAGTGTAACACACACACACGAATCCTAAAATAACAACTAGAAAGCAAGGGAAATAGCAGAGAAAACGCACAGCATATTGTGCTCTTCAGAAAAGGAAGAGTGGCGCGGGCACCCACTGCCATGGCGTCAACGGGGCTTCTAAGACTGCTTCTTCTCCGAAGGTGTTTCCCTTCTGTAGCACTTCTGATATTCTTCCAATGATGTGAGAGAACCACGATACCACGTTGACCACCAAACCTCTCCTCAGGGACCAGAAGGAAATTAGTAGGGATAAGTCAAGCGGTAAATTCCTCCATAAATTTTCAAGTTAAAACTGAGCAAAGTTTACTTAAACAAAGAGCCAAAGAAATGGCAGAAGGCCGACTGGATGAGGTGGTTTGAGAGAGAGGAAGGCCAAGCCAGTGAAAGGAAGTGGTGTGAGGGAAGCTGGGTCCTGCTGAGCCCTTGGGATTCACCTGGGCTCTTAGGCGTCTTGTTCCATCTCCGTTTTTATTTATTTATTTATTTATTTAAGCTTTTCACAAGTGTGTCTTGGCTTAAAGACTATTTAAGTGTAAACAGCACATCAAGTGTGTTGCTGGAAGGGCAAAAGCCAAGCATCTAAGTCTATTCCTAAAGACAGCACCACACGTTTAAAGTTCGATAATGGAATCCGTTCACCCCGAAAGGCAGAATTACATCCGAATGAAGTGCCTAGCCTCTATGTCAGTAGGTATTACCACAGTTCTGGTATGAATTAACACTTTCAGATCACCGGTGAATACCTTAAAGGTACCGAATATTAAAATCAGGAGGGAGGTAAAATAAACCTAAGACCTACTTGTAACAGAGGGAGAGCTGGATGGGATTTGTTTTAACGATTCATATCTGGACGAAAAATAAGGCCAAAGAACCAGGCTTGGTGGGGACCGGGGGACCAAGAGTGTGTATAGGCTCGGTGTGGTGGTGCACGCCTTTAATCCCAGCACTCCGGAGGCAGAGACAGGTGAATTTCTGAGTTCGAGGCCAGCCTGGTCTACAAAGTGAGTTCCAGGACAGCTAGGGCTATTCAGAAAAACAAAAAAAGAGTGTGTATAGTATGTTGCATTTATGTTTTAAAGAAGTTTGTGTTACACTACATATTTGTAAACTGTCTCTGGGCAGAAAAACAAACAAACAAGGGCTTTTAAAGAACAGGGGTTGATGGGGAAAACATGTTTTTTTTCTTTGTCTTTTGCTACTACTTAAAAGTGCACACATGCACCATTTCCAGTACAACAGTGTAGCTCCCTGAGACCAGAACTCACTGACCATGCTATATTCAACCTTGCCTTTTTGGGTGGGTCTAGCATGACTTCTGATAGGAATTTAATAAAGGTCAGTTGAACTTTTACTGTAGATGTTCATTTACACCAGAATTAAGTTAATATTAATAAAAATAAATCAGTATTCATTCTCTGGCTCATTCCCAATGGCTTCTAGTAAGCACTTAATCATTTAGAGGGACAGAAAATAGCAACGTTCTGACTACTCCCTCTTACCAGTACATTTATTATTCGGATGCCTGAAATAAACAGTTCTTCCTTGTAACTGTGATGATTGTATCACAGAGAATGCTTTACAAATCATTTTAATGACTAATGTAACGTCACTAATTCCCTAGAGGAAAAAAACGATTAATTTGTATATTTGGAAAAAAAAATGAATATCCTGGTAAAGATTCACTTTATTTTTTTTTCTTTTTCTATTTAATGAACCAATCCTTTTGTATTCTGTTCAGACTTTCAGAATTACCCTTCAATAGGATGTCACAAATTCAACCCAGATTTTCTAAATAAATCAGGATACTATAATCGACAATTCAGTTAGGCAGAATTATAAAGAAAAACTCTCATGGAAAGGGAACTTAAATGACTTGTACACAGTCTTTTTGAGGCGTCCCAGGAAATAGTTGCATTAAAGATTGTGAGGCCCTTGCTATTTCTCATCCTCCAGCATTGTGACACTCTCTAATTTTCAATTAGTCCTTTAATAAGGTGTGAGTTTACAACAGCTACTCAGAGGTAGTTCAAGTTCAGCCGGTGGAGGCGGGGAGCACCAGACTTCCAAGTGTGTCATGCCTGCCCTCTGGTGTCCATTTTCCCACATTGCATTTTTCTGAACTGGTCTCTAGCCTAGAATGTTACCAAGCAGAGGTCTCCTCAGGCTGATTTTTATAAACAGATAAAACCCATTTATATTTATTCAGTTAACTGTTGACTTGCAAAGAGAACCATTAAATAGCTTAGAAACAGTTTGTTCTTGTGACTAGCCAGTCATCTCCCTGTATCTTATTTATGCAATTAATTTACTTTGTAAACTCCTTTCGTTTCATAAAAACTTTAATGGACTCTCGGTGCAGTTATCCAAATTCTGAACCAGTTACTTCATAGTATTCAAATAGTAGGAAAAAGTGCATAATTATGATAGTAGTTTTTACTATGGCCTTCTGGCATTATCAAATGAAATGCTCCTTCTCTGTAGTTTTTGGTGTTGCTGTAACACTTATTGCCCATTCATATTTATATGTATTTATGACAAATGTAAGCATCCAGAAAAGCATTTAGTACGTGGGCAATCTCATCTCCCGTCATAACCTATACATTTTAACTGTTTCCATTTTAAAGTGCTACCAGTTGGAAGACTGCCCCATTGAACACTGAGTTAAAGAGTGTTCTCTCTTCCAAATTTCGATGTAGCTCCTACCTGATCAACCAGAGCTTTTCAGTCCTGAATGCTTAGCTTTTATGAAATGGTCCAAGGGTCCTGGTCCATTTCCAAGCAACATAGCAGCATTCCAGCCAGCAAGGACACAGAAAGAAAGAAGCATGCTCACCGCCTCCAGGGGACCTTCTAGGAAGGACCATCTAGTACAATGATATTCAGTCGGCAAAACTTGTTCACATCAACACACCTACCTGAGCGTCTTCATTGCTTTCTCCCAAGCTACAAATTGGGTTTTCTGACATTATGGGAAATTTACAGAGTTGGTATTTGGAGAAACTAGCAATCTCTAGATTATATTCCAATAATTAATAATTGATTTCATTTGGCAGATTTAACTCTTCTGGCATTTGTTCTAATTCTTTTTTTTTGTCTTTTATTTTTTTACTTTTTTTACACTCCAGATTTTACTTCCCCTCTCAGTCTACCCTCCAACTGTTCCACATCCCACACCTCCTCCCCATCCCCCTGTCTCAACTAGGATGTCCCCACCCCCCATCCTCCACCCCACCTGACCTCTAAACTCCCTGGGTCCTCCAGTCTCTTGAGGGTTAAGTGCATCATCTCTGAATGAACACCGACCAGGCAGTCTTCTGCTGTATGTGTGTGGAGGCCTCATATCAGCTGGTGTATGGTGCCTGTTTGGTGGTTCAGTGTTTGTGAGATCTCGGGGGTCCAGGTTAATTGAGACTGCTGGTCCTCCTACAGGATGGCCCTTCTCCTCCTCCTCAGCTTCTTTCAGCCTTCCCTAATTCAACAACCGGGATCAGCTGATTCTGTCCATTGGTTGGGTGCAAATATCTGCATCTGACTCTTTCAGCCGCTTGTTGGGTCTTCCAGAGTGCAGTCATGATAGGTCCCTTTTTGTGAGTGCTCCATAGACTCAGTAATAGTGTCAGGCAGGTAACATCTTCACTTTAAGGTCTTTTCTCTTGTAACTTTCTGACATGGAGACTGTAGGTTTCTCCACATTCCCTGACTCTTCTGTCTCTTAACAGAGAGCAGCTCCTTGGCCTGGAGGTACTCACTGTGTTGGTGTGTTCCTTTCTCCACAGGTGATGGCTGTGCCACCCAGGCCTCTACAGCTGCTGGGAATACTGTTCATCATTTCCCTGAACTCTGTCAGACTCACGCAGGCCGGTGCCTACTATGGAATCAAACCTCTGCCGCCTCAGATACCACCACAAATTCCACAGTACCAGCCCTTGGGCCAGCAAGTACCTCACATGCCTTTGGGCAAAGATGGCCTTTCCATGGGCAAGGAGATGCCCCACATGCAGTATGGCAAAGAGTACCCACACCTACCCCAATATATGAAGGAAATTCCACCCGTGCCAAGAATGGGCAAGGAAGTGGTGCCCAAAAAAGGCAAAGGTAACATCATATTGAACAGTTTCAAAATAGCAGCTCTCCAGACTCTTAAACTATAGAAGTTGAGGAGAAAACTATGTAGACACTTTAAAAATTTTCTTATTGCTGTGACTCAAATGCCATCTTTTTCAAGGTTCAAACTTAAAGATACAAGGAAAAGACTTTCAGGCCAGGTTATCCAATTTCAAGTGTTCAGCCCTGAAATTATATACATGCAAGCCACACTAAATTGACTCAACAGGTTTTACTTATAGGTTTATGCATGCATATATGTATGTATGTATGTATGTATATACACATGTATGTATATATATATATATATATATATATATATATATATATATGCAGACATAATTAAAGAGAAAAAGAAGCCATGCATTTGTGAGAAGCAGGAAAGAACTGGAGGGAGGAAAGAAAAAGGAAGATGTGATGTAATTATATTTTAATCTAAAAATAAAAATTAAGACAGGGTTTGATCCTCAGCATCATAAAAAGTATAATTGTAATCTATTTTGGCTTTATTATTTTAACTAGCAAAAGATCAGTGCATATTTATCCACAGTCTATCTTTATGTATATTATTAATTTATTTAAACATTCATCAGCTATATGCGGTGTGAACTCTGAGTCAGATGCAGGGAGCTCATGCAGTAGAAGGAGCAAGATATGGGGGTTAAAGAAAGGTAACAGGTCAGTCTTCCAAGCTAAGAAACAATGTCTTCAGGAACTTACATAAAAGAAAAATACAATGAAACATTTCACAAACTAGGTGATACAGTTAAGAGTGTTCAGCACTGCTCTAAAGTTCTCAAGTCAGTCACCAAACCATCAGGAAACTAAAGGGCACAGAAAAACCTCTCAGTTACTTTCTAGGAATGTGTGTTGGGTCTACTACAGCAACAAAGTACCCATTCCTGTGAGACACTTTCCCATAAACTCAGCTTGCTTATCTGGAGTTCTCAGAAGCACAGCATCTGCAGGGGGACTGGGCGGGGGGAAACAACTTGGGGGGTGGAGAAATGGGAGCATCAGAGTAGGGATCACTATGAAGGAAGTGGAGGTCATCTCCACTGGTTCCCACACACACACAGTGGCAGAAACCACTGCTCTGGAGAACCACTTGACTTGACACTAAGAAGCCTAGCTGCCTAGAATCCAGAAATCAAAGGAAGCTATGAATGCACGTCCTTGGTCTTTAAAATAAAACTGTTGAATCAGTGCCATAGGGCAGGTGATGCCGAGTAAGCTTTAAAAGCACTGAGGGGTTTTGAGTGGTCACAGCTGCCAGTCATTCCAGATGCCCAGGTGGGGTGTTCTAGGCACTGTGCATCAGACTACCAGACCAATAAGGTGTGATACTTCAGGATGGTGGGGTATGCCTATAGTGAGGATGCTGAGGCAGCAGGCTCAATCACAAGACTGAGGCCACCCTGGACTCCACAGTAGCATGTAGTGCCGGAATAATAATAATTAGGATCCTTCTTCAGACTCTCCCTTGATTACAATTTGCTTACCGATACTATATATAGTGTATGTTAATGTAAATATTCCTCACAGTTTTACTCTTTAGGAGCTTGCACACCTTTGAGGGAATCATCAGGTCTTTTTTCCTTCCTTCCTTCCTTCCTTCCTTCCTTCCTTCCTTCCTTCCTTCCTTCCTTCCTTCCTTCCCTGCATGGCCTGCCTGGCTTCCGGTGCATCGTGCAATCAGATGATTATTCCTATCCAGGAAGAATATGATTTGTGAGGTTCTCTTTTGTTTCCTGGCAGTAGTTCTACAAATAGCACAATAATTAGATTTAAATGCTACGTATAGTTGAAAGATGATTTTGGAACCACATATTTCTTTTCTTTATATACCCTACTCTATCCCCAGTGGCACGGGACATCATCCAGAGGATTTTGCCTGCAAAGCACAGCAAGCATACTCTCACATGTGCTTTGTAGTTCGGCATCAAGCATGACAGCTTTCATATCTTTTCCCTTGTTATGTAGTATAGCTGTATTAATCTGGCTAACATAATAGAAAAAACAGGAATGCTGGCAGCTATAGTCACCCAGTCATAATATCATGTCAATGTCAGAAAGATAAACAAAACTTCCTTTTCTAAACGAACCTTCTTTCCTTGTTTAAACTGCATGCCATCCTAAAGTGTCTTATTCGCTTCTGATCAAAACTCTAATTTCCAAGCAAAATAATTGATTCCAAAAACTTGTATTTGAGGCTTGAGAAATCCTACAGTATGCCAGAGAAAACTAAGCAAATTCACTGGGTCTCGGAGACAGATGTGGAGAGATGTTTATCAGACCACATGTGAAATAAGAGGCGTTTCTTTTTCCTGGGTGCATGGGAGAATGATTTTCATCACCCACTTTTTAGCACATGAGCAAATATTTAGTCCCACGTTATTACATTAAAAATAATACAAGCCAGCCAGGCACAGAACGACAAGAACCATGAATCTTATTAGCATGCAGCAGTATAACAATGTGCAGAAGCAGAGAATGGAATGTTGGTCATTCTTATAGCAGAAGCTAAGGGGTGTAAGGAATTGAGGAGAGGGGTGGATGGAGAAAACAAAAGACAAGAGGTGCAAAGCGTAAGGTAGTAAGAATATGGTTTTGATTTTGTCTATTTCTAGGTCTATTACCAAATGTGATAAATATAGCTAGTAATGCATATTTAAAACTAAGAATAACCTCAAATGCTGTCCCTACAAAAATAAGTATGTAAAGTGACAGAAATGTTGATTAGGTTGGTTTAGTTATTCCACATTTTATTCATAAATTATACCATCACCTTGAAGCCCATAAACATATACCATGTAATTCATTGATTTATAATGAAGTCTTTAAATTGATAAGGATGTCATGGGAAAACACAAAATAACTAAGTANAAAAAAAAAAAAAACACAAACAGGATATGACTCCAACACTCTCTGAAATACACACAAATGTGTGCCTGAAACACTTGAGATGAAATTACCATATCAAGTGGTCATCTCTGCTAAGTGGGCTTAGTGGAGATGCTCCCCCCGACCCCATTCCCCACTCCCCATTATACAAATTACACCTTCCCAAATTCGGTACAATGAAACACAACAGGATCTTCAACTTTTGTGCTTAGAAATTTTTTGTTAAATTTATTTTTCAGCCTTTAAACTTTAACCAATGCTTGATTTTCTGGTACGGTACAGGGGAAGGCTCAGGAAGGCGACTGTATTATCTCTAGTCTTCCCATTCAATACAATAGGCAAATGTGTCAAAATTAAATGACTGCTATTACTTCTTTATATAAAGAGATAACAAATGTCCTCTGCCCCTTTCTCCACTTTTCCAGGAGAAATACCATTAGCCAGTTTGCGCGGAGAACAAGGTCCCCGTGGAGAACCTGGACCAAGAGGACCACCTGGGCCGCCAGGTTTGCCAGGTCATGGAATGCCTGGAATCAAAGGAAAACCAGGGCCCCAGGGATATCCAGGAATTGGAAAGCCCGGTATGCCTGGAATGCCTGGGAAGCCAGGAGCCATGGGAATGCCAGGGGCAAAAGGCGAAATTGGACCCAAAGGGGAAATCGGACCAATGGGAATTCCAGGGCCACAAGGGCCTCCAGGACCTCATGGACTTCCTGGCATCGGGAAACCGGGTGGGCCAGGGTTACCAGGGCAACCAGGAGCAAAAGGTGAGAGGGGGCCCAAAGGACCACCAGGACCTCCCGGCCTTCAGGGCCCCAAAGGAGAGAAGGGCTTCGGGATGCCTGGCTTGCCAGGTCTGAAGGGTCCTCCAGGTATGCATGGCCCTCCTGGCCCAGTTGGACTACCAGGAGTAGGAAAACCAGGAGTGACGGGCTTTCCTGGACCACAGGGTCCCCTGGGGAAGCCAGGGCCTCCAGGGGAACCTGGACCACAAGGCCTTATTGGTGTACCGGGAGTTCAAGGGCCTCCTGGGGTGCCTGGAGTTGGAAAGCCAGGTCAGGATGGGATCCCGGGCCAACCAGGATTTCCGGGTGGTAAAGGGGAACAAGGATTGCCGGGGTTGCCTGGACCCCCAGGCCTCCCAGGGGTCGGAAAGCCAGGTTTCCCAGGACCCAAAGGGGACCGAGGTATTGGGGGTGTTCCTGGGGTTCTTGGACCGAGAGGGGAAAAAGGACCCATAGGTGCTCCTGGAATGGGAGGTCCACCTGGAGAGCCAGGCCTACCTGGTATTCCGGGTCCCATGGGCCCTCCAGGTGCTATTGGTTTTCCTGGACCCAAAGGAGAAGGTGGAGTTGTAGGGCCACAGGGTCCACCAGGTCCCAAGGGAGAGCCTGGCCTCCAAGGCTTCCCTGGGAAGCCAGGTTTTCTTGGGGAAGTAGGTCCCCCTGGCATGAGGGGTTTGCCCGGTCCTATAGGACCCAAGGGAGAAGCTGGTCACAAAGGGTTGCCAGGGCTTCCCGGTGTTCCAGGGCTGCTTGGACCCAAAGGAGAACCTGGCATACCTGGGGATCAGGGTCTACAGGGTCCCCCAGGGATTCCAGGAATTGTGGGACCTAGTGGCCCTATTGGACCCCCTGGGATTCCGGGCCCCAAAGGAGAGCCAGGCCTTCCAGGCCCCCCTGGGTTCCCTGGTGTAGGGAAGCCAGGAGTAGCAGGACTTCACGGGCCCCCGGGGAAACCTGGTGCCCTTGGGCCTCAAGGCCAGCCTGGCCTTCCTGGGCCCCCAGGTCCTCCAGGGCCCCCAGGCCCTCCAGCTGTGATGCCTACACCATCGCCCCAGGGAGAGTATCTGCCAGATATGGGACTAGGAATTGATGGGGTGAAACCTCCACATGCCTATGCGGGCAAAAAGGGCAAGCACGGAGGGACAGCCTATGAGATGCCCGCGTTTACTGCAGAGCTGACTGTACCTTTCCCACCGGTGGGGGCCCCAGTGAAGTTTGACAAGCTGCTCTACAACGGCAGACAGAACTACAACCCGCAGACGGGCATCTTCACCTGTGAAGTCCCGGGTGTCTACTACTTTGCCTATCATGTTCACTGCAAGGGAGGCAACGTATGGGTTGCTCTCTTCAAGAACAACGAGCCCATGATGTACACATACGACGAGTACAAGAAGGGCTTTCTGGACCAAGCATCTGGAAGCGCAGTACTGCTGCTCCGTCCCGGAGACCGGGTGTTCCTCCAAATGCCTTCAGAACAGGCTGCTGGACTCTATGCTGGGCAATATGTCCACTCCTCCTTTTCAGGATATTTATTGTATCCCATGTAAAAAAACAAGAGAAAAAAATAAGAGATTTAATAGAAGAAAAGAAAATAACACACCAAAAAAAATCTAATTGAAAACAATGCTTCAAAACATTTATAATAGTTGGAAAGATATATTTAAGTGAAAGTTTGGACCATCATGTACAAATAAAAACTAAACCGCATGTTTAGTCCTGTGCACAGCAGATCGTAATGGGATGATGGGACCGATCAAGTACTGACTCGTGCATTGTACCCAGTGGACTCATATTAGCTGTTCCATGTTATATGATTTCATAACCTGCTTATTCAAATCAGTCAAAATATCTCAGTCTAGAACATCATCACTAATGAACGTTGTTCATTCTTTGTGCTCCCTTGTAAAGGTATTTTTGAATATGCCTTAAGAGGTTGGTGGTGACAGTTACATACTGTATTTATTTGCATCCTTTCCTCTCTATTCATGCAGGTGTTTTGCTGTGGGATGTGGGAGGGTTCTTCTGTAGTGCAGGGTCCATGGTAATCTCTAGTCCAAAGGATATTTCTCCGTGTTAGAGGCAATGCTTTGAGCTGCAGGGCTACCTAGTCAGAATTGTGTGTGGATGTGTGTGGTGTCCCCCAAAGAAAAGGTATACCAATGACCCATTGTGCATCTGGTCAGCAGTCTATTTGCCCAGCAACTGGGTGAGATGCTAGCCTGGGATGCGGGACAGAGCCCACAGAAGCTCATAATTTAGCTCAGAGACATTAAAATATCAAACCTTCTAAAGGGTTTCAGTTTGGAATTTTTCTGTAACTTTTCTTTTTTCCTTCTTCTTCCTTCCACATAATATATAACATAGCCCAAGCAATATAAACAAAAAGTTTTTTACAAAGCCTTCCCTCAAATAACTTTGCCCTTTCATGAACATTTACTGCCAATAGCAGTAAAAACAAAATCCCTAATGTGTCCACACAGCCAAGTGTAGTGAGGTTTCACTTTGTCTGTACCTGTCTTAGTAGCTGTCATTTCTTTCCCAATTTTAAAACTATGACTTATGCCATGTTCCAAAGTCAATTGCCAAAATCCGAACCATTCTTTTTTTTTTTAATTTGGGAAAAAAATCACAATTACATAGGAAAAATTATTTTAAAAGAGTAATTATAAGGTTTGGTATTTAAAAGCAGTCATGTTGCTTCCAGCAATAGGGACTACGGTTGTAGGTGAATAACTGTTTCTTTGACATCAGCCTGTGGAAGAGATAGTTGGAAAGCAATAGCACCTCAGGCCTATGATATCACTACACACTCAGCACCACAGCCAAAACATGTTGGAAGAGAGAAATTGTTTGGTTTTTTGGTTTTTTTTGTTTTTTGGGTTTTTTTTCAGATTCTAATTAAGGAACATAGTAGGCTCTTTGGGTGATGCTCAAAACACAATCAGTTGAACGTTTTCTGTTCATCTGCTCTTGGTTGCTTAGGGGAATAATGTGGGATGACAACAATAGAATGTATTCTGCTTTCCTCAAAAGTTAAAAGTCAGGAGCTGAAGAGAGAGACATAGATTGGAAAAATGCACAAATAAATACAGTATAAAGCATGATCTGTCTAAAATCTGAATTATTTTTACCACCACGGTTCTTGTCGTGGCTTACTATTTATCTTTTCCCTTTATGAGGCACAGACCCCATTTCTTCTTGAATTTTTTTAAAAAGAATGTGTTTATTAGCACAAGGTTTTTCATTCATTGTTAATTACACAAGAGCACCTTCGAATCCAAAAGGATTCCCTATCAAACCTTCACTTGCAAAGTAGACAGCATGCCTTTGGACAGCTTTCCTTAGGGTAGCTCCTGAGGACACTGGCTTATAGCTGGTCACTATGGAAGTCATATGGGTCATATCGCTCATTCTGCTCAATAGCTACTTTAAAATTGTCTGGCCAGATGGGTTGTAGAGTTGCTTTTATCTGTACATGTATGGCATTTTAGTTTCCATAAAGAAAGACAGAAATTATCTCTTAAGTTAAACCAAATTTCACTTTTTGAGATATCTTCCAACTTATTTATTGGTTGTTACTCAAATGCCTGCCTCTGTGTGTGTGTGTGTGTGTGTGTGTGTGTGTGTGTGCGCGCGCATGTGTGTGTGTGTGTGTGTGTGTGTGTGTGTGTGTGTTTTATATCAGTCATATGCTTCTAAGCTTTTAAATGGAGGAGGAGCAAAATCTATGCCAGATACTGTATATTCTACCATGGTGCTAATATCAGAGCTAAATGATACTCCATTTAATTTAAAGAAGAGTTTTAAATAATTATCTATGTACCTGTGTTTCCCTTTTGAGTGTTGTCCATCATGTCCACAGTGGTGTGGAAAGCAAGTGAATCAAGTATATGTTCTACTTTCTAGGGACAGTACTGTGATCACTCTTTAACTCAAAATTAACTAGAGCTTTTCCACGTGAAATGGACCAAACTGGCATTGTTCTATTTAAACAGAGAGTTTTAACGCAGTATGACATCCCACAGGGGAAAGGAATGTCTATAGAGGACAATTGTCCTCAAATGTTTTACAGAAACAAAGAGTGATGAAAAGACCGGTAACTTGCTTGAGTTCCCATGAATAGGTTTGAGACTGAATGGCAAATCAGTTTTGTATTTAAATTTTTTGTACTGATTTGAAAAACAGATCATTAAATATCTCTAAAAGTATGTTTCCTGTCTTGTTCATATCATTCAACTGGCGCTATTTGAAAATAAAGTGTTTCTTAATAAGACATTGTAGTAATCAGCCACTGGATACAGGGTTTAAATAATCACAGTTTGAACAGGACAGTTTATTCCTCTTCAGTTTAGTAACTTTGTAAATAAGCAGTCCAGATTTCCTCTGTGGACTTACTCATTGCCCCACATTCTTTCTACATTCTTGTCTTTGTAACCAGCTGTGTTGGCCTCCCTCCCCATTGGTGGGGGAACATGGACCTTAGCAATCACATGCCAACTGGTGGGAGGGTCCAAACCTTTTATCTTTAAGAAATCCAACCCAGCAGCTTAGATTCCACCTTCCATACCTACAGCCCCGAATTTAGTCACATCATAAGTTGCAAGACATTAATAGTTCTCAGTAAGCCCTTGCTTACTGAGAAGTAATGGCCAGGAGTTCTGTTCAGAAGAGAGAAGGAAGAACAGACTGTACCCTCCAGTATTGGTCAACCCCATCATCACAGAAAAAAATTGCCGTAGATCTCTTCAGGAGACAGCAGTCTTCAAATACTCCAAGCTGAGGGAAAATAGTTGTGAGTGGATCTTTCAGGCTGAAGCACATGTGTTTCAATAACTTAAAGCACTGGTAAGAAAAGCATTCTATTGTGATGACAAGTTCTGAATGCTTAGACTATGATAAAAGGATTAGCTCAAATCATTGAAGGAGCGAGTGTGTACCACCAGTCTGAGTGGTTAACTGGTTTGAACCATCTTACTAGAAGATCAACATCACTTCTATCCTGACAAAGCTCAAGTTTCTGTCCACAACCAAAGACACCATCACATTACCTGTGGTCAGGGACAGGATCTTGGCTGTTGGCCTCTTATTCAAAGGATTGAAAGAAGGGCTCATACTGAAAAGAAAATTTATCCATAAAGCAAATCAATAGTACAGATCAGAAAGAAATATACTAAGGAGTGACAGTCACACACACAAGAAAGTATCTGGGCTCTTGGTTACTATTTGGGACATCCTTTGATGGAGTTCAAGAAGAGGCAATCGCATGAGCAGCTATTATGATCAATAGGTTAGTTACATAATCATTTTTCTGATGTAAATGTCCTGTCCTGTAGTGTCTTAGTTTCTATTGATGAAATTAAATACCACGACCACAAGCAACTCAGGGAGGAAATGGTTTATTTGGCTTATGCTTCCAATCATGGACATCATTGAAGGAAGTCAAGACAAGAACTCAAATAGGGCAGGAACCTGGAGGCAGGAGCTGATGCAGAGGCTATGGAGGAGTGCTGCTTACTGGCTTGCTCCTCATGGCTTTCTCAACCTGATTTCTTATAGAACCCAGGTCCACTAGCCCAGGGATGGCACCACCCACAATGGGCTGGGCCCTCCCCCATCAATCACTAATTAAGAAAATGCTCTACTGACTTGCCTACAGCCTAATCTTATGGAGAAATTTTCTTAATTGAGGTCCCCTCCTCTCAGATGATTTTAGCTTGTGTCAAGTTTATGTAATGCACACATAATGCATCTGATTTCCATCACATGGATGCCCAAGAGTGCATAGGCATATTATTTGATCATAAATAAGGGATTCTCTCTGAAACTTTACTTGAGGACACAGTTTTGGCCTGCTGTGAACACAAACAAAATCAGTTCATCCTGCGTCTGACTTTCTATTCTTTGTACCTAGATACATAGGACTTATATTTGAAGAGAAACAAAGATTGGTTGTTTTTAGCAGAACAGAAATTTACCTTTTTGTTCATAGAAGGGTATATATGTGTAGCAGGTGAAGGTCCAAGGTGGATAGGTGCACTTTACATGAGAGTATACAGTGTATAGTACATGCACATAAAAGAGCTAGGCTGGCTGTCAAGTGCATTATTAGAAGAGAGGGTATACATAGCCCAAACCAAGTAGAATCTTAGGTTGCTAACCTCTCCCATATGTGTTTGTCTGTGTGTCTACCTCACTGCTGGGATTGCCAGAACCCAACCAACATGTGGCTCAGAATTCACTCCAAGATGGGCTTCCAGCCAGTGTTCAGATGGACAAGAAACAGTGAGATCTAGCACTGAGGCTGTGGTTCTCAATCTTCTATGTACCCAGATGCTGCTGGGGACCTTAAGGAGTTGGGGAAGGGGGTCCACGGGCTTGAGCTTCCCATACATGCCAGGCAGGAAAGGTATGGCTGAGCCCAGGCTGTAGATGGATTTTGTTTGGTTCCGAGTGAGTGCTTAAAAGTACAGAGGGACTGGAAGAGAGGCCTTCTACAGGAGATCTAGGTGTGGCTCTTCACTATGAAAGCCTCCCTTGCAGTAATTCTTGATGAAGGAGAGAGTCCTTGCTTGTCCAAATGGTTTTGTTCATGGCAGATGTGAATGCATTGATCTTACTCAGGATGAACCAGGGATGAAATACCTTTTACAGGGAGGGATGCCCAAAAAGGGAAGCTAATTGCCTAAGCACTTGAGGGCCTATCTAGAGACCTCACTAGCACGGAGAACTCTAGGTTTTTATGTTATGTGCCCAGTTGTGATGGTCCTCTCAATAGGGTGTCATGGTTACAAGTTCCAGGACAGGTAGAACCTGGTTGGGAGTTAGTTCCATGCCTACCATTCTCAATTATGAGATAAGCCAGGGTTTGAACCTACTTCAACCTTATCAGTTCTTTTGTCTAGTGGTATGGTCCACTTGTCCCACATATATGATTGCTGTCTCAATTTCTCTTTGATGAACTTTCCCCTAACTTATTAGGGTAACTAAAAGTAGAAGGTTGGTCTTCTTTGAACTGCTTCATGCTGAGTTGAGGGAAGATGGTGTGTGTGTGTGTGTGTGTGTGTGTGTGTGTGTGTGTGTATCTTGATTTGTCTGCCCTAAGCTAAGAAACCTAAGCTAAGAAAAGGAAGGAAACTGAGATCAGGGTTCACAAGCTGAGATCCAGCTTCCATAAGTACAAGGCAAGTATACACTGCATATGCATACATGCAAGCAAATCACTCATACACATAAAATAAAATTTAAAAATCTAAATATAAAAATAAAAATTAATTTATATAATATATATATGTGTGTGTGTTTTAAATAACTTAAGAAAAGTTAAGGGATGCAAGCTTTTAATATAGTAGAGAAATACTTCATCTGATATGAAATAAGAATAAGATGCTGCATACTATTAATGAGACAATGGTATAAAAATAAGTATTTCAAAAAACTACGCTGATGAGTTTTGAAAACAACACTGGAGAAGGGAAGGAACAAGTAATAAAAACAATTTTAAAAAGAGAACATAGTTCATCCAAAAAGGAAATGATGGGAAATGCTGAGCAGTCTTGAAGGAGTCTCAGATATGAGGAGGGAAGGGAGGTGTCAGGGGTTAACTTCATGGCCAGTGAACTTTTCCAGGGATCAGGAATGAAGGCTGTATTAGTCAGGGTTCTCTAGAGTAACAAAACTTATAGAATGAATCTCTCTCTCTCTCTCTCTCTCTCGATAGATAGCTATAGCTATAGATATAGATATAGATATAGATATAGATATAGATATAGATATAGATATAGATATATAGGCTGCAGTACAGCAAATCCAACAATGGCTAGCTGTGAATAGAAAGTTAAAGAATCTACTATTTGCTCAGTCCACAAGGCTGGATGTCTCAACTGTTCTTTAGTATCTGCTAGCATCTCAAAGAAGTAGGCTGTAATGCCAGTGAAGGAATGGATGTGCTATCAAGGAGAGAGCAAGCACAAAAAGAACAATAGCTTCAATCTTATGCCCTTATATAGACTTACAGTAGAAGGTATGGCCCAGATTAAAGGTATATCTTCCCACCTCAAAATCTGGATCAAAGGTGTGGGACTTCTGGCCTCTAAATTTCCCATGTCAAAACGTCCTGATTAGGAGTGGTTTCAGCCATGCCAAACCAAGTAAAAAGAATCTCTCAAAGGTCAGCTCACTTTCTTCTTTATATACAAATCAGGATCCCATTTCAGGGACTGGTGCTGAGATGAGGAGTTAGTGTAGGCATCCAAGTAGGGAGAGTGGCAATGGCTGGGTAATAAAGGCAGTGAGCTTCCTTAAGGGCCAGCTTCTTCATCACTCCCCTCACTTAAGTCAAAGCCCAGCAGCTTAAAACAAAAGCTGGGAGTCCTTTTTTTCCTCCTGCCAGCAGCCCCCCTGCTGATGGACTGCCTCTGTACATTTAAGGCCAGATCAGGACAGGTTACACCACAGTTGTGGGCCAATCAAATCCTATCTTTCTTCAAACTGGCCAACCCTAAATTATGGGAGGGAAATCCTATAGAGATATAAAAACAAAAACAAAAAAAAGCCCAGACCCTCAAGAACAAACAGACTGGACTTTTGGCTTCCTGACTGCCCCCCCTTCAGCTTCCCAGAGGGTCTTTTTTTTTTTTTCCTTTTCATGTATGCTTCATGCCTGTGCTTTCTTGCCCCCAATAAATGCCTTTATTCAACTGTGGATGCTGTCAGTGATGTCTCCTTTCTCCACTGCTACCTGGTACATTCTAGGTTTTCCTGGCATTTAATTCTTTAACTGGCAGAAAAAAAAAAAAACCTGGCCAAGACCCCTAGAATGTACAGGGCCACCCACAGTGGAACTGAATTGCCATCTCAACCTAATTGGGATAATGTCTCACAGGCATAACCAGAGAAATAACCATTTTCCAGATTATTCCAGATATCATTAAGTTCACAACTGTGATTAACTGTCAAAATTTCACCCCTCAGTTTTCCCTTGAAAGACTTTTCTGTCTGACTTACCAGGTGTGCTAAATGTAGGTCAGTCTTTTTAGAAAGTAACACATGAATTAATTGCATTAAACAGCAACCTTCCATCTTTTGTCCCCAAAGGTCTCAAGTGAATTTCATAATGCAGAATAAAACCCAACTTTTCAATATCCATAGCTGTTAACAATTGTAACAGTTTTAAAGTCCAAAGTCAAAAAATAAAATAAACATAAGCCCAGTTCACAGATCATCTGAGATTCAAGGCAACCTAACTGTGAACTCTTATAAAATGAAAATTAAAAACCAACAATAAAAAACTAGTTACAGGGGCTGGAGAGATGGCTTAGCGGTTAAGAGTGCTTCCACAGGTCCTGAGTTCAATTCCAGCAACTACATGGTGGCTCACAACCATCTGTAATGGGATCCAATGCCCTCTTCTGGTGTGTCTGAAGACAGCTATAGTGTACTCATACATACATAACATAAATAAATAAATCTTAAAAAAAAAAAACTAGTCACATAATTCCAGATTATCATGGCAGAGAATAAACATTTTCATTCAAAATTAGAAGAATTGGGATATAACAAAATCAATATCCATGAGGACAAATTGCTGCAGCTCCATGTCCAGCGTCTGGGACTCAGGATGAAACGGCTGGGCTCCAAAAGGCTCAGGTGGCTCCTCCCTCCCAGCTCTGCTGCATAGTTAGTCACACAGCCTCTCTCTTTGGCAATTTCACTCCATGTCTAATCTTCCTATCAGTGGATGTCTCACAGACCTCTCAGCTCCCATATCCCCAAGTCTTCATTGCAATTTAGGCTTACCTTCACAGCTTTACCCAGTGGCCTCTTGGGGCCTCTTTGCTGAGACTCTGTCTTAGTCAGGGTTTCTATTCCTGCACAAACATCATGACCAAGAAGCAAGTTGGGGAGGAAAGGGTTTATTCAGCTTACACTTCCACATTGCTGTTTATCACCAAGGAAGTCAGGACTGGAACTCAAGCAGGTCTGGAAGCAGGAGCTGAAGCAGAGGCCATGGAGGGATGTTCTTTACTGGCTTGCTTCCCCTGGCTTGCTCAGCCTGCTCTCTTATAGAAACCAAGACTACCAGCCCAGAGATGGTCCCACCCACAAGGGGTCCTCCCCCTTGATTGAGAAAATGCCTCACAGCTAGATCTCATGGAGGCACTTCCCCAACTGAAGCTCCTTTCTTTGTGATAACTCCAGCCTGTGTTAAGTTGACACTCAAAACCAGCCAGTACAGACTCTGACCCTGCCACACATCAGCTGTATTTACCTGCTCTCTGATACCATGGTGGAGGGCTCCACACTCCCGAACTCTTGTACCTTGCATACTTACAAAGTCAATATCACATGTAGTCTTACTCTTTGGACCACATATGTACACTGGTATAATTTCCAATGAGAAGCATTTCCATAGGCGGTTGTCTTAGAAGATCAAGGCAAATCTTGCAACTAGGTTTGGATCTTCACAAAATGGAGTCTCTTATGGGTGTCTTCGGGACACTCTTTCTATTGCCCTGTATAGTGAGAAGGTTTCTCTTCAGGATGGAGTCTCCTATGGGTGTCTTCGGGACACTCTTTCTATTGCCCTGTATAGTGAGAAGGTTTCTCTTCAGGATGGAGTCTCCTATGGGTGTCTTCGCGACACTCTTTCTATTGCCCTGTATAGTGAGAAGGTTTCTCTTCACGGGTGCTGTTCTTCTCAACAATTACAGCTGCTTCCTCAGGGCCAAACCGAATGTTTGCCTGCCTTGCAATTTCCACTAGTCTATTTCCGCCATCTGCATTTCTTTCAGAATTCTTGTCTTTCAGGGTCTCATCAAAATATTCCATTAAAGTGTACTTACATCCAAAGGCTTTTAAAATTCAGTGTTATAAACTCTTTCACATTCGTCCTGCAAATTGTTTCCAAAGGCTTAAGAACCAAAATGATCAGGTTTATCATAGCAATGACTGTAGGGGTGGTGCTGACACTAAGGTCCTGTTCCCCAGTTGGTTCTTAATCTGTCAGTAAAGAAGTCATGGGCCAATTGGTGGTAGGAATAGGCGGGACTTCCGGGTCCCTACCGGAAAAAGAACAAGGGAGCAAGGGAGGATTGCCATGCTTTGGAGAGAGAAGAACCAAACAGCTATGTTAGGTCTCGGGAAGCACAGGTAGCCTATGGCTGCTCCTGTAGGCGGGTGGTCAGGAATGGTTAGCAGGGACTAGGTGTATCTCAGCAAATAAAGTTTAAGACAAGTTGAAAAGGAAGACCTGGATGTGTGTCTTTTATCTGTAGATTCAAGGGAAGCTTGATGGGGTCTGGTAGGTGACTCATTCCCCGAGCTTAGGCAGGGTAACAAAGTTACTCGCAATAAATGACCTGGCTTCTTGATACCATTTTTTTTCTTTGTTACATTCCCATTACTGTAAGAAAATATCCTGGAAAAAGACATCTATGGAAGCATAGGCTAATTCTGGCTCACATTTTGAAGCACAACTTTAATCATAGTGGGAAAATCAAGGCAGCAGTGGGTCAAGACTGCTGGTGATGTTGTTCCAGTTATGACGTGAGGAATAGCAAAAGCCTTGCTCACTTCATTTCCTTCTTTTTTTTTTTTAATGCAGTATCTCATCATAGAAATGGTACCACCTGCTGTGGGAAAACTTTCCCATCTCATTCAACCCAATCCCCGGGGTTTGGGATATAGCTGGATGTTTGTGGTGCACAATTTTAATCTTAGCACTCAGGAGGCAGAGATGGATAGATCTCTGTGAGTTCAAAACCAGCCTAGACTACATAGCGAGTTTCATAAAAGTAAGAGTATGTAAAGAGACTCTGTCTCAAACAAACAAACAAACAAATGTCATTTAACCTAATCAAGATAAACCACCACAAGCATGCCCAGAGACCCATCTCCCAAATGATTCTAGGACTCGTCATGTTGGCAACCCAGATTAATAGTCACAGAGGCCTTAATTAATAAAGAAATGTTTTCTCAGTCCTGGAAAAGAAGCCAAGCATCATTTGGGTTAGTTTCTCTCAAGGCTTTTCTTTTGGCTTGCAGGTGGTGATCATTTCCCTGTGACCATCTTGTAAGGGCACTAGTCGTCCTGAGTTATGGTTTACCCCTGGGATTTTATTTTAATCTAATATCTGGCTTTAAAGGCTCAATTTTCAAAAGCAATCACACTCCAAAGTATTAGGAGTCAGGGCTTTAACAGGTATTTTGGATGACATAGTTTAGACTAATTGTTTCAACCTAAGGGTTGTGATCCCTTTGGTGGCATGCATATCCTGCATACAAGACATTTACATTGTGACTCATGAGTTTAGCAAAATATGTTACAAAGTAGCACAGCGTGAGGAACAGCATAAAGGGTTGCAGTATTGGGAAGGTTAAGAACTGCTGGTCTAGAGCCTAGTAACATTATGAGCTGCCTCTACTTCAGTGCCTTTGGTGGAAAGATGACAGGTAAAATCATGAGGCTGGTAAGAGACCTACTGGCTTCTTGTGACAAAGAGTAGAGAAAAGGCTGACTTGAAATTCTTAGCACCGTTTAGAAGCGTAAATGATAAACATGCTTTAAAATTTGATTCTTCCATCAAAGATCTGTAGGCAGCATTACAATCGGTGGGGAATTACAGTGAATTCAAATACACAAAGGCAGTAGAATCAAACCATTCATATTTACGACATTTGGAAGTCTTTTCTCAAAGGGACTATGACTCTTAAAGTGCAAATATTTATGCTCATTCCATATCATGGATAATTATGATGCCCTGTCGCCTCTTTTAGCAGAGTTGAAAGGAATTCAACTTATTCTTTCCTATTGTCAAAATTAATTCATACGTCAAAGTACATTTTATTCTCAGGCAAGCTTTATTATCTCAAAAGGCTATTAATGCATCATCAATATTATTTTTAGAAAAAAGTATTGTTAATTCAAAAGGCTATTAACACACCATCAATATTATTTTTAGAAAAAGTATTGTTAATTCCTAGAGTAAGTGTAATGAAATTTAAATTAAAATGGTCACATCATCCCATTTTTACCAAGCAATTCAGAAGCTTCTCTGATACTAGATAAGAAGTATATCTCGTCAAAATTTTCCTTTGAGGCATCTAGAACTTTTCAAGAGATTCTGCTTTCCTTTGGTATCTTATTTGAAGAACAGATTTTTTTTTATTAGAATCATAAGTGCTTCTGATTAAAGTTTACAAATCCCATAGGGAGGTATGCTTCATATGTCTTTTCGAAATCAAGACTAAAATTTGATTCTGTACTGGGCGTAACCGGATTGCTTCTCAGCTGTCGAGTGAGCCACTAACAGCAGTTTTCAGGTCTGTTCTTCATTCCTGGGGTGAGAGAAACAACCTGTGGAAGCTAATGGAGCTCCTGTAAGTCTCTGCCTTCATGCTGCTAATCACATGCCCTTCTTCCCCCAAGACAATGCTGTTATTGTCCTCTGCTCCAATAAGAGACTAACACAGTAAATATTAGAGGGGTCTGGGGTCAGTGGGACAGAGAGCAAATCTCAACTCTCAGCTCCTCTGTTTCCCAGGACTTGGAAATAGCCCCCTTTCTAAGCTTCAGATTTTCTATGGTTAATTAGTGGGGTGTGCTAGAGACAATGAGCTATCGCTATCTGAACATCAGCTACAAAGAAGAAACTGCTTCAGTGGTTCTTTGGGCCTTAGCTGAGCCCGTCAGGGGTGCTTCTGGAGAAACTCAGCTTGAAATTCTGGTATGTCAAAAAAACCAAGGTTTGGGGGGCTGGAGAGATGGCTCAGCAGTTAAGAGCACTGAGTGCTCCTCTAGAGGTCCTGAGTTCAAATTCCAGCAACCACGTGGTGAGTCACAATCATCTGTAATGGGATCTGGTGCACTCACTCTTCTGGTGTGTGTCTGAAGACAGCTACAATGCACTCATATAAATAAAAATAAATAAATATTTTAAAAAACAAAGGCTTTATTGTTGCTCTGGCTCTGTTTGATAAAAGTATATCCAGCCCTGGGTTAAAGTTTCATGCCTAATCAGTTTCTCTGGATGAACCACTTCCTCATGATCAGCTTGGAAACCCTTCTCCCATTTATAACAAACACTGAAGGTATCAGGGCTTTGTTGAGGCTCATTGAGGGAAAGCTACTTTTTCCTTTCTCAAGAAAGTTGATCCATCTGAAGACATAGTAAGCATATGGATGAAGGCATACAGTTTTTGCAACCTACTTTTAATAAGGGTTCAACCTCTTTTCTAGCACACCATCCAGCACAGGTAATGGAAGAGAAAAGTTATTAGGATACGGGGAAAGTGGACCTGTTCAGCAATAGTTGTTTAGGAGTGATCTTCTTTGATAGCAGTCCAGTCCCATAGCAAACACCAAATATGACTTAGCAGCTGTAGACCAGTCCTCTAGGCAGGCAGACACCAGGCAAAAACCAGAAGCTATAGTCTAGACCTTTCGGCAAGCAGACACCAGACAGCTGT
Organism: Mus minutoides; assembly: GCA_902729485.2. Classification (NCBI taxonomy): domain Eukaryota; kingdom Metazoa; phylum Chordata; class Mammalia; order Rodentia; family Muridae; genus Mus; species Mus minutoides. Next base: position 98,446 of record LR750976.1, on the reverse strand, counting down.
AGTTCAATCCTGAAGAAACTGCCAGGCTTGCCAACCAGCCTGAGGCCAGGCTGCAGAAGTGGCAAGCTGCCTCAGGAACCTTGAAAGCAGTACATGGTGAGTTTCTCTCAATGGCAGTGTTATCACGAGTTGACCTCGACAATACCGCTATGTAAGGCAAACCATTACATGTATGTCATTCGTGAAGAGCAGGGAAGTAGAGCAAATCAAACCAAGGCTCAGTGCTCATCTGACACTGTCTGTGGGGTCATGTTTACACCTCTTCATCAAGTGCCCTTTCATGTGTTTGCTATATCCAAATATCCTTTCACCTACGTCTGCTTCAGGAACAGTCTTTCACGTGCTTGCTTTCACGTGCAAGATATCCTTTCACCTGTGTGCCCCAGCAAAACATCATTTGATATAACTAACTTTCCAAAGAACTAGAAGTTGCCACTTCATATGGAAGGAACAGTTTTTCTCCTAATTGGACAACGTGCTTAACATCTCCTAGGAGCTCTTCCCTTGGGGCAGCTGCTTCTGCGCTTCAGTCATAATCCTCACTTTTCTGAGTCTTAACTCAAAAAAACATAACTTCTTTTCTCCCTTTCTGTATCATTTTGGGGCACAATCCAGAAATCCTAAGCATGCTTGCTTTGACACTCTGAGCTTTCTGTTTTGTCTGAAGGCCATTCCTCTTTTCTAGAGCTGCTTGACCAGTTCAGAAGGTGGTACCTTTCCCCTTCCAAGATTTACAGATTGCATGCTCTGTTGGTTTTTTCTCAAACTCTAATGAAACAGTCCTTGAGATTCCATCTGTGTGTGTGTGTGTGTGTGTGTGTGTGTGTGTGTGTGTGTGTGTTTAACCAAACTAAGAAATCACAAAATGCAACTTACACTCCCTAGTAACATGGCCACTCTTTTCTATGTGCTTCTGGCATTCTTGAGGTCTTTCTGTCATAAAAATAGAAGATATCCCATTTTTCCCTGACTTTTCTTCTTCACTACGTTACACAGAAGAAGCTTATAATTTTCCTGAAGTCTTCAAGCCTTTGTACGTGAACGGAGATTCTATTCACCAATGATGTTCACAGTAGAGAGAAAGAGAACAAGATTTAATGTAAAGCCCTGCTTACATCTCCTGTGGTCCTGCTTGGTTAAACAACTCCACCTGGCGGCCAGAAAAATAATAGCTGTTCAGTAAACAGGCTTTAGGCAAAGTTTGTTTTTATTTTGATTTGGTTTGTTTGGTTGGTTGGGTTTTGATCCTATGCTCCATCTCTTAAATTTTATGATCCAGGATTTCAAAGGACAGAGGTTTCTTGACTCTGCCTTGTGTCTGGAGTTGCAGATTGGGGTCAATCAATACCTAGTACCTAGAATCATCTGGAGTTATCTTTACTTTATAGGTCTTGTGAATACTGACTGCCAACAAAGACCTAAGCCCATAGTGGGAGAAAATACCTCCATGATCTTTTCATGGGGTTCGCTCTGCTGGCTTCTGTAGGTTTTACAGCAGCATGGCACCTTGGATCCAAGTGAACGTCCCAAGGGAACAAGATTAAAAATGCTTAGAATTTCAGAGCTCTAAGCCTCAGAACTCACACACCATTTCCATTGTGTTCTCTTGGTTGAGTGATAATGTTCTGTCTTAGTGCAAGGAAGAGGAGTGTAGACATCACTAGTCGATGGAAAGCATTTCAAGTAAAGCATGCCGCATGGTAAACAGAGTAAGTGGATGGGTGCCTCTGCTTCAGATAGAGACTCTGTTCTGACCATTTGGGTGGAAAGTGAGGAGAAAGATGGCAGATGTTCTCCTCTGGCCTCCACATGTCCATATATGGGTGCACACCTGCACATTCATGTGCATGCACCACCACAGACACATATACTGCCTACAACACACACACACACACACACACAAAACACACACACACACACACACACAGATATTTATAGCCTTTGTATTGAACATGAGAGAAAGCTAGAGAACAGGCGATGGTACGTGATCCTAGGGCTAGTATTGGTAGTGGGTCATCACTATCTCCAAGTGTGAAGGGCCTGAGGCAGTAAATATTCACCAGTGCTCAAAAAAGTAGATACTGTGCAGGAACCATGGCTTTCAGAAGTGGAATAGGGCCAGCAATGGGGTGAAGCAAGCAGGCATATGGAGGCATGTAATACTTTGGATTTAATTGCTTTGAAGAGACATCATGACCATAGAAACTCTTATAAAGGAAGACATTTAATTGGGGCTGGCTTACAGGTTCAGAGGTTTAGTTCACTATTGTCATGATAGGAAGCATGGTGGTGTGCAGGTGAACATGGTGCTGGAGCAGTAGCTGAGAGTTCTACATCTGGATCGGCAGGCAGCAGGAAGAGAGTGACACTGGGCCTGGCTTGAGCATTTGAAACCTCAAAGCCAATGCCCAGTGACATATTTCCTCCAAGGCCACACATACTCTGACATGAACACTCCTAATAGGACCATTCTTTATGAGTCTATTTGGGATACTTCCATTAAAACCCTGTGACATAACACTTAAGATGTTTCTCCCTCTGTTTCATGCCAGTGTTGAGCAGAGAGTGGTGTGATTTGGCTTCATTTTAGTCGTACCATTGTATTAAACTGGTAAGAACAAATACTGCACTTGATATTAGCCAAAAGGATGAGAAAAGACATGGGAATCATCTCTTTCTTGCCTCTCTTACCAGTGCATCCAATTCACTATCCCCCAAATTAAGGCTAGAACTTAGAGGATAGCTGTGTCTCTCTTTTAGGGCATTGTCTTAATTACAGCTCTACTGATATGAACAGACACCATAACCAAGACAACTCTTATAAGTACAACATTTAGTTGAGGCTGGCTTACAAGTTTAGAGGTTCAGTCCATTACCATCAAGGCAGGAATGTGGCAGCACCCAGGCAGTCCACATTAGATTCATCCTCATGGTCACATACACTTTGTAAAGGAGTTTCTAAGTAGTCATAACTTAAGTTTTATTGTGTACCTGGGATTGGAATGAATGTTGCCTGGAAACTTAAAATGAGAATTAATGTTGCCTGAAAATTTTTTCCCAAATTGTGCTGTGTTTTAAATCTGCTGACAATGAACCACCATGCATGAGGCTCTCTGAAGTCTGAACTAGTTTGATGGAGTCCATCTGAACCGAATTTTCAATCTCATCTCTTCATGGGTTTGCTTCTCTGCCTGGACACCTACAGAGTCCCCCTCAATTGGTGTGATGAAATACTATGACAAGATCAACTTGAGGAGGAAAGGTTTTATTTGTCTTGTCCTTCCATAGGATTGTTCACCACTAAAGGAAGTCAGGACAGAACTCATACAGGGCAGGAACCCGGAGGCAGGAGCTGATGCAGAAGCCATGGAGAGGCACTGTTTACAGGCTTGCTTATCATGGTCTGCTCAGCTTGTTTTATTATAGAACCCAGGACTACCAGCCCAGGGCAGGCACCACCCACAATGGGCTGGGCCATCCCCCATCAATCACTAATTAAGAGGATGGTCTAAAGGCTTGTCTACAGCCCAAATTTTATGGAGGAGGCACGTCCTCAATCAAGGTTTACTCCTATCAGAGGACTATAGCTTGAGTCAAGTTGACAGTAAAACTAACCAGCACAGTATGCCAACCTTTTATCTTCACAGCAGTAGGCACCAATCTCTTCACATCGTGGCATCCATAGGAAATCTTGGCATTTGTACAAAGGCAAGTACACAAGTCAGGGAAGGGTATTCCAACCCGAGGCAACAGGACAAGAGGCTCTGCTGCCTCAAAAGACAGGAGAATTGCTATCTTACCCATGCTCAAACTGTTCTGTTCTGAACAGTGACATCAACACAACTTGCCCTAATCATCTTACTATTATGCCCTTCAACAATAATGGTACTGTTCAGACTTCTTTGTACGGCACTCTAGATTTAGAAACAGAACTGGGAGAGCTCTCAGAGGTCATCTAATTTATTTACTTTGTGCTATAGACTCCCAAGCCCAGTAAGCTTAAAAGCTTATCCGAAACTTTTTCACTAAGGAACTGATTTTTTAAAAAATTACACTCATACTGCCTACTGATATACATTGACAAGCTAAAGTTTAAGTGACTTGTCTTCTATGAAGGTTGCCCAGTTTAAACTCCTGGGAAATGAACCATTCATACCTAAACTCTAACAGTACTTATTCATATACTATACAGAAAAAAGGGCTCAGGCAAAGCTCCAGTAGTTGTTTCAGCCTTAGCTTCCCTGTGTTGATGAGGTGATCAGGTACCAGATATGGGCGTTAGAGTTGGAGGTGGGGTTAGGGTAGGCTGACTTATAAACCCAGATATCTATTTACTGGTAACAAAACAGTTAAAGAGAAGATACAATTTATCTTGTTTACTGGATAGAGTTTGTATTTTTTTCTATAAGGGTGAAATAGCAAATACATGAAGTATGAATGTATAGATACACCATATTAAAGCCACTCTTTCTTTCTGGTTAGTTTATGTTGTCCAAAGCGTTCTACTATAAAAGTAACTTATGAGCACTGGTACAAACAACTCAGTCGCTGCATTTGGCATGTGGCCTTCCTGACCTCTTAATGCCTGTTGTCAGGCTGATGGAGCTGACAGAAACAAATGTACTGTTGAAGAAAATTCCTCCTTCTCCTCCTCCTCCTCCTCCTCCTCCTCCTCCCCCTCCTCCTCCACAGAATCTCTCTGCAGAGCCTTGGGTGTCCTGGAACTCCCCTGTAGACCAGGCTGGCCTTCAACTCAAGAAATCTGCTTGCCTCTGCTTCCCAGAGTGCTGGGATTAAAGGCGTGCGCCACCACGCCAGGCCAGGCCCCAAGTTCTATTTTTGTTCCTGAAAGACCCACAACATGAGGACTCAGAAGAGGCGACACCCCAAATCACTCATGAGAAACGGTCTCGATGCAAACAGCAAGAGGATGTTTATTTCGAGAGCTCTCGGGCCCACAGTCAAGCAGAGGACTTTGGTGCTTGAGTAGCTGGGAGAGGGGTTATTTAAGGGATTAAACTGCAAAGAAGGGGGAGGCTGAGTCATTAGAATGGGGATGATGAATTACCGCTCTTCTCTGGTGGAGCTGTCTTTGATAAACATTTCACAGGGGATGGAGGAGCTAAGTAAACAATTTATAGCTCATATCTGGCAGGGTCATAGGCTATCCTTGGCAAACATTCCACAAGAAATGGGGAAGCTGAGCAAACATCTTAAGGGATGATGAGTTTCAGTTATCTTTAATGTAAGAGTTGCAGGATATCTTTAGCAAACATCCCTGGTCCCTTACACAATGAGTCAGGCGCCTGGGCGGGTCACCCAGTGGTCATCTGCTTCTCAGGCTGCCAGGTAGGAGAAACAGATCTGGGAAACACTGAGTTGTTCCAAGGGCCATGGTACTGAATGGGACAGATCACATTCCCAGTCCTCTAAAGAGAATATCAAAACCTGATTAAGTATTTTAAATAGAGAAATGGTATGTTTCAGGTCTCCAGGACATTCGGCCCTCTTAAGTTGTAGAAAAAGAGCAACGTTCACATGTACAACCAAGTTCTGACATTCGTCGTCAGAAACACTCAGGTGCGTTTCTAAGGGCAAACGGCACAGGCGCTGGGACGCCAGCACGCTGACAACCTAGTGAAAACACATCCACGTGCTCGAGTCTCCTCCCGCGGTGTAAGCTCTTTGAAATCGAACAGAGAAAAGTCGTCTTAACATCCGTTCTTGCCCTTTCGACATCGGCTTTTGGCCATAAAACAAAACAAAACAAAACAAAACAAAACACTTATCGATATTAAAAGAAATAACCCAAACCGACAGTAGCCCTTTTCTTGTATGTCTTGGCTCGACAGAGCATTTACTTGGTGTTTCTAGGCCGATCTTGACCGCCGGAGCCTGTGTAGAAACGGCGACACCCCTGGCTGCCTCAGCTGGAGGGGGCGTGGCGTCTGTGACGTCATCTCCAGGGGCGCGGGCGACGGAGTTCCTTGGTTTTTTCCGCGTGTGGCGTTGCTAACGCCGCCAGTGAAGCCGAGTCCAGCAGCGCGAGCGCCGCTTTGCCTTCTTCTGGTTGTCAGCTCGCGTGCAGCTCTCACCGGGATGGCAGACGATCTGGGAGACGAGTGGTGGGAGAACCAGTCGGCAGCCCCCAGCAGCCCAGGTAAGCGCTTGCCCGCCTCCCTCGTTCCTCCTGCCCTGGTCCTCGCCTCTGCTGCCTTGCCTGCGTGTGGTGGCAGTCGCGGCGGTCTGCCCGGAGGTGGAGCGCGGAGCCGCGGGAGCACCGGGCGTCCCGGGAACTGGGGAGGGACAACACCGTGTCTCACGTGGAACGAGAGGGGCCCCGTCGTCGCCTGCTAGTCTGAAAGGGCTCCTTCCTGCGTTCTAATTTTTCTGGACTTTTGACTTTTTTTTCTTGAGACTAGATAGACCGTTTCTGTACAGTTTGTCGTAGTGGTTACCAGTACTCCCTGAACTAGGTTCAGATTGGGAATTCAAATCACAGACTCTGATACTCCGACACATTCTCCTTTTTCCTCACTTGTAAAAAGAGTAATTCTGTCCAAAAAATTGTGAAGATGAAATGAAGGTAATTTAAAGTTTTATAGCACAACACCACTTTTGGCATGTACTATATGTACAAAATATTAATAGAGCGTGTTCTTTATCACATGTAGTTCGAGCCAGCAAAGGCCTTAACTCTCCTGCTTTACAGATAAAGGAATGTGATGTTCATTAACATACATGTTCACTTAGCTATTTTCAGAAACAAAACTAGAATTAAGGTAAAACAGTTCAGTGTTTTCTTCTTCTTCCTCTTCCTCTTCCTCCTCTTCTTTTTTTTTTTTCTTCGAGACAGGATTTCTCTGTGTAGCCCTGGTTGTCCTGGAACTCATTCTGTAGACCAGGCTGGTCTCAAACTCAGAAATCCGCCTGCCTCTGCCTCCCAAGGGCTGGGATTAAAGGCGTGGGCCATCACTGCTCAGCTCAAACAGTTTTTATTATGGTGTACTATGTGTACCCATTCTGGGTGCAGTAGGCATTTTATTTTCAAGTGAAGTAGCATTAAGTAACCCTCCTCTCCAGTGGCCTTGAACATTTCATGCCCCATAAGACTTACCATGCAATAGCTATTTCTATTGTTACTGTCTCAAGTCACTCTCCAAGGTCTACCTGACTCTAGGTGATAGGGTCAATGTCATATATCCATTTATTTTGATCTCAGAACTATCACATGATAGCAAACAGAGTTGACAAGTTTAGACAATTTCTCAGTGTGAAACTGAAAGTTACAGCATGGGTTTTGTGACTTAAGGGGAACAGAAGAGTAGAGTGTCAGTCCAGTGGCGAGTGGCAGTCTGGATCCCAGGGTTGAGACTAGACTAGGGATTTAGAATAACTGTAGGGTTGACAGAGGCAGGAAACTAAAGGTCATGTGATCTGTAACCCTCAGTCTCCACATCGTTTGAGGAGTGTTTCTCAAACATTCAGTAACTTCTTCCGAGTCTTAGATGCCCCCTCTCACCATACATGTAACAAGAAAACCGGAATGTTCTGAAATACCAGGAGCCAGTGGAGCCAGATGGTGGTGGTGCACGCCTTTAATCCCAGCACTTGGGAGGCAGAGGCAGGGAGATTTCTAAGTTCGAGAGGCCAGCCGGGTCTACAGAGTGAGTTCCAGGACAGCCAGGGCTATACAGAGAAACCCTGTCTCGAAAAACCAAAAAAAAAAAAAAAAAACCAGGAGCTGGTGGATATGATAGTAATGCCAGTTTTCATTTGTTGAGCTCTTAGTTTGATCTAAATTCTGAAACTCTTCATTCTCCTGCCTCAGCCTGCCTATTACTGTCATGTATTATTTTGGTTGCTTTATGAGTACTAGATTATTCTTCTTTCTAAGTAGAGAAGTAGTTATCTTTATCCCTGTTGTCTACAGGAGGAAACAGAAGCCCTGAGATCTGAGACATTAGCTTGGGATTCTCCTGTTGAGTGAGCTAGCTCTCCTTCACAGTCAGATGATCTGAAGTCAGTCCGTACTCTTGCTCTTGAATTTTTCCTGATAATTATTATGACCAAAGATAAGAATCCCATCTCTAAGCAAACCCATTATTGAGTTTAAAAGGTACATGATGTGTACACATTATTATTAAACTGTGTCAGTTGACTCTCAGTCTGATTTTGTTCGGAACTAAATAAGCAGTTTTAACCTTATGCTTTATCTTTTTGTCAGTAATTGAGATGTAATCCTAGTATGTGATTTATTTTCGAATTCAAACATGGATGGCTTGTAAAGTATTCAGTAGTTAATAGGAATACTGTTATAAACCTGCCTTTCTCTACACTTCCATGTGTCAGTCCCCACAACCCATCAGTCTCACACAGGCTTGGTAGGATATTGCTATGGCTCTGTTTCCTTTATTTCTCACATCTCCGGGTCCTGTTGTGTTTCCATCCACAAGGTTTCCTGAGTCTGTGTTTGCATTTTGCTCTGTTGACATATATGTTGTTCTAACTTGTATTAACCACCGTAGTAAGCTCAAAATAGAGGCCTCAACATCAATATTTGACCCTCAGCTACCAGAGAATTCAGATCATAAACTTGGTGAAATATTTTCTTTTTTCTTTTTGGTTTTTCGAGACAGGGTTTCTCTATATAGTCCTGGCTGTTCTGGAACTCACTCTGTAGACCAGGCTGACCTCGAACTCAGAAATCCGCCTGCCTCTGCCTCCCAAGTGCTGGGATTAAAGGTGTGCGCCACCACTGCCCTGCATGCACTTGGTGAAATCTTTACAGCTTTCTCTGAGCACAGCAAATCTCATTACCATGGCTGATTGCTTTCCAAGTCCACTAGTCCCCACTGGCTTACCCTGGCTCAGCACTGCTGGTCCTCATTCGCTCTAGTGCTCAACAGGCTCCATACCTTTTGTCTCAGGCTCTTGTAGTAGCTGCTCTTTGCTGTCCTTCTGATTGTAGTAACTAGCTGTTAACATAGGAACTCAGTTCAGACCTCTGTTAAACACAAGAGAGGAAATGAAAGGTCTTCCACATTTATTAGGGGTATTTTTCATGAAACTCATGGATACCTAGCAGGAAATGTACGCATCTGATTCTTGGCAGGTCATTTAGTGCTGGCTGCCATATTAAATCACTGTCTCCTGGCACTGGGATTGTAAGCTCCATGAGAGCAGAGCTTAGGGTCCTCATTCTCTGCTTTATCCTAGAGGCTCAGAGCGGTGATTTTGTTGGTAGAAGGCATTTATTCAGTCTTTACTAGTAAACTGTTAATAGTTCATAGCTTTATCTTGGCTGGAGACCTTATACCTCTGAAGATGCTTACTTTCATGGAAAAGCTGTCAAAATCCTGTGCTTTACAATAGTGTCTAATTAATTTTTATTACATTTATTTTATTTATTTATTTTTTTTATTTTAAGATGGGATTTTACTTTGTAGCCCAGACTGCTGGCCTGAAACTTGAAGTCTTCCTGCTTTGGTCTCCTGAGTGCTAGGATTATAAGTACTCACTACCATGCTCAACTAGATTCAGTGTTATAAATTATGTCATAAAGGGAAATAAATAGACACCTGACTTATAACCAAGGCTGTAATTCATACAGGTGACAGCTTCTATAGCCGAGAGTGACTGTCCAATTCTTTTTGTGACTGCAGAGAGGAGCATTGTAGGTATTGTTCAAATCATATTGCTTTATTGATGTTAAATTTGCTCTGGAATGACTTGGTCAGGGAGCACCGAGGATCTCTAAGTGAATAGCTCGTTTGTCTTGTTGTTTATCTTTTCCACCAAAGTTAGACTGTTGTGGTATAATTTAATGTACAGGCATTGTACACCACTGTGAAGTGTCGTCTGTGCTGTATGATTGGAATAGTTCCTGTAGATGCTGGCAGTACTCATAGAGAACCAATTCAGAGCATGATGTTTTCAAGAGTATTTATTGAGGTCAACCCAAATGTTGACACAGAATTAGAGAGAAAAAAACACCCATCAGTTTACATTATTGGATTGCATGTATTGGTGTGCTTAATAAATATCCAGATAACATGACAGAATGTTTAAGGACAAAATTCAGGATGAATAAACAGAAGAGGAAGAAAAGAAAAAGACTACATTGTCAGTCATGGTCTGTACTTGAAAAACCGCTGGGTAGACTGTCAAATAACCTAGGACACTTGTTAGAATTCCCACAATTCTTACAAATATTAAATGACTGATTCTTGACAACAGTTTATGAAAGCTTGAAAGTACAGATGCACATAGCTTCTTCCAAATCATATGTACATTTCCTGCTATTATTTTGAGAGGTATCCATTTGTTTCATGACAAAAATACCCCTAACAAATATGTCAGACGTTTCGTTTCCACTTGTGTTTAACAGTAATACATATCATCATTTTGTAGTACAAATCCTTTGACATTTTGTATTGGTTTTGGCATTGTCTTGAGAAAGGATCTCACTGTCTAGCCCAGGTTGGTCTTGAGTTTTTATTTTTTACCTCAGCTTGCCTATTGCTGGGATTATAGTCATGGGGGACTTTACCTTTGACCTGTTGATGATCTAACCATCTGTCATTGAGTACTTAGATATTATATATTTTCTAAACACTGTACAAACATCTTGAATCAGTTTACATTATTGGGTTGTATGTATTGGTGTGCTTTTCTCATTTTCAGCTTTTATAGAATGCTAGATTGAATTCTTGAGTTGCAAGTGTTGCTTTGAGAAATACTAGGTGATGGTAGTGTGGATAAACATTCTGTACCTGAGTTCCTTGCTACTCTAGTTCGTAATACCCAGCCGTTAGCAGACTTCTTTCCTTGTATGTTTTTATTTATTCAGTACTACTCTACTATTATAAGTACTAAAGCTTTACAGATCCAGTCGTCATGTTTTAATTACTCAGCTTTGAAATTTTAGTGTAAAAGTAGATATAGATAATCAATATGTAAACAAATGAACGTAACTATTCTCTAATAAAACTTTGTGAGTTTTATGTAATTTTCTTGCCATAAAATAGTCTTATTTTCATTTCTTTCAAGATATATAATTATCACAATTATTTTTTAATCTATTTTATTTATATGAGTACACTGTTGCTGTCTTCAGAATAAGGCATCAGATCCCATTACAGATGGTTGTGAGCCACCATGTGGTTGCTGGGAATTCAACTCAGGACCTCTGGTAGAGCAGTCAGTGCTTACCCACTGAGCCATCTCTCCAGCCCCTCACAATTATTCTTAACCTGCTTGTCAAGTGAGATGAGTTATTAGGCCAAATTTTGGCCTACTTAGCTTACAGATGCTGCTCCCATTCAAACGCAGGCCTTTAGTTATATATTTCTTTGGAAGGAATTTGAAATAGAACTCTAAGAAAACTGGTTTTTATTCGTTACCAAGTATTTGGTCCACAGTTGTGTTACATAGTAGACCAATTATATTCTGATTAAAATCAGATAATATGGTTTCAAAAAGTTAAGAGTAGTATTCCAGAAATCACCGAAGCTGAAAACACAGAACAAGTAGGACTCTAGCATATCAGTTTTTAGGAGTTTCATTATTTTCATTCACTAGGAATTTTATCTATTTCTTAAAATTTAATTACGGTTACTCTAAACTTTTAGAACAGTTTTCATTCTGGATTTAAACAATTCTGACTGTTTGACATGTGTATATGGTGTACTTTGTCCATGTCCACTTCACCCTCGTTGTGGTGCTGCCCTCACTCCCTTCCACTCCTGTTAAACACGTTCTTCCCAGTGAGCTGCCCTCCCACTTCACGGAGGATAGCTTCTTCTATTTCTCTCTCTTTTTTAACCCTTCAGAATGGCCACATTTCTTCAGAAGGGTTATGCTGGCGTGGCAGGATTCTGTGTCAGTTGCTTTGTATGTCAAACACTATGTTGTTCAAATCTAAGTCATACTCAGTTCTTAGTTGCATTGTGTGTTGTGGCCTAGATATGTCTTGGAGTGAGCCTGTGTTGTAATTGGTAATTCTTTTGTTAAAATGGAACATTTTGTAAGACTTTTGTCTTAATGAGAGAACTTGATTACCATTTGAAATTGAGTTACTGCTGGTAATCATAGAAATGCCCATAATTATTTTAGTGTAACAATTAATACAAATATAAATGTATGCAGTAATACAGCAGCTGGTTTTATTTAGTCTAGATAGTTTCCCAATAAAGACACAGACCAAGATTTATTTAATCAAGCTTTACCGCAGTACCTTGGCAGGCGTTGATCTATTATAACCTTCTAAGCTAATCTGGCCACTTTCCTTTCACAAACCCTGAGATACTTGCATTTTAGTACTGGTCTGACTCTGGGCTTCAGATGTATTTTCCCATGATCTATCCTCTTGCCCTTTGCTCAGTCTGTCTTATGTGCTCTTTCTCTTACTCTTCCCTTGGCTGGCAGAAGTTCCGCCTTATTTTCTCTTCTCTCAGCCATTGGCTGATCAACTTTTATTGACAAGACAGAGAATAAATGGTAAGCATTGTTTACACAAACTTGAGACCAGAAACTTGAGATAAGCATTACAATGCTGTGTGCATATTGAAAGAACATGAGGATAGAGAAGGTATCCTGTAAGTAACACAGGGTAATCTTTACACAGCACGCAAAACACTATCCTGTCCTTTTGTTTTTGTTTTTAAATTTGCTTATGATTTATGCCATCTTGACATAAAACTCACTTAGAAGAATTCCAGCATGGAAGAAAATGTTAAAAACTTCGATATATAATGATTTTGTATTACTTTTCAAGGTAAAAGTTTCCTGGGCACTTTGTTTTTTTGAGACTATTGATAGTATGTGTTAATTTTTTTCAAAAAATTCTAGTTTATATTTTTCTTATGTGTATGGATGTTTTGCCTGCATGTATATTTGTTCACCATGTGTGCAGTGTCCATGCAGGCCAGAAGAGAATGTCAGAATATCCTGGAGCTGGAATTACAGATGGTTGTGAGTTGCCACATGGGTGTTGGGAATCCTCTGGAAGAGTAACCAGGGCTCTTTAACTACCTCTCCAGTTCACTGTTTCATGGTGTGTGTGTGTGTGTGTGTGTGTGCTGGGAATTGAACCCGTGGCTTTGTGAATGCTAGGCAAGTGTTCTCTCTCTACCAAAGCTGTAGCCTCAGACCTGTTTTTTGTGTAGGGTGGGGAGACGGCTTCACACTCATGACTTCCTGCTTTTGCTTCACAGTAGTAGGATTAGAGGCACAAGCCCAGCTTATCTTATGCTTCCTTCTGATCTTTTTGGTTTTAACTCTAGGAATTCCAATATTTTATCTTTCTATCAGCAAAATGAGTGGTGCCCAGGCATAACCACTTTCCCCATCCCTACCTTACTTCACTGCTGTCTTTAAGCGGAGTTTCTCACCCGTGTCTGGAGTGAATGCTCATCTTGGGTTTGCTTGAGAGGTAGTATCCCAGGCATGCTGCTGTGCATGCTGGGTATGTGTCTTGCTTTTGGTGTCAGAGCGTCTTCACCTTCATTCATAGTCTCTTTATTCACTTCCTGTTCTCCTTTAACTTTGACTTTTCTGTTTTTCTCCTGTAACTTGTTGGTCCTCCCCACAGTCTCCCTCTGCCACTTGCCTGATGCTGTATACCATTCCTCCTTAGCTTGTATAACAGTGCTGCCGAACCACCACCACCTCCTCCTCCTCCTCCTCCTCCTCCTCCTTATTAAATGGCCCCTGGGGAACACCCATCACTGTACTGGCATCAATGTATGCATTGAAACAGATTAGCTGATTATAGAGAATGTCAGTTCCTTTGCTTCTGCTCGGGGGCTCATTGTAGAAAGCTAGCTGAAATGTAGTGTTTAGCCAGGAGGATTTCTTCCAGGCCCAGGCCCGTAGTGTTCAGTGATGAGTGGATGAAATCATTGACCCCCCCTTCAAACACTGAGGATTTGTGAAGTGTGAAATGTGTTTAATCAAAAACGCCTCATCTTAAAACTGTCGTTGGGCCACTGTGTCCATACTGACTCCTTTCTCTTGATTCAGTGACATGACTTTGAGTGAGATAAAAAACAGTGAGTATATGTTACTGCCAAGGTTCCGTATGCATCCTCTGGTGACTAAATGCAATATTCTGTTACTGTCCTCCTCCTGGGCTTCTGGTCCAAAGCTTTTGTTGAATCTACCAGGTTTGTGTGTGTGTGTGTGTGTGTGTGTGTGTGTGTGTGTGTGTGTGTAACACAGAGGGAAGGGATGTGAGTAAAGATGCCATATAAGATGATAACTTATTGCTCTTTTTTATAAGTACCCATAACAATGATTTATATTTTCCTCTAAAGTCTCAGTAGTAGTGTGCTCTGACTACTATAGAAAGCCACAATGCTAATCTAAAGACTTATCTTTTTTTTTTTTCCAGTTTTTTTGAGACAGGGTTTCTCTGTGTAGCCCTGGATTTCCTGGAACTCACTCTGTAGACCAGGCTGGCCTCAAACTCAGAAATCTGCCTGCCTCTGCCTCCCGAGTGCTGGGATTAAAGGCGTGTACCACCACACCTGGCTCTAAAGACTTATCTTACATGCCAAGCAATATGACTCTGTGATTCTTCTTTAGAGAGGAAATCTGCTACAGAAATAGGAGAGGAGACTGAATGTTAGCAGTCAAGTATGCGCACATCAATGGTTATTGGGTAGGCCACACCAGGGACATAATCAACTATTATAATTTTGTTGTTTCTTCCTCCTTATAGCTAAGAATTTCTTCTCTTTCTCATAGTCAGACAGAAATGATGGTTTTTAGACCTTAAACTTTGATTTTAATTGTTAATGCCGTTTTGGTGGAACTCATCCTACTTCCATGAAGCAAGTTAGAAATTCTTGCTAGTGCATTTCCTTAGGTAGTGTGAGTATGTGGTAAAGTTCCATATAATGAAGGATTCCTTCTTTGCTCACAAAAGCTCTTGAGCTACAGTAGAGTCCAGTCTCGTCTTGGGCTGATGCTACAGTCCAGCCTTGAGTTAGGTTAAAAATGTCATGGGGACTCTGGTAGTTTGCAGGAATGATCTAGTGTGTATATATGCTCACATAGAGAGTTGAAAGTTGTGTGTGAGCTGTTCCTTTGAGCATGCCCTTTACCAGGTCCATCAACCTATGAGCCGTAGCTTAGCTTGCTGCTTCGCTACCTCCTTGACAAATGGCCGTTCTTCTCTGGCCTTCCATGGTGGTGATTGGAGCTTACCAGATATTTCTGGAGATGAATCTTCCTAGAGACTGCATAGGTATGACTTACCTTTTCCCTTTTATGTGGAGGAAAGTGTTAGAGGTGACAGTTCTTACGATGTGTAATTTCTCGCAGTCATTTTGATGACTAAACTTATCCACAGGTCCCAAGGGTGTTTTGGTGCAAAGTCTACTGAAGCCTGTAGATGTGGGTTTGGGGATCCTTGTTGGAATTCTCCGCTTGCATACTCCCTTGATCTTGAATCAGACAATAGCAACAACAACAAAGACAAAAGGCAGTTATTGGTACAGTTAGAAGAACATGGTCATTTTTTTTTAAGACATGTAGTTAGTTTGGGGTGTTTGACTTCAAAAACACTAGGTTCTGGGGATCTATTGGATTGAAGATAGTCGGTTTGAGGGAAGATATTTCAGGAAACTCTTTCTGTAGACTCATTGTTAAATGTGCTTTTAATCATAGTGTATAAACACAGAGTAAGCCTAGTTCTTCCTGCTTATCATTGTGTGATAAACAAGGGTAGTATCTCAACTATTGTCAGAGAGCTGTGCAGTTTCCAGAGAAAGATTTCATTTGAACTGTGTCTCAGAGCTTCATTTGACTGGACCCTCAAAGACCTCAGATCGGAAACTGCTGTTGGTAATAAGATGAGTGCTTTGTTAATGTCCTTCATGCAGGAAACCATCCAATGTAGCTGAGAAATGGAGTGCTACAAATTAGGCTGCTTATGGGAGGATGTGGAAGCAGTTGAGGTGGGAGAAGGGTACATTGCAGAGGCAGAATTATCTATTTGCTTATTGGTTAACATAGGAGGACTTCGGAAGGAGTTACATAACCTGTGTGATGTATAAGCTGAAGGACTAGCAGAATGTTAGTAACATTGATTGCTATGAACTAATTTTTCCACTTTTTTTTTAAAGGGACAAATGCGAATGTTTAAAAATACTTGCCTGGCAGTGGTGGTGCACGCCTTTAATCCCAGCACTTGGGAGGCAGAGGCAGGTGGATTTCTGAGTTTGAGGCCAGCCTGGTCTACAGAGTGAGTTCCAGGACAGCCAAGGCTGTACAGAGAAACCCTGTCTCGAAAAAACAGACAGACAGACAGACAGACAAACAGACAGAATACTTGCTGGCAATAGATTGGAAGCTTTCAGCACTGTGGGTCTCTTATAATTCGGTTGATTATAAGATATATATTTTTTCTTAGTGGTTTTTGTTTGTTTGCTTTTGTTGTTTGGTGCTGGTGGCGTGTATGTTTGAGACTAGGTCTCACACTGTATTCAGCCTGGTGTGAAGGTCACCATGTCCCCACCCAGGTTTGAACTTGTGACAGTCTTTCTGCCTGAGTTGATTATCCCCCCTCCCCCAGTTACATCATTCTTTCCTTGCTTTGAGTTCATAAATGTAATATTGTTAAATATCTTAAAAGTTCATTGTATTCATTTGTTGTAGACTTCTAGTACTATTTTATGAGAGACCATCTTATAATTATCCTTCATCCTTTTTTATTTTATTGTACTGATTGAGTACATTGAAATTCCTTTGTGTATTTGTTTATATTTACCTTAAACTATAGTATATATGATTGTCATCATATTCCATTATCCCAAATTCATAGTCTGATACTATTGAGCTTTTTAACTCCTAAATCACTGAGTATTTGATTTAAAAAGTACATTAGATGTATCTCTCTTAAGTAGAGTAGTGTAGGCTGGAATGCACAGTATCAAATGTTCTGTCTGATATGACAAGTACTACCTTATGAATATTGCTTCAGTTTATACACACACACACACACACACACACATGCATATATGTATACATATATATATACATATATGCATGTGTGTGTGTGAGCGCGTGCGCGCGTGCACGCACATACACATGCTCAGATACTAGCTGTAACCTGTATTTGTTCTTAGGGATTGTGGATCATAAGAAAGTTTGAAGCCTACTAACTAGAAGGGTAGAAGGTGTTTGATGTGAAGGAGATTAGACATTTATTGCTGGAATTGCTAATGAAACTTAATGCAGAATTTTAGACATGGTTTTGTAAGGGAATACAAATATGACCTTCAGATGCCAGTGTAAGTAGAGTTTAATTTAGTAGTAACATTCACTCACTTAAAACAAACATAGCACCATGAATAGTTTTCAAATGTAAGTGCTGCACAGATCAAGTCTTCCTGTACGTAGGCACAGAAGGGTATTTGGCTTTAATATTCTTACCACCTTTCTGGTGTTAATCCTAGATGTACCAGGCGAGGTGGTGATAGT
This sequence comes from Mus minutoides, assembly GCA_902729485.2. Lineage (NCBI taxonomy): Eukaryota > Metazoa > Chordata > Mammalia > Rodentia > Muridae > Mus > Mus minutoides. The sequence continues at coordinate 80,956 of LR750976.1, read as the reverse complement.
CCCATTCCAATCTCATGGGTCCTGACTTGGCTTCTTGGTCTCATCTAGCACTGACATGCTGTGCTGTGTCTACATTCTTGCCTCTCAGACAGGCAGATGTTTGTTGTTTTAAATAAACAACAACAACAGCAATCAATGTCCAAATGAAGGAAGGAACAGCTTGGCACTGTATATCACGTACCTTAAAATTCATCCCCATTTTTTTTAAGTTAGAGACCTTTTCTAAAGTAACTAGAGAGATGGGTAAAGGTAGTTATTTTTGCATTAATTAGAATGAAAAAGTGGACATAGATAACAATAATGAGGGTGTAGTAAATGAATTAAAGTATGATTCTATAGAAGCACTATGATGTCATTATATAGTAATGACTTTAATAACTTTTGAAGTTATAGGAAAATACTTCACAGAATTTTTTTTAAGAAACTGGATTTAAGACATGCACACTTAATATTTATGCATGAAGGAAAAGAACTACAGATTGACTTCTCTGAAACACTGGGAATCAGAAGTATTTTGAATGTCTGAATATTGGGGACTTAATCGGCATATACACAATTAGATCCACATCTAACCCACAAAAGCCATATATATTTCACATGTATATGTATATATATACACATACATACATATATATATATACACATATATATTATACAAATAGAATGAATATAATTTTATACATTAGTTTTGGTGTAGCTGTGTATTGACCACTGCATGTTATGTAAGATCGGGTGTGGAGTTGTCCACTTTAGGACATTATAATGGCACTAAGAAATTAGACTTACAACATTCAGTTTCAGGTTAGGGATGCAGAACCTGTACATCAGTGGTTTGCAACCTTCCTAATGCTGCCTCCCCTTAATACAGTGCCTTGGGTTGTAATGACCCCTATTTCTGTTGCTACTTCATAAGTGCAATTTTGCTATTCTTAGGAGTCATAATGTAAATATCTGATATGCAGATGGTCTTCTGTGACCCCTGTGAAAGGTTGTTGTTCTGTACCTAAAGGAATCAAGACCCACAGGTTGAGAAGCACTGCTGCGAGGCTTGTGTATCTATGACGTTAGTGGTCCGCTCAGGTTAGTGGGATTGTAAGTGCGCCTTGTTATTCTCAACCCTTTCTAAAAGCTTATAATTACAAGATGCTATACTAAACTGTTAAGACATGAAAAAGGAAAATTCTCAGTGATAAGGACATTTCTATGAATGTCCTCCCAAACATCTAACCATGAAGAACAAAAGCTTCAGTTGAAATCTGTTTCAGCCTTTCCTGAGTAGATTTCTGTGAAGGCCCTTAACTTTGTCAAGAAGTACAGAAGTTTTCTATAACTTAGTGTCCAGAGTCCTTGGTGAGGGGTCATTTAAGTTGTTCTGTAGCCATATATATAGAATCCACATCTTTAATAAATTCTTGAGGATAATTTGTTCTGGTGCGGGTAAGGGTAGCCTGCCGCTCTTGGAGAAAAACTGCTGTAGCTGAAGCTGAGCTACTATAGGTAGATCCAAATGTTTTCTTTCACTGGGAACTGGACCTGCCAAGGTCGGGGAAATGTAGCCCCATGAGAGTCCAGAGTGCCTTGGTCCAGTGGTCACCTAGCGGGATGTTCATCAGATCCTAAGGTGCATGGCATGCCTAGGTACCGTTAGAGCCAAAGATGCTGCATTTCACTACACAGTCTTTACCTCTAGATGGCAGCAGAGACTAGTTGTTTTATTAGGACAGCCCCAAATGACATTCCTGCAAATGTGTTTGGGGCAGAGAATTTTTTTTCTTTCTTTCTCACAGTATGAATTTTATACTTGGACTTGTTTCTGTAAATGAAATATGGAGCTGTAAAATGTGTCATCCCTTGGATCATTTTTATAGAATGTTACGTCAAATAGCTCCAAGAACTTTTCTTTCCAAATTTGGAGTGCATATTGCAAGAGAGATTCATGCATGTGGCTCTTCTAAGACCACACAGTGACTGTTCTACTCAAAGGCTCCTGGGTTTCATCAGAAAGCAGATGTCTGGGAGGGAATTAAGCAAGTTGGAAAGTTCATTCATGGAAGAAAAAACTTAAAAAAATGTTATTGAATCTTCAACTCAGCATGAAAGGTGCTATTTGGAATGGGTAGCAAGTCTGAAGGATAATGGGCTCAATGAAGAAAAGCTCTGTTTAGGAAGCAATAGAAAAGTATATTTATAAAGTAAATTCATTAAATTCTCAGAGAATTAGCTTGTTTTGTCTGCTGCTTCTTAAAAAGAAATGTAGCACTCTGTAGACTCCGGCTTGCCACAGTCACTTAGATGGTTGTGAGTCGCAGTGACCAAAAAAATGCAGGTGCATGTGATGTTTTCAGTTTGGTTCAGTCGGAGTCTCCAGCCGCTTAAGAATCCTGTTTTGTCTTCTTCACAGAAAACAAGCACTGGTTCATAGTAGAGCAGCAGACTATGGGGGTGCTGCTGGTGGTAGCAGATTCTGGGGAGACAGCTGGATTTGGGATGTTTCTCTTTCTCTCAAAGATATTAGTGTTTAAATGCTTTGAACTTTTTTGGTGATGTATTGGCAACATATTGTGTGGGAAGGCAGAGTTCCTTCTGTAGTGGGCTTGGTTCCAGGAACTGCAGAAGAAAGATCCTTAATCATGCCAGTAGCTATAGATACTGAGGACACTTAAAGACTTCAGGTATGACTGTCCTTAGCAGGTGAGAGATGAATTCAGAGCTTCCTTTTTCCCTGGAACCCAGTTTTGGTATGCTTGGTCCAGGCTGTGTGTTTTCAAGGTGACTGTTTTGGTTTTTAAGTTTCTTTAATTTTAGTGTTTGTTAGAAGAGTGCATAAGTACTTATGCTAGATGTAGTGATGAAAAGAAGGAAATGCTGAACCAGGAAAAAAGTGCCCTTGGAAAACGACTGCCTTCATTTCTTTTGTCTTATATTGTTTGGCAAATCACCACTAATTCATGGAGGGCGGGAGGGTAGAGATAACAGAGAGTAGATCTGGCAGATAGCCCAAATTTTCATATGCTGCTTTTTTTTTTTAACTCTCTTGATTTTCTTAGAACTTTCCATTATTGAATGAAACTTTACCCCCTAAAGTTTTAGTTTTATATGACAAGGGGCCCTTCACAGGGAGACCATGTAGCTTGGTTATCTCACTTCCATTAACTTCCTGTGAAAGAACATTTGTGTTTAAACAATGCCCCAGCTCTGGGCTCTACTGAAGAGTTGTTAAGTCTCTGAGGTGAGGGGTAAATTGGTACCTTTGTTCCATAATGTAATGTGGGTTTTGGTTGGACCCAGTCACTCCCAGTCCCTCTTTTTGTGGTAATTACATGTGGGCACAAGGAGTATTCCAAGAATAAGCATTGAAATATAGTTTTCAAATCTTTCCTAACCAAGTTGCTCAGTCCTTGTGCCAAACACAGCATTACATTTAGAAATATGGTGGTAAAATAAACTATACTGACCCTAAATGGCTTTCTTCATTGTTTATCTTGTTATTCATTTGCTTTTTTTCTCTTGTCTCTGCTGTTTTCATTTATTTATATATTATTTATGTTTTTGTTTTTGCTTGTGACAAAATGTCATTGTATAGTCCTGGTTGGCCTGGAATTGGCTCAGAAGACCAGGCTGGTTTCAAACTCCAAGAGATCTACTTGCCTCTACCTCCATAGTGCTGGCATTAAAGGCATGTAGGTGTGCTCCATTACCAACTTCTTTTTCCCTTTATCTTTTTTCTTTTAAATGTATGAGAGTTTTATGTACATGTATGTATGTGCTTGTATGGTTCACTCAGGGGTAAGAAGAAAGTATCGGATCCTCAGGAACTAGAATTACGTGGTTGTGAAGCACTTTGTGGGTGCTGGCAAGTGAATCTGGGTCCTCTACAAGTGCTCTTAGCCACTGGGGTATCCCTCCAGCTCCTCTTTTTCCTTTTGGTACCCTTTGTTTCCCGTTTCCTTTTGAATTTCCTTATTTCCTTTTCCCCTTATACTTTTTCCTCCTTGATCTGAGTTTCACATCATTTAAAAGCTTGGATTTAGTTGCTAGACCCAAAGTCATTGAGCCAATCAGACTTGACTCTGTACTCTAGTTTTGGTACCAACTTCTTTTTGTTCCTGAGTATTTGACCCATGCAGACTTCATGTCCTGGTTTGTGTTGTTGTTGTCAACATCACACAAGCTGGAATTGTCTGAGAAGAGGAACCTTAATTGAGAAAAATGCCTCCATTCAGAATGCCTATGGATAAGTCTGTAGGGCATTGGCTTGGTTAACAGTTGGTGTGAGTGCTGCCAGACCCTGGGCAGGTGTGCAAGAAAGCAGGCTGAGCAAGGTGAGGAGCAAACCACCGGCAGGGAGCACTCCTCTGTGGCCTCTGCTTCAGTTCCTGCTCTGAGCTCTTGCTGTGACTGCTCTCAGAGAAACAGTTGTAAGCTGAAGTAAATGTTTTATCACAGCAGTAGAAACCTAAATTACCTGTAATCTTCATCTGGGGATTTACTTGCAAGTCTTCTTTGGGGGATAGAGATATAATGTAGGATGCCTCTTATATAGCCAAAGTGCCAGCTATGTATTAGTTGTAAAAATTGTTATTATCTTTGTTTTTTTCCTTAACTTCTATTCAAAAAGTACTTATTTCTTGGTTATAATGTCATTATATTTTTGCTTTATTTTTATTTTTTCTTTTCCAGGTTTATCTTCTTGTTCTCTCTAATCTACCCTTATTTGTTGGAGGTACTGTTTCTAAATGGAAGTTATGGGAACTGGATGATTAGTGCTCATAACTGGGCTTTATTTCTCATCACCTTTGGCCTAGAAAAATGATTCTTTGTCCATGTCCTTTCCTTACAGTGCCACTTTGTCTTGTTACTGTGAGCCTTTTATAGCCTCACGGGAAGGCATTCCCTTTTCTCTCCCACCTTCTCATAAAAGCAACTGTGCCCTGGGGCTTCTAGAGTCCAAGTATGTTGTTAGCCATGGGGACTTTGTTTAGCACTTCCTATGGGCCATATTTAACTTTTGAATAGTGTAGGACAGGGTTCTGAAAGTGTGCTTTTCTAACAGTCCCTGGGGAGCTGCAGGTCCTCTGTGGTGTTGGCTTTCCTGAGACTAGAAACCTGAGGAGTTCTAGGTGATTCTGAACAAAGTGGGCAGGAACGGTTGTGGGAAGCATCCATGTGTCTGAAAAAATTCACAGCCGATTCCTGCTTTTGAGAGTGTCTTAAAGGAGAGGTAACCCATGATAGGGCGAAGATGAGAGCTGTGACCAAGCTACAGTGTTTACAAGTGGTTTTGCAAATGCACAGGCTGATTGAAAAATAGAAGGAGGTTTACAAAGGAAATGTACTTGAGGAAAGAGAAGAAATAGAATATGAGGAGGAAAGGCAGAACAACCCAGTCCCAGAACCAAAGGGGCAAAGAAGGCCAAGGGCAAAGAAGGCCAAAGTGCCTGAAGGAGGAGAGTTAGGAGCTTGTACTGCGCTTGAAGGGTGTGGTCAGTGTCAGAGGAGGATGGGGCAGCAAGGAAGCTAGCCTTGTTAGGAAGTTGTAGCAGCCATTATCGGGACACCAATGGATGTGCTATTCCTTGGTACAAGGCTAGAGAATTGCAATGATCTGAGTGGTATGGGGATGAAAGTTGATTTAGAAAGATGAAGATTATATACAGTAACGTTGTTAAAGTACTGTATGTACTGACGTCTGGACTAAGGGAATAGTAGCAGGGGTTGGAGGGGGGGGGCAGAGAAAGAAAGAAGGGAAAATAGCAATAACTAGATTGTGATTGTGAGGGAACAGAGGCTTCTAGGTATTGAACCTGGGTGATGAGGAAGGAGGAGGACTAGAACTACTTAAGGGAGGCAGTGCAATTGTGGTGTGTGTGTGTGTGTGTGTGTAAATACATAATTTCTCACCACACTCGCTGCTCCCTCCTTTCTACTGTAAGTACCGCTACATCCCTTTGTTAGAATTAGAAATGAATGTCTGAGGAGCCCTACTTGTGTCTGAATCTTTTCTACAAGTCTATACAACTTTATGGATAATTAACTAGTCCTGAAAAGACCTTAAACAAAGCACCCTTCTCATTACTTGAATACTGTGCTGTGATTGAACCATTATCCACACACTGATTGGCCTGCAGGAAAGGAAATCCTGCCCTCTCTGCCAGTGACCTTTCTGGCCACCCTAGCCATTGTGTCTAGACCAAGCAGACAGATTACATAAACTTGGAGTCTGGGGAGATCTGCCATTTCTTGGCACTAAAGTATGCAGTGAGGACAGGATGTCCCCCTCGAAGCAGATTTCCTTCCGCATTGGCAGTCTGAGAAAAGCCTGGAATGTGGCCATAGTTGATAGGTTTCATGAAAAGGTAAAACAAAAGCAAACAAACCCACAAGGAACTGTCCATTGTTTCCCCAGGGTTCTCATTGCTTTCTTGGAAGCTAAAATCAGCAGTCATAGAAGCATTGGGATTTTCCAAAGTTTATGGAGTCAATTTTTATGGTTCTAATACTCAAAGAGCTTTATATGAGTAAATGGACTGCTCGTGAATATGCTGTGAGAGACACCCTCAGCATGGCTGCTACCCTGCACATGACTTCTCCACTGCTCCCTGAAGGGCAGTCATGGCCTGGGTATGTTCACAGGGTTCACATAACTTCTCTTTGACCCAAAACTTGTGTGTTTGTATGTTCTCAGGTGACAGAAGTATCGGATACAATATATTTAGGCAAAATGTCATCAAAAGACAAAAGGAAGTAGCTTGCTTTTTTTTTTTCTTCCCTCCTCCCTTTTTAAAAAGGGAGAAAATAAATCTACCAGTAGAAATAAATTCTTGAGGGATTATTTTGAGTTGTTTGAAGGGTGGTTGTGTTGAAAAGAGGCTGTTAATTGTTATGAGGGGGCACAGGTGGCCAAATTAGAAACAGAATTTAACGCTGGTAGAATTGAACCTTAACATTTTCCCTGAGCTGGAAAGCAGACAGGGTTGTTTGTTTGTTTGTTTGTTTGTTTTACTGAGAGCATCAGTTTTTCCTTAGTAAGATATTTGAAGGGTAGATTTCCTAATTTAGGAATACAAACTAGGAAAAACTTGTAGGCTTCTGCAAAGGCACTAGAAGTGGACTAAGCTGATGAGGCTTGTCTTTTGGATGATATCTTGAACCTTTATGATCATTTCCTTTTCCAACAGAGGTCATCAACTGGCCTTGAGACAGCCACCTACTGTAAATTCCAGCGTTTGGGTTATAATGCTTCTCCTTATGGGTCATGGTTGTTCTTTTGCTTGCCATATTTGAAGCTCATATAATTCTATTATATAATAATTACATAATTCTCTATACCAATTGGTGGCCCATGCTTGGCATTTGTGTACTTTGCCTGCAGAATCATGCTTTAGGGTAGGATGGAGACTGGCACAGCCTTGTGTTCTTCTTGATGATGATAACATGAGAGGTCATGTGCTCTTTCTCTGCCTCATAGGACATGCAGTCCTCCCCCACCTGCTATTTGTGGGTTTTAACTTTTCACACTCACTGGCTATTGGTCTAACAGCAGCTTTAGGATTCAGGAAAAGTTGGAGGGAAAAGTAAATCACTATTGCCTGTTTTATTGAATGTTTTATAAGAAATGAACTCTGGGCTAGGGCTGTCAGGGTAGAGTGTTTCAGTTGATGAGAATTATGAATATTATCCAGATAGAACAATGGTGGGTGAGCCCTTCCTGTGTTTAAGTGCATTCTTAGGGTGTTGGTTGAAATGGCATATATCTGGGGTAATGTTAGGCAAACATGACTGTCACCGTAGGTAGTAGAATACAGTTTATACTGACTGCTTTCCCTTGCATTGAAGTAGTTTCGATGGAAAGAAAATGGGGCAGTGAGAGGCATGTCTTCACCATGTCAGTTTTGTCATACTAATGAAAAACCTAGAAAGTCTGTTTTAGTTTATCTCTAAAATAGACAGAGTTCCCCCCTTCCCCCCCCCCCCACTGGCTAGTTTTGTGTCAACTTGACACAGCTGGGGTTATCACAGAGAAAGGAGCTTCAGTTGGGGAGTGAGATCTAGCTGTGGGGTATTTTCTCAATTAGTGATCAAGGGGGAAAGGCCCCTTGTGGGTGGGGCCATCTCTGGGCTGGTAGTCTTGGGTTCTATAAGAAAGCAGGCTGATCAAGCCAGGGGAAGCAAGCCAGTAAGGAACATACCTCCATGGCTTCTGTATCAGCTCCTGCTTCCTGACCTGCTTGAGTTCCAGTCCTGACTTCCTTGGTGATGAACAGCTCTATGGAAGTGTAAGCTGAATAAACCCTTTCCTCCCCAACTTGCTTCTTGGTCATGATGTTTGTGCAGGAATAGAAACCTGACTAAGACACCCCCCAACCTCCACGTTAGGGTTGTGACAAAATGAAATATTTTATAAAGGACTCATTTCCTCTTAGCCCCCCTCCCATTACATGGCTTGATTAGCTAGAAGCCTTCTGTGGAGACACAGAGTCTGTCCTGTCACTGTATTCAAGGCCTGTCACAATCTAACTGGTGTGTTCCCTTCTTGAGAACCAGCTCGGCTACACTATTTGTTGCATTTGAACAGTGGATGTGGTCTCGCCTGCACCCTCCATGTCTGCCAAGTAGGCTTCTCCTAGAAACATCCCTGGATCACCTCACCTTCTCGTCCCTGTTTATTTCTTGCCTATTCCTCAAATCTAACCCTAAGCCCCAGCCTTCCAGAACCCGCAGTGCTTAATGTCTGTTTCTACAGCAGAGCTGACTTACTGAGTTGTTTTATCTTCAAATGTAATAGCTTCCAGTGAGGGGCAACCTTGGCCTCTACATAACATTTGACTATGACTAGAAATATATTTTTGTTTCATGTGGCATCTAAGGAATAAAAGCCAGAGGGTCCTAAACATCCCATGGTGGCAAAGAACAACACAGCCATTGTCTTCAGCAGGGAATTATTAGACCCATGCTGCCATCAGTCCTGATGCTGAGTGCTGCTTCATTTGGTGGCTTGGGGCTTATATGATGAAAGGTAAAAGAAAGTCATGGACTCTTAGGGAAGGAAACCAGTGTGAAGAGGTCGCCAACTATTAGGCCTCATGTGCCAGTGAAAGAAGTCAGTTTTCTGAAGGAAAACGAAGTTGCCCAGTAGACTGTCTATATGTCAACATTATTCCTAATAGAATTTTAAAAGGTTATAGAAATGCGTCAACTCTCACAGATAGTTCACCCATTTTTCAGAAGTTAGAGCCACCTATGATTTTAAAATCTTAATCTCTTTTTTTCACAAAAGTTAAAAGACTTGTCCAAGGCTCTTACACTCACTGACAAAGGCATGAGCTGGAATTCGGTCTTCCATTGAGTGCCTCTAGAGTCCCCTCTTCCTAGTCCTACTCATGCTTTACAAAGCCTGTTAGTTCAGTGCACTCCCCCGCCATCTCAAGCTAATTGGAAGTATTATATAATTTTCTACTTGTAAGTGTTGTGTGGCACTCATTGCTTGTTCCATTTCCTCAGTAATGAATCAAGGGATGAGTCTTGATGAGTTGTGTTGACGAGGATCCCCATGGTATGTTTCTTTATCCTGATTAGTGGGTTCGGCTCACTTGTATCCATGTAATGCTTGGAAGATAAGATACCACATGTGAAGAGATTGTATGTTACTGAGTCACATGAGTAACTTGTCTGTTAGTAAATCCACCTACACCTATTCAGAGAATGTAGGTTCTGTGAATCTTTAAGACCTATGTTCATACATTGTGTTTTTACTTAAGCATGACTAGCCTATATAAAAAATATAACAAAACAGTCTAGATGTGATGGCACATGCCTGTAACCCTAGTACTTAAGCAAGAAGGTCAGTTCAAGGTCATCCCCAGCTATTAGTACAAAATGTATTTGAGGCCAGATATGAAGCCTTGTCTCAACAAGCAAACAAAACAACACATAACCTGTACCACCATGTCCAGGTTTATTTCACATGACTCCTCAGAGGTAATCATGCAGAATCATTTGCTAAGACCTCTTCCCTCCTTCACCTTTCAATTTGAGTAGTAATTTGAACAGAAATTTTAAAATGAGGCTGTAAGTAAAGAGAATTTCCCTGCAATGGCTGACTAATGCCCAAAGTTAGCCAGGAGTACATTCTTATGATAGCCTGTTGTCCTGATAAATGTCAATGAATTTGTCAATTCTGCCATAGGAACAGTTTTAATTCATTATCAAATTATTACAGTACTCAGAGGTGTTAGACGGTTCTCTCAGTGGACTCTGAGGATTCTTTGGGATGCCTGCTTCTCTGATGTATTTGACCACACAAAAGTACTACTTAGCTTTGATAGTTTAAAGGGTCTTTCAGTTAGAAAGGAAAGGGCTTGGTGTTTAATCTAAATAAAAATCAATTTAACAAGACTTTTGTTTTGGGAACTTTATTAGCAAGCCACTTGTCTGTCTTATGTTTGCTGGGTTTTGTTTCTTTAGACTGCACTCCCAAGAGTGTGTTCTGGACCCAGGAAGAATAGGGATAAATTCAGAACTTGGGATTTGGGGAAGAAATGGAGCTTGTTGGTGTTGGGCCATCTGCCACAGCTCACTTAAAGATTTAGTTATCTGTACTTTACTAGTTATGAGACTGGGAACATCCCACCTAATAAATACTAAACCTCATTTTTCATTACACCCTCTAGAGGGCAAACTAGTCTCACTTCCTGGGGCAAGTATAAAATAATCCAAGAGTAGGGGCAACACTTGCCAGTAGTAATATACAGATTTCTATAGCTGTGAAATTCCAACTTCAGGCTGCAAACCAAGCAGATTATTAGATTGTAGCTTAGGATAGATTCTTGTTTTTAGAGCTCCCAATTTGATTTCATTTGGGGGCAGGGCTGGGGTGGGGAACAATGTTAACATTAGGAGAATCTCATAAGGATGTCTTGGGTTTAACTTAGTTACATACAGATCGTAAGAAGATTGCTGTGGTTGGGAAAGTACTAAGGTGGCAGAATACTTGCCTTGAGTTTAAGAGGCCCCAGTTCAGTGTCCTACACCACTAACACCACAGGGAGAGAAAAGAAAAGCGTGTTTGATTCCTCTATTTTTGCTACATGTGTTTTGTCCAATTATATTTTCTCTTGGCACTTCAAAATAAAGAATGAGATTCTTAGAACATAAGAATGTAGAAATAAGAGAAATTAATGTAACTGAAGCAAATAAAGTTCTTTCATTTAATATGTCTAAAGACCTACTTTATATATATATACTCAGTATGAAAGAAGCTATAAAATGTTTTCAATTTAGAGTTATTTGAATAAATAAAAACATCATAGGATCTTTGATTATAAGGGTTTGAAAATAAAAATACCCTTCTAGAAGGAAACAAAATAGTCATAGGGGGCCGAGGCTGGGAGGGAACTGGAGGGGAGAGAGGAGTAGGGGAGGGGAATGTGAGGCAGGATCAGGTTGGGGAGAGAAGCCCAGAGGACAGGGAGAATGAATGGAAATCTGCAGCTGGGGTGGTGGGAAGGGAGAATCAAGTCCCTGAGACCCTGGATAGGAGAGGCTCCCATAAGCCAATGCTGGTGATCTTAGCAGAGATGCTTAACAGTGGGGATATGGAACCTGAAGAAGCCACCTCCTGTAACCAGGTAGGACCCACAGTGGCAGGATACAGACCCACCCACAAAACTTTCGGCTCAGAACTTGTCCCATCTAAAAGAAATGCAGGGATGGAGCAGAGACCAATGGAAAGGCCAACCAATAACCGACCCAACTTGAAACCCATCCCATGGGCAAGCACCAATCCCTGACATTATTAATGATACTCTGTTTTGCTTGCAGACAGGAGCCTAGCATAACAGGCTCTACCCAGCAGCAGACAAACAGATGCAGGGACCCACAGCCAAACATTAGATAGAGGTCAGGGATACTTCTGGGGAAGCCTTGGAGGAAGGATTGAAGGCTCAGAAATAGATGGGAACCCCACAGGAAGACCTACAGAGTCAACAAACCTAGACCCCTGGAAGATCTCAGAATCTTAGTCACCAAATAAAGAACAGACACAGGATGGAGCAAGGATCCTGCTACCCCTAACCCCTATCCCCCAGCACATATGTAGCAGCAGGCAGCTTAGTCTTAATGGCTGCCCAGTCCAGCCTCAGTGGAAGAAGATGCACCTAATCTGTCAGAGACTTGATGTGGGGGATACCCAGGGGAAAATACCCATGGGGGAATACCCAGGGGTACCACCCTCTCAGAGGAGAAGGGGGTGAGGGATAGGGGGAGGGACTCAGGGAGGGAGGGATGAGAGGAGCAGTGTTTGGTATGTAAATTGAGTAAAATTAATAATACAAAAGTACCCTTTTAGGATCTCAAAGACTGCATGTCTAAAGCCTCAGCATTGTAAAATAGAATTGTGGGGACCTTCCAATTAGAATTTATATAGTCCTGTCACCATTTTGCACAGGCATAGGTTGAGCATCCCTAATTAGAAAACTTGAAACCTGAAATGCTCCAAAATACAGACCTCTTGAACACTTAACATGACACTACAAGAAAACAAACCCTTCATACTATACAAGTTCATTTGTGAATAAAATTATTTCAAAATATTGTATAAAATTATCTTTAGGTTCAGTATCTAAAAGGTTTCCATCGCCAAGCTATCTTACATGTATGTGTGTTTGCATATCCTTAAGGAAAAAAAAAAATCCAAAATCTGAAACACTTCTGGTTCCAGATGAGAAATCCATTTATATATGCAAGGGTGCATTCCTTATAATGTGATATCGATTTAGTAAAGAGGCTTATGTGACTTTTACCCATAAAGAACAATGACATTATCTTGGGAGAGGTTTTGCCTTTATTAGCTTTTATGTTTTATGTTTCATTAGGTTTTTGTTTGTTTGATTGATTGAGATAAGGCCTTGTTCTGTAGCCCTAGCTTTGATTGATTAAGGCCTTGTTCTGTAGCCTGGAGCTCATCCTGCCTCAGTCTGCTGAGGGCTGGGGTTAGAGGTGTGCCATCCTCTGTTCTGTCTGGGTAGTTATTTAACTGGGTAGAGGTGTGCCATCCTCTGTTCTGGGTAGTTATTTAGCTTGCCATCACTTGCTCTTGCCCCCCACGACAGAAACTTGTCAAGACTTTGCTACTCCTTTTAAATGACAAACAGAACTTGCCAGGATATTTAAGTATGTGGTGGAATTCTACAGCTTAGAAAGCTAATGAAATTAGTGGGGCTGAGTAAATGAAATTTGGCTTTGAAATAGGGACTGTGACCAATGAAAGGAAGTAGGAGCTCTTGGGACTGAGGAGACATGTCAGGAGTTTCAAGCACCACAAGCACTTATCCATACAGAGACACACATACAGAGACACGCATACAGAGACACGCATACAGACACCTAATTTTAAGAAAATAACAATAAAAGTTACAAAAACAATTTTTAGTAAGCCATTCATGGATAGTGTGTCTCTGCCTTCACATATTTCTTATGAGGAGTTCCCAGCATCACTTCCTTTGTCCTTGTGCCTTTGTCGGCATGTTCCAGTAATTCAGTGAATGGAAATTCTGTAATCTCCCACACAGACTCATTCCTCTCTCCCTCTACACACACACACACACACACACACACACACACACACACACACACACACAAATATGTCTATCATACGTGTATGTACAATTTATTAAAAAGTTAAAATTAGAGACAAGAATCTATATTTTATATGTAATCTTATTGAAAAAGAATCCTTTGACTTTAGATAGTGGTGACACTTGTAATAAACTTTGTATGATTTAGTAATGGGAAGCTACTAAGTTCATTTTGATGTTTCTATGTTAATTATTGCACTCTTGTAAATGAGAGCTAGTCGTTAGAGGCTCTGCAAAATACAGTCAATAGAGATTAACTACCCAGGAAGCCTATTTATAATTCATCTGCAATGATGATTTCTACCCTGTCACTGTAGAGCCCATATAGCCTTCTAAAACCTTATTAAAGAGAATTTCTATAGATTTTTTTTTTTTTTAAAAGAATCCTGACAAACTAGTTGGGCTGATGGGCAGCCTGAGTTTCCAAACTCTTACTAGTTACAATGTGTCAGAAGTAGACACCCCTCCCCTGGATGCTCAGGACATCTAGGTGGGACCCAGTTGATGAGAAGAATCCCTCAGCTGGTTCTTTCTGCCTGTTTCCCCCATTGCTAGGAAAATATGTCTTCATTCTGTGCCTTTGTGTAACAAAATCAGGAAGGCTGTTCGTGAATTCTTCCTGGTTTCCATTCATCATTTTGTGATTAGCTGTTTGATACCATTCAAATCTCATGTGTGCCCCCTGGTTTAGTGACTTTAAAAGGAGCCCTTTTTTTCATTGTGGACTTTGAGAGGACTGCAGTGAGCTGTGTAGTTCCTTTCAGAGTTCTATCCTAACTTGACTTAAAAATAACTTTGAAAACAGTTAGACGATCATGTATTTTGTAATACAGTTGGGTCTCTGCCGATTCCTAACCCCAAGATAAATGTGTTTAAACAGAAGCTTTCTCATTCATCATCAGCCTCAGCTCTCACCCACATTTATTTCATCATGATGCAAGCCCACAGCCTCGGTGTTGCAGTTCATCACCATGGAAGGGTTTCTGTCAACAAATCCTCGCTCTGAATCATAAAATTGATTTTACAGGGGAGAGGATACCTTTTACTTTTGAGAGGTCTTCCCAGTTTGCCTGGATGTTGAGATGAACTGCATTTAAAACAATAACTGGCAATAAAACTGACTACACTAAATTTTAACAGTTAAGCGTGTGGAATGGGAATGGAAAAGGGAAAATGGCGAATTAGCTGTTCTGAAGTCATCCTTTTAGAATGTGACTTGGGGACTCGATGTTTAATTTAATACGTTCCTTTAAAAGCTGTGCTCTCTGCCCTGAGGTGTGGAGCGTGCTCAGGGGCTACAAGGAGTTTGGTGTCAATCTCTAGGAAGCTTTGGCAGAGATTTTTTTTTCATGTGCCCTGTGAATGGCATAGCAACTACAGAAGAAATCACACGGTTCCCTCTGCTGCCACGCGGCATGCTTATTTGGCGTGCTTATTTTTAAAAGTCTTATAACTTGTGCTTCTAACTATCTGCAGCTTTCATTTGTTTCTTGAGAGTTCTTTTAGAAATATAAATTGTATGCTTCTGATTGTAGCCTTACTCACAAGCAGGGTAGGGCAGCACCCACATTAAGTCATTTTGGGAACCAAATAACACAGAACAAGAACTGCACTTGTGTTTTGAAGCAGAATGTCCAGAAGTTTCTGTCATGTGGCTGATTCCAGATTTAGATGTAATATATGCTGTGTGGGGGTTTCAGTCTTCTTGAGAAACCTAATCAACCCTTGATAGTCAAGGTAACTTGTAGCTCCAAACTCAATTTCTGGTTTCCTGTCACCTGCCAGAGCTTTTAATTTTCACCATCAGTGTATTTGTATGCTCCCTAATAGAAACATTTTAATATTATTTTATCCTGTCATCTGAAAACATTTTCTGACTTCTGCTAGCTCTCTTTTGAGCACTGAAAATACTGAGGTCCATATCAAGAATGGCATTAAGTTTGCCATAGTTATTTTGGTTCATTTTGAAGTCATCGAGCGGAACCACTTTTTCCTCCTATAATGCATGACCAGAACTATGTATGACAAATAGCTCCTGCTTATTCTTTAGGAAAAATTATTGGATATTTTAAACAGGAAATAAAATGATACTGTACATGCAGATATATAACACAGAATGATCAAATGAAAATTCAGCAAGCAATGGCAAAAGTAACAAACTATTTACTGTTTCATAATGTTAAGTAATTCACCAAGACAATCGCAGTCAAATTAAAGTGAGTTATGGAAAATGAAATACAGAAAGATGTATTTATACAAGTGCAGACTAAATATTTTCCATACAGGTATGTAAATAAAAAGATATACAGTAAGTGCACACTTGATGTGACTATGCAGGCAACACATAGTTAGTTCCAGATACTCTTGTACAGTCCATGCACAAATCTTCCCAAAGTACAGGTTTAGTCATTCTTTTAAGGGATTTGGAGGGGTGATTAAAAAGGGACTGAGTTCCTTGCAAGAATATCAGTATGAACTGGATGAGGGTGAGGGTGGTCAGTTATATATATTACTTACTGTAATTTGTGATTGTCGAGGAAGAGGTGTGGCTGTTGGTGTGATAGTAATACTGCTGGTGACTTTATTGGTTGTTTTGTTTAGTGCCCCATTAGTTAAGCCTTGAGTTCTGTTATCCTGCAGTGGTGCCGAAGGGCTGGCAGGTCTCATGGGGCCAGCCACAGCTTGCATGTAAGGACTTCCTAAGTGAATGTGGATTTTATTATCCTCAGTAGTTATCACACTTGAGCTGTTACTGTTTGAACGTTGAAACTGCCATGATGACTGCCGGTCTGGGGAGACTCTGAAAATTGCATGCTTGGCGCTGATTTCTATCGGCTCTGGGGAGCAGCCTTGCTCAGGAGAACTAGGTGAACCAGTCATAGCCAAAACCTGAATAGGTGACATTGTCCGTTCTGGAGTCACAGAACCACAGGACTCTGGGGTCTGTGCTCTGGCATAGGTTGCCATGGTAACTGGGGGCATGCTTTGCTCTAAGTTCATAAGGCTTTCTCCAGAGCTTTTGGACTTAACTGGCGTTATAGAGGCATTTTGGAGAATGGTAATCCTTTGCTTTGGGGTACCACAGTTTGGTATCACCGCTGTGCTGGTGTAAGAGTGAGGACTCTCTGTGGTTGGACTTGTGATTTCAAGAGTAGCTGTATTTTGAGTATGGTCTGGAGTAACCTTTATGTGAAGTGGCTGCCCAGGTGTGTGACTTAGAACTAGATCTCCAGGTTGCACAAAGTTGCCATTGGATTTAGTTTGTATTTTTCCATTCTGAGGATGGCCCTCCTTGGATTTCATCCAGGGAATCCACAGTTTCCTGTTCACAGGAAGAGAAGAAGACTGGCTGCATCTGAAGGACAGCACCGACTCCTCCTCATTAGGGTCGTCATCCTGGTCCTCATTCTCCTCATAGAACTGACCATTGCTCACTGCTCTTTCCAGAGGAATGAGGCTCTTGTAGTCTGGTGGCTCACTGTCCGCTGCTTCCGTTTGAACTTCTTTAGAAAATACTTGTGGATCAGAGATTCTTCTTCCGTTGAGACTAGGCCGGAGGCTCTTACTAAAATGCCGATACCTTTCTAACTCTTTAGTGAGGTTTTCAATCTCTCTCCCCAAATCTCTGTTCCTGTTTTCTTGTTGGTTTAGCTTCTTTTGCAGAAGGGAGTGGTCTCCCTGGAGGTGACATATTAGGTCCTCTGTGGCCATGTACTCATGAATTTTCTCTTTTAATGCGTCCACTTCTCTGGACAGGTGTCCTGATTTTGCTTCTTCTTCCTGGAGCCTCCTGAAAAGCCACTGCTCGTGGCTGGACTCTGTCTTTTCGGCTAACTTGTACTTGGCAAGTTCCATCTTGGCATGTTCCAGCTCCTGAGACAGAAACTGAGCCTTGTCTCTCTCGTTAGCATACCTCCGTTCTAAGGTCTCGTACTCATCCTCAGTTTTCATGAGGTCATCCTCAATGGCTTTCATAGCCTTCAGCTTCAGTTTCAGCTTTTCCACTTCTTGAGAGAGCTCTTTAATCTTATTGTTTTCTTGGTGTAATGCTGCTGTGGACTTACTGGAGTCTTGGTTTAATTTGTTTTTTACAAAATCTTTCTCATTTGCTTCCAGCGACTGAAGCCTGTTTTTCAATATAGTAACTTTTGACAAGAGATCATGTCCTTTCTCTTCTTCTGCTCTCAGTTTATTTCTGAGGTCATCTCTCTCCTTGGTTACACTGTACATCTTCTCTTCTGCATCAGTTTTGGACTTGAGTGCCCTCTTGGTTTCCTCAATTAACTTCTCAGTCACTGTCGTTACTTTATTTTGCTCTGCTTGGAGCTGAGAGGTGGTGCTTTGTAACTTATCTTCCGTTTGCTTTAATTTTTCACTCATTGTTTTGCGTTCGTCTACAAGCATCACAGTTAAAGTTTTCAGTTTAGTTAAATCATCCTTTAGTGTGATTTCTGTCTTTTCTAGCCGACTTTCAATGGCTTCTAGCTCTTTGATTCTGGCATTTAAACTCTCCAGCTCTTCAGACAACTGCTTTGTGGTCATCTTTTCTTTTTCTAAATTGCATTTTAGAGAGTAGCATTCTTGCTTGCTTTTGTCTAAAGCATCTTCTAATTTTTCCAGAGCCGTGATCCTTACACTAAGTTTGTCAACCTCTAGCTTGAAGTCTTTACTCTGTACTGTCTCTTTCTCAAGCCTCTTATTGAGGTCTCTGCACTGCTCCTCCATTTTTATGAGCTCTTCATCTTTCCCCTCCATGTCCAGCACGCGCTTCCTGAGCTCCTCCACTTCATCCATGATGCCAGAGTTTCCATATTCTCCCTTGTTTATTTTGTCTTTTATATCCTGCAGCTCTTCCTCGGCTTTTCTTAAAGCTCTGTTGGTCTCTTCTAACTCATCAATTTGCCGACTGAGTGCTGCCAGCTTCTGGCGGAGCTGCCGATTGTGACTGTCCTCGTCTGTGAGCTTCGCCATAATTTTGTCTTGGTTTTGGTGAAACTCTGTGGTCTGTGTCTGCAGTTCTTTTTCTAGTCTGGTTGCCTTCTGCTCTTCTTCCTGAGCTCTGGCCTCAGCAAGGGCTAATTTCCCCTGTGTTTTCTTTGCACTTGTGGTCAGAGCTTGGATTTTCTGTCTTTGAAGGGCGAGTTGAGCTGTAAGCCGTTGTTGTTCATCCACTACCATCAAAGCAAAGGACTTGAGCTTGGTCAGCTCCTCCTTCAGGGCCTTGATCCTCTTCTCCTTTTCTTGCTCCTTCTTTTCCTGGGACTCAGTTTCTTGATCAATTAGTTTCTTTAATCTGAAAATACAAGAGCACAGACTACAGTTAGTGCTTTAGGAGTTCACCCGCTGTAACTAACCTTCTTTGTAATGTAAAGCAATTGTTCATAGTTAACTTCCTGAGAAGTGTCTGAGTTTGAGGGAAGAGACTCCTTATTTAAAAACAAAACAAAACAAAAAAACCCCAGATACCTTCCTAAGGTATCTTTTAATTTTTTTTTTTTTTTTTTTTTTTTTTGGTTTTTCGAGACAGGGTTTTTCTGTATAGCCCTGACTGTCCTGGAACTCACTCTGTAGACCAGGCTGGCCTCGAACTCAGAAATCCGCCTGCCTTTGCCTCCCGAGTGCTGGGATTAAAGTAACAGTTCAAGTTCTCCATTAGGCTTAGAAGAGTATAGGCAAAAATATTTGTTCTAAATTGTGTAGCATGATCCCTAGGTAGTGCAACCTGAAAGCTGTAAAGGAAGGTACAGACTTAAGATTTCAGTTAGACTTGGCCCTGACCAGCTAATTAACCTACACAGTTCTCCATTTCCTCAAATGATCTCAGGGGCTTTCTGTGAAAGTGAGGCAATTCATTCATCTAACATTATCTCGGTCCTGGCATTTGGTAAACATTTGATAACTGTTGCCATGGTGCTTTTTAAATTGCTCATTCTTGCCCTGTGTTAAGTGGCTTGCTTGAACCATATGCATGTGCTATATTACTAGTTACTGTTTAACACGTTGGTTATTAGGTAAAATAGCATTTTTATTCTATTTGTTTAGAAGTTATGGACAGCACAGATAGATCTCTGTGTATTAAAATGTTGGTTTGCACTAATAAGATAGCATGTTGGGAACCACTTCATGTGTCTTTGTCTACTGATTGTCATGTAAGAGGGGAACTAAGAGGCAACTGAGTTAGGGTTTGGAGTGCTCTAACATGTTCAAAGGCAAGGAGCTTGACAGTAAAGAGCTTCTTGATAAGAAATCCAGTGCTAGAAATAAAGAAACCCTGTTAGCAGGAACATAGAGAATTCCTCTTAAATGACTCTAACACACTATTTTCTTCATTTAAAATTATCTATTTTAAATGAAGACATTTCCATGAAGAATATATGCTCTTTCCCATGCACTTGGTTACCTCTGTAGAGATGGTACAGTTTGAAACTTGTGAGTCTAATTATACTTGGAATGGGCTAATTATAGAGGATGTAATTGCAGTGCTGTGGTATGGTGCAGAAGCTAAAGAAGAATGGAATTACTGAAAAGTAAAAGGATTAACAACTTGAAAATATAAATATGTGCTTTTTAATCAAGCCTGTAGAGTTCATAATATGTCAATAAGCCTGTTTAAGCCAGCCTGTCTGCCTATCTATCTATCTATCTATCTATCTATCTATCTATCTATCTAGTAGTTCTGCTGAGGCTGGCCTTGAACATGGTCCTTTCTGCCTCATTTAGGATTATAGTACTTTACCATGCCTGGCTTAATAAATCTATTCTATTCTTGCTAACTAACTAACAGTCTGCTGTCTTTTTCCTTGTCCCAGAGCACTTGTAAATTAAGAATCTGAGAGAACTTTTTTTTTTTTTTAAGTAAACAAATTTAGGGCAGTCTGGAGAATAAAGACTTCTTTGTGAGATCCTAATCTGGTCTTTGTATAATATAGAAGAAGGAAAAAAGAGCATGTTTAAAATAATCACATAATGTAAGAATTCTTAAGCTTTTAGGGTGATAGGATCTTGTTTTAGTTTGTCCTGTTTTGAGGATCTGACAAAAGGCTGACATGTAAAGTTCAGAAGCTACTGGGCAGGATGCTAGGGTGCGGCTGCTGGTGACCTCATCTGTGGTCTTGGCAGGAGACTTCATGCCTCTCCCTGCCTGAGACACCTGGAAGCCTGAGAACCATGCTGCTTCTTCCTGGTGGTTAGAGATGTGTAGTTCACTGCAAGGCTCGGTCGGGTAAACGGCTATGGTGGCAGAACAGCTCCACAAACCTGAGTAGTTTCTGCCCTACCTTGGCTTCCTTTTCACACTTGATGGTGACAACAAGGCGTTGTGGCAGTCCAGTGTCTTCCTTATTGGAGAACAGTTTCACAACAACTCTCAAGGATTTCTTCTCAGCATTTTAAACAACAGCACATGCTGTCCCCTCTTTGCAAAAAGGGGGATAGGTTTTCTTCGTATGTACGGAAGGGAAGGTATTTTTTTTTAAGTACAGTAAAAGTTAAAGTGGAATAACTAAATCCTGTCGGTATAGTAACCAGCTTAGTGTGCTCAGTGTTTTGGCGGCAAGCATGGTGCACTTTTCCTGCATGATGGGAGTGTCATTCACCTTCTTCCTGGTTTTCATAATCTCGCAGATATGTCCATCTCCCTAAGCTGCACCACCAATGCAGAAAATACAGAACTGATGAGGCCAGGGGATTTGCTGCAATCCGAGGAGCATATACACCTAGTGATACTATCCTCCCTGCTGACTAGGCCCAATTTTTACACCATGCAAATTCACCCAGACTGCAGCCCACATCCCGAAACTGATCCCGATGCACTGAAACTATCTGAACTGGAACCTGGAGTTCAAGGAAATATGTCACCTTTAATTGTATGGAAAGATATACATATATACACACAGTGACCTTTTAAACCTTATGCTTTTAACACCTACATGTTTTTTAAAAGTTCAAGTTGAAGTTGGTACAGAAGATACATTCTTCTCTCTACCATTAATCTAAAAATCTCCATTAACAAATTAGGTAGTCAAATCATTCTTTGGGAAGAGAGTCTAATTTTTAAGTGATAGCTGTGTAGGAATGTGTCCTAAGGTTTCCCCAGTGTCACCAGATGAGCTCAGATAAGGTCTATCTTAAGCTGCTATTGTTCTTGTGCTCTCTTGGGATTCTCTGTAGCTCGTTCTAGAGGAGTTTTAAGCCTAGGAAAATTCTTTTGGTAAGCATTTGCTAAGAATGGAAGCTACTTTGAAAGGGTTGTTGGGAAGAGAGAGCTCACTGGACACAAACTTATTAGGCAGATGAGATTCAGAGGTTATATGGGAAATGTGAATGTAAGCATTGGTTTCCTTTACATTCCCCATGGTTGCAGTCCTGCGAAGTTTGTGTGCCCTTGAGGTGTACATGCACCTCCATTTGAAGACTACTGTCTTACAGGACTCATGTTCATACTCAAATACTGACATTACAGGATTACAGGAACATCCTGTCCAATAAAAATGGGATGTGGAAGCTGATTGTATGAACACCAATGTGAGGTAAAGAATTCCAAACGGGCTTAAAGCATTACTACAGCATTTGTTTTGTTTTGTTTGTTTGTTTGTTTTGTTTTGTTTTGTTTTTGAGTTTCTTTTATGGCTCAAAGTTGTTTTAACTTGCTGTGGTTCATCACTGTTATTATGTGCAATGCCAATTACTTGCTTTTTCAAAAATATCACATCTGTCATCTTGAGCAATTTTGTACCAACCATAATGCTGGCTTTTCAATATGAATGACATTCAGAGAGTCTTTTTCAGTTTTTATTTATGTGCATATATGTCAACATGCATCAGCCTGTATTTTTTCTTCTCAGTGTGACATGGTTAATAATAAGCAGCATATAATGTACACACAAAACAGATGGTGCCCATCTAAATGCTGTATAGCCAGTCATACCCATAGAATTTTACAGTTCTCACCATGTTTGTTTTTATATTATTTATGGACATCATAATCAACCCCACTAAAATATTAACTTCTTGAGAATACACCATGCATGTAAGGGATTTATTTATGTTTTTCATACTGGTGAGGAGTGTTTGAATGAATGAATGAATGAATGAATGAATGGGTGGTTTTTGTTTTTTGTTTGAATGAATGACTAGAACAATGAACAAATATGCCATCCTATGGAGTATGCTTGCATTGTCCTAAGCAGTTTTGTTTACTTTTTAAAGACGATTTTCTAGTGTTTAACATACAGGTTTTAGGTATTTAAGTAAATGTGGTATAAGTAGGTTTCTTCCTCAGTATTTTCTAAATACATCATTGTCTCTATTTCATAATTAAGGAGCCTCTTTAAAAAAAAAAAAAAAAGACTGCTAGAACCATTTCTTTCTTTCTCCACATCTTTGCACCCTGACCCTGTTATGTTAGCCCATCATGTTCCTTTGATCATTTCACCTCTGCAAAGGTGAAATAGAGGCTACTCTGATACTTTTTCTTCCTGCTTTGGTGTTCTGGTCCGAAAGCAGAATACTGCATTGACATTTATATGTGGGCTCTCCTGGCTGTCCGTTTTGGTACATTGGTTGTGTTATACCCCATTTTATGTTGTTTTTAATTCTTGTTTTACTATGTCATTTTAATCATTGCATTGTACTGATAACAAGCTGTATTCGGTGTGAACTTGAATACCAAGTTGTACGTGGTATTTGTTGGAAGCTTCCTCCTTTTAGGATAGTTACTGTAATTTATGTTTCCTGCTGTGCTCCTGGCCTTGTCAATGGGACTTTTCACTGTTTAGTCTAATTTTTAGGAGCATTCATAAAAATACTCATGACCAGCCTTTTTTATTCTGTGTATGTCGCTTCCTTTTATTTATCTTACAAGTCAAAGGGTTGTTCTTTTTCCCCCTTTTAATTACAGTTACCGCATACCACAGCTATGCTGTAATGCTCAGTTCATCTGACTTGGTCAGCAAGATCTAGAAGAACAGTCAGAATTTTTTTTTTTTTTTTTTTTGGCATCTGCTAGCCAAGTATGAGTGTACATCTGTGTCTGCTTTATGTCTCTGTTACTGAAGATCCTGTCATCATTGTTGAGATCATTTGGAGATACCATAAATGGGCCCAGATTCAGCAAGCATTAGAGTATGAAGTAAAGGAGAGGAGGTTGTTCGGGTATATATGAAAAAAGTGAGTTAGGACTCATAATTTGGACAATCTTACTTAGTTCTCTATTTGTCAGAGAGAGTGAAATAACAGAGCTTGGGAAATGTCATCAGATAAACAGAATTCTGGGAGGAACAGAATTCTGGTAAAAAGAACAAAGTAATAAACTGAAGGTTCCCTTAAAGAAAAATGCTAAGAGGTTAGATTGCAGAATTAATAAAAGACCAAGTTATTTCATCTTAAAGCCAAAGGAGGAACCTGTGAAATCTGGGCTAGCAAAGATACTCCCTGGCCCCCACACCAGGTGAGCACTTGGAAGCCTTGGGCTGGGCCTGGGAAAGGAAATGGAACAGGGACAGAAGACTACCTTATTGAGTTTTATCAGCATGAGCTGAATTATGTGTTGTCTGCTCCTAAGCTATAGTATCAGGAACCTTTCTAGTTAGAACATTTATGGTAATGAGTGTTGGCTTAATGGCACTGATGTGCGCTTGGATGTAGCATTTGTTTAGCTTGCCAGAGGTACTGGGCTTAATCCCCAGTACAACAAGAACAGATATAAAACAAAAGATTTTAAAGTATTACAAATCTTGTGACCCAGCCATCTTTCATTTCAAAATTTTTATACTAAGAAATACTTCATCAGATTTTCTTTTTGCTATTTATGTGAACCATTAGGAGGTCTCAGTAGCAGAGGGAACTTTAACCAAAGCATATACTACTGAAATCGTAGGGAGAACCTACTGACTTCTGGGAGGGAAGGGGACAGGTCACCTTTGCTTACTGCCTTCTGAAATGTGCTTCTTAGCTCTTTGGAAGAGACTCCTCAGATCAAAAGTGTTCTCCCTTTCCAGACTTTACATTTTGGTTGATATCATGTTCTCTGTCTTTCCAAGTGAACAGGTTTTTCAATCCTCGACAGACCAAGTTTCAGGTAGATTTCTCCTTGAACTTCCTAGGTCTGCTTGAGCCTGCCACAGCCATGACAGGATTGTTCTGTGCACTTCTCTTTAGGGGAAAGCATTCAAACTTACTTGGCATGAGATGCTTTGGCTTATGAAGCCTCTGTCTTCCCAACAGTGTTGTGGCACCTAGCAGAACTCTGAATGTCAGGTAGGAGTGGTGTTCCGGTTCTTAATACTGTGACAGCTCGTTCTCATTATCCTTTCCAACCCTCCTCCTGAGCTTCACCTTTTACCTTCTTTTGTTCCTTCACGTTTGCCTTCTTTCACCTAGGGCTTGTTCCCCACTCTCCTTACTAGTAGTTGACAGTAAGTAATGTAGATACTTGAGTGACAGTAACCCTTGCTCTGGTCAACCCTGAAACATGTGTTAGTGGTCTGTACCAACTAATGAGAAATGTTTGCACACATTATAGATGTGCCAGCACTCGTGGGTCGAGATGGAGAATTGTCTGGCTAAGAATTGCCATTTAGGATGAGTTAATTTTGGGGAAAACTTTTGTAAAAATATTCTTGTAGTAGTTACCTCTGGTATTCATAACTTTTCTTTATCTGCTGCTCAATTGTATTTGAGATCAGCCATTAGTTTTCATTTCTTTTTTTGTTCACAGATCTACTCTTCAGCTCTTCTCCCTTCCCAGAAGAAAGTGAATGTACAATTTCCAGTGCAGTGCAGCGTACCAAATGGATATCACTAGCTGACTTCCCCAAAGCCTGTCTGACACTCGAGTCAAACTTATTCTTCTTCCTGTAAATGTGAAAGTGCACCTTCTCTGCTGGGCTCACAACTCTAGACTTAATCTGTTTGGGCATGCAAAGGTGGCAGGGTGGGCTAGCTGACTTAGGACAGACCTGAAGGGCACAGCCTTTTGTTTTTTTGTTTTTGTTCTGTTTTTGTTTTTGTTTTCTTGTAAATATTTGGTAGGCTTTGCTTCTTGAGTTAAAAATAAATTGTTAAGACCACGAAGATTATGTATGTTTTGTGATCTGTTCAAAAAAAAACAGGTTTGGAAGATGCAGCTATGCAAAGCTGCCTCCCTCCTGAGAACATGAGAGGTTGAAAGATAGGAACTGGTTACTTAAGGTTTTATATTGGGAGATTTTGACAGGATCTCCCTAGAATAGTTGAAGTTGTCCTTGAACTTGCAGTCTCCCTGTCTCAGCTTCTAAGTGTCTGCGCCACCACTAGTGGCTCCTATTGCTCCATTAGTGAAGCTGTAGTTGATTTATATGCTTTCAATTCCTTGAGCAATATGGATTTCAGTCTTTGTTTACAGATTAGTATTCACAAATAAATATCTCAACATTTGAACATTAAAAGTTGGCATCTCACTTTATCTTCCAAACTGTAACTACTGATGCTAATTTCTTCCTGTACCTTCCAGACTAGAGTGTCTAGAAACAGACAAACAAATATAAGGTCTCCGGTCTCTCCTCTTACACGAATACTACTTAATCCATCCTTTCTGTCATACAGCCCTTCTTGGAGATTAGTCTAATAGATCACTGTCCTCAAGCAGGGGCAGAAAAAGTAAATTAATCTGGTTATGAAATAAGTCTTCACAAGTTTCATGGCAAAATTTGCCAGACTTTAAAAGACAAAATAATGGGTAAAGTTATGGGAAAGTTTTTAGTAGGGAGATAAGTTCTAATAGTGAAAATATTGATGTAAAACAGCACTTTGCTGTATATTCCTGCCAATGAGCTTACAGCTTTTTGGTAGTCTTGGAACTGGACTCTAGGTCCCAGTGTGCTGCTCTGTGGCACCCACACAAGAGGATACAGACAGACTGACGGTCTTTAGTGTCCCGCCCGATTTTACTTAATTCTTTTAGCTGTATAGGCAAGCACTTATCTTTACAGGATGGGGAGGGACTAAACATATAATTTAGAGCAGTTAACTTACTGAACAGCACAGATAACCAAACCAGAATGAGAATATATTGGCAGCTAAACCTGTGCTTCACACACTCACATGCCCACCCCCACTTAACCATGTCACATGAGAGAGAACACACATAGACCGTAGAAACATTGCTGTTTCTCCTAGCTGGCCTACTGGTCTCCCCTTTACTCAGTCTGCCCTAGTCATACCAGGTTTTGAGTTTTCTGTGTGCCTTTGTTTTGAGTTTCCCCTTGGGAGGTACAAGACTTATCTAGTCCCATTTACCATACCATCTATTGCTTATTTATGTGCTTATTCCTTAGAATATAAACTTCAGGGTCTGCAGAAATGGCTTAGTGGCTAAGTGCTTTGGCTTCTCTTCCAGAGGACTCCGGTTCAATTCCTAGCACCTACATGATGGCTTACCTGGAGTTCTTTATAACTCCAGCTCCAGGGGGTCGGGCACCCTCTTCTGATGTCAGTAGGCACAAGGTATGCACGCAGTGCACAGACATACATGCAGGCAAAACACTCCTACACTTAAAATAAAGCTAGAAAAAAGGATATAAACTTTATAGGTGGAGGTTTTGTGGGGGGGGCGTGGGAGTGGGTATGCATGTGCATCTTATTTAGTAAACTGGCCAATCACTGCTATCTGTTATAGTCAGTGCTTCATTTTCACCTTGAAAGCAGTGCATAGTACTTACTTGATATGCAGTAGATACTTGAACGGACAAATACCTGTTCTACTTTTGTATCAGATACAATATTAGGGAGTTAGAGGATAAATATAAATAGCAGGCACACAGTAGTTCCTTTCCTCTTTAGTGTAGAAATAATAGAAATGTTTGAGCAATTGTTTTATAGCATGTAGAGTCATTGTTCTTACTTTATAAATGAGCACTCAGTCAGGCTCTGAAAACTTTAGTAATTTGTCAGAAGTCCAGCTTAGAATTAGCAGAACCGGAATGTCAATAGAATTGATGCTCTGACCTCTGTTCTCATCGTTATGTTTACACCTACCAGTCTCATGTATCCTGTGCACCATCCTGTCTGTGAATCTGTGTGCTAGAATATCCTACCTGTCAAAGGCAGGAAGAGTCACTACTACTACTAGCCATTGGTTTGTTCTCTATGGGCCCATGGCACTTTGAACCTTGGTTATGGACGTTAACAAATATCCTCTTCATCATTGTAATAATAGAGCAAGTTTAGTCATTCAGCATAAATTTGTAATTATTTTTGGATGGTTTGAAAAATTATGACTTTGCCAGTAATAACATCTCACAGTCCCTAGAGAAGGTAAGTGTGTCAGAAATACCATTTCCATAGAACATTTAAAGGAACTTTTAAGTTCTCGGAAAATATTTTTAACAGACAGCGTTTTCTCAGCGTCTTGAAGGGCATAATAACTGTATGCCCTTGGAAATGTTTGAATCATTTTAGCTTGTTCATAATATTTATATGTATTTCTCTTATTAAAAATTATATTTGACTGTTCTTTTATATCTTAGTGTAGATTAAGGAAGCAGAAATGGATTTTCTAGAAAAGTATTCGAACAGGTGTTAAATTTTTCAAAATCTCATTGATTCCTCCCCTTTAACTTTTCTAGACCTTGTTATTTTCATTCAGATATTGGAAGTATATATTTGAAAGATTAGCATAATTCCTTTTGACACTCATTTATGGGTTGGTTTTGTTTCTTTTAGTCTCCTTAAAAATGGTTGTAAGGAGTATATCTTTCTTTGGGTATTTTTGAGCATATTTCCAAAACCTCAGTTTTTTAGCCTTTTTTCCCTCCCTCCCTCCCTCCCTGTTACCCTCTTCCTCAATTTTCTCTTTCTTTGACTTGCTCCATGAATTTATTGGCATGAAGACATCCAAGCAAGGGCCGGTCATGAGCCAGAGTGGATGAGTTCACTGGTTTTCACCTCCTTGTAAGAGCCTGGCTTTCCACACAGAGGCAGCGGCTAACATGGTATGCTTGGGAAACCAAACATTTCCAAACTTGTTTGAGGGAAATTCAAACTTCAGAAATTTTAAAACCACAACAACAGAGGCTATGGTTTACTGTGACTACTGAAATCATACAGTTTGCCATGGAAACTGGGTAGATAAAAATACCGAGAGTGTAAAATGAGAAACATTTCAATTCTTAGAGAGGACTTGGGGTTTTGGTTTGGTTTCATTCTTCATTTTAACTGTAATAAATTAGGGAAATGGGAACATTTAATAGTATTTCAAGGGTAGAGTAGTTGAAGAATGGGTTGTTACTCTGTAGCCTGTTTTCTTGTTAAAAGGACTACAGTGGCCATTCTCTGTACACCATCACCAACTTTTCTTAGTTCTTGACGACCTAAGTGTTGCTTTATGACTTTAGAAAGCTGTAGTTTGAGACCATATGTAAAACCAAATTACAGGCAGGTGGGAAACATTTTTGTTTCTGCTTCTTCTTTTCTAAAATATATTGGAACACAAGTAACTATTGTCCTATGGTTTTGTTTTTCACACCCTTTACACTCATTGTGCAAATTAAAATTATGTTGGTTATCAGAGACTTAATTTCCCCATGACCAATACTTCAGAGCAGTTTGGATTACATTTTCATTTTCTAACATCTCTGAGCCTTCAGAAAACCTGTGGGTATAAGCATTGGGTTGCAGCTGATGTCTAAGCTCAGGCTCATGACATGAATCTTGCTATACTCTAGACACTTCCATCAAGATGTCAGTATTCAGCAACAGTTTTCCAACACACATGACCACAACTCGATACCTGACGTCTCTTGGTTGACTCTGTGTGCTAGTAAAATGTTAGTCACTGTAGTTATGTTTCTCTCTGTAAGGCATGGTCTATGTATGGCAGAATTAAAGAGAAGCCTCCAAGTGTATTTTACATTTGCTATATGAACACCCGTCCATAAAACTATAGTTTACATTCATTGTGAAATTTAAGAGCATGTTTAAGAGCATTCATGTTTTCATTAGTTAAAAAGCTACTGGGTGGCGCACGCCTTTAATCCCAGCACTAGGGAGGCAGAGGCAGGCGGATTTCTGAGTTCGAGGCCAGCCTGGTCTACAAAGTGAGTTCCAGGACAGCCAGGGCTACACAGAGAAACCCTGTCTTGAAAAACCAAAAAAAAAAAAAAAAAAAAGCTACTGGGTGCAGGTGAAGCAAAACTAAACTTTGTAAACAGTTGAAAAACCAATTTTAACAAGTCCCATTTCAATAGGCAGGGAATCTGGACCAGAATGCTCTCAAGACATCCTGTTGGCCCTTTCACCTGCCGCCCACCTCACACATGCAGGAATAAGGCAGTAGTTTTGTGACTAAGATCTGGAAAGCCTTGGACAATCCTCAGACCTCTGTTCCATAAAACAAAAGCCTCCAGCAACCTTTAGAATTTTTCTTCCTTTCTTTCCTGTTTAATGTTGTGTACAAATTAATATATCAAGAGATCACATGGCTTAGCAAGCCTTAGTGGGCTGTAACTATATTGAGAACCTTATTTGGAATTTCATGACATTCAGATTTTTGCTCCTTTCTATAGAAAGCATTTATTGTAGTCAAAGTTACAGCTGTCGTTAAAAGCAAAGAAGTAAACCTTAGTGTTCCGACACTTAAAATGTCATGCTAAATTGAAAATACTTGAAACTTCGTTTGTGTGCCTCTGACGCTTAGGCTTGGTGAAGTTTCAGGATTAAACAGGTTCCAGGATAGTTTTTAAGCCTTTTGTGTTACTTGCTCTCTTCTATACATTAATAGCTCAGTAACTTGGGTCTTACTTCAAGCGATGAGGCACCTTTGATACCTTTAGGAGATCAGTGGGTTTTTCATGGGGTGCGTTTGCCTTCCAGCAGGGCAATTGGGATCAAGGATAACTTCTCTCTCAGTGGCTGAGATTAGGTCAGAAACAGATTTTCTCTGATAAGCTCGGTCCTATACTTGATTGCTGGGTGTCAGAGAACCTGAGCTCCTCTGGGCTGCATCCTATAAAGCATTTCCTGGGTCCTGAGGCAACCTCTCTATCTCAGCCCGGTAGAAGATAATAGTAAGCCCAGTCAAGTAGGGAGCCTTGTAGGAAGACAGGCACAACTTAGTCATAGGCAGCATTTACTGAACATCTGCTTAAGGATGGAACCTTGCCAACTGCTTCTGCAGCACACATAATCCCTTCACCTTAAACACTGAACTCTTTGAAGTTGTCTTCCTTTCCATGGAAGTCCAGGTTGCTGTGAGGGTTAACTAGTGGGTTCAATAATCACTGGGTGTGTCTTGACCCGATTTTAAACTTTTGTTTTAAATTTTACTTTAAGCGCTTTGCCTAGTAGACTTTTATGGAATAAACCCAACCTCTCTACAGTGTTCAGAAGTCCAGTAACATTTCCCTTTTTGTGAGCAGTTCTTTGAATTGTCTAACTCTGGCCTACCTCCATTCTACAGCCTTCACAGCCCTTAGTTTTATGATATCTATTCAATCTTGTCTTGTACTGCTTTTTAATTTGTTTTATATTGTTTGCTCTTAAAGAATTGATATACTTTTATACCCTTCACTAGGTTTGGACTCTATATACCCAAGAAAAAACATTTTCTTGGACTATAATAGCCCTCCTTGAATGAGTGGGCTAAAAGTCTGAGAACACAAGAAACGCTGCTCTCATACCTGTCACTTCTCCCTTTGCTGTGAGGCGAGGAACACTGGGAGGCAAAGGCAGATGATGTAGGAGGACTTGGCCAGGAAGCCTGACCTTTGTCTTAGATTCCTTGTATATATGCTCTACCTAATGTGCTCAGTGAGGCTGTAAGAAGACTCCTGCAGCGTACAATGTGGAAAGAGGTGAATGGAAGCACAAATCCCTCGACAAAGTTGTGACCTTTATTTGATAGTTCCCGACACTGTCGTATAAACGTGAAAGTTTTATATCTCATAAATGTTTTTTATTTTTATATAATGCCTCCTACCTATACCATTTCATACATGATGGATTGAATGTTTATGCTAACACTGAATGAAGAGATGCTATTTTTAAATGGTAATCTTCCCTGTAGCCAAAGTGGATTCATCTCCTACAAATTCCAGAGTGATTCACCTCTTTTCTTGTTCCCAATTAGCAGACTTAGACAGCATCTCTGCATTCCTTTGGGTTCATGAAAAAAAAATCATAAAAAACAGGACATTTCCCATGTGCTCCTTAGCCTAGCTGTTCCTTTCTTCAAGTTTAACAGTTGCAGACAGTCAGTTCAAATGCAATGAATATTGTACATTCCTTTTATGATCTGCTCAAGAGATTGTTTTTGTTTTGATTTGCATTTTTTAAAATGTCAGGGAAAAAAAAATCACCTTTAAACTTTTGTTCCCAAACCAGTGGGCTATGAGACACCGTAAATCAGGCCGTTCAGCTTTTGTCGGAGCAGCCTCAGGGATAAGACTTCCCTTATCCCTGAGGCTGCTCCATCAATGATTTGGAGCTCTTGCAGGGCTAATGTCCTTATGTTAGGCTGACCTACGCTAATCTATTTGTATTGACAGATTGATTTTTAAATACTCTACTTGATCCGAATTTCTATAAGGACTATTGCCCACGATTCAGTCTTTCCTCAAATTCTGAGATACTTGGGGTAGATGACATTGTTCCCTTTATGAGGTTTGGGGAAACAAGGGAACAAGAGGCTGACCCGGTGAATGAATGGCAGAGCCTATTATTCTTAAAACTGTTTAGGTTCTCCAGTGAGACAGTACTATTTGTCTGTAACCAGTAGCATCACTCACAAGCAAGCTCAGCAAGTAACTCTATTCTGTTGTTCAATTTTTGGGGGGTTGGGGTGGGTGGGAAGGAGGCAGCTGAGCTAAGAGTCTGTCCAGGTTGGCTGAACCGGTTCTTTAACCAAGGATAATTGTGAATTCTTGACTTTCCTTCCTCTATCTCTCAAGTACTGGGATCAAAAGCATGTACCCAACCACATCAGGCTCTGAATTTTGGGGTGTGTGTGTGTGTTTAATTCCTGTATTTAATTTTTATAAACAGCTAATCTCTGTAACCTACAGTGTTT
Source organism: Mus minutoides (assembly GCA_902729485.2). Classification (NCBI taxonomy): domain Eukaryota; kingdom Metazoa; phylum Chordata; class Mammalia; order Rodentia; family Muridae; genus Mus; species Mus minutoides. The sequence continues at coordinate 48,280 of LR750976.1, read as the reverse complement.
CATTTAACTCAGTGAGAGGCAGAGATGGGACCAAGGACAACTGAAGCCACAGGCACTGGTGAGCCTGTTTTTCATCATCAGCTCAAAAGCGAGGCTAAGAGGTTAAAGCTAGTGCTAAGAGGTTAGTGACAAGGTGTGGAGTGTGGTGACCTTGCTTGCTGTCCCACCAGACCATCTTATTCTTAGCAAAGTTTGCTTGCTGTTTCTGAAACAAGATGTAAGAAAGACCTACACTGGATTCATAGTAGGCAGTGAAGTTGCCTAACTATGGAATTAGGAAAAAATACATGGAAATTTAGATATAGGAAGTACACACAGAAACTCTGGAATCAAAGTCCAAAGGAAAACAGTCTGTTCCTTTTCAGTTACATGGAGTGTTAGTTATTTGACCACATGCTTGTACCTTCCAAGCCCACAGCCAAGGCACAGAGATCAGAGATTCAGAGGAATCCCTTCATTAGGGAGAAACCACTATACTATGCTGCGTTCTTTCATGCCCTGAGGCAATTCACCTGGTGCTCTTTCACCACTTTCAATCTCATTATTTGGGGGAAGGAGTTAAAGGCAATAGAGAGATGGGCCAAGAGCTAGGAAGCTGTTGACTGTAGTCTGTGTATACAATATATCTGGAAGTTTAAAGCAGTTTCACTGCCCTGACTCCATTGACTCTGATTTGTTTTCTGGCCTTTTTATTCCTAAGTCAATTCTGTAGTTAATTCAGATAGTAACAGAGATGTGTTTGGGACTTGTGATCAAAATGTAGAAGGGCTCCTCCTCAGCCCATCATTGGCAGAGTATACCTTCTTCCAAAGTCAGGAGCTTCTGGGTTGTAGGGTCCTTTATTCATACTTGTATCCAATATTCTTCTTGTCCTAGTGACACACCTAGTAACAATAGCTAGCTGCTTCCCTAGATTCTAGGGAGAAAGCTGGTTGTAAAAGTGATACTGAAGTACTTTATAATCCCAGATATAGACAATAAAGTAGTTAATGTATGATATGTTTCAGTGTATGGTGTCAGGGTAAAGAAAGCCAGGTATCACCAGTCAGTCATAAATGGCCTTTTAAGGTGACTTTGCTGCATTTTATGGGGAGAGTGTTTTAAAGGTATTAAGTCTCTGGTTTTTGAAAGAGGGCTTCTTGACAGCTAAGAAGGTTGGTGGATTAAAGACTGTTGTTTGATACTAGCAAGTTACTTGTCCAGTTAGCTCAGTATGATGTCAGCATATACTCTGTCCACAGCACCTCTCACCTTCAAATAAAGGATGGGCCTTGCCATCCAGATGGCCCAGTTGAGTTGTATCAACCTCATTTCAATCCTTTCCCTTTGTCCTCTTATTATGTATTAATGAGACTGTAGCCACCCTTCTTATTAACGAATTTTATGTCCAAATTACAACATACTGTGCTGAGGCTACTTCTGAGGCCTCTGTTTGCTTGTCCTTTGAGCACTAATTAACTGAGAAATCAGTAGTGGGCTACAGTCCAACAGTGGAGGAGTCTTGGCTCTGCCCTTGAGTTGCTCAGCACCGCTGGTGCAGGTCACACTAGATATCAGTGTCTTCCATAATGTCAGGCATCTAGATCCAATGACTACTGCCACACGCAGCTGTGAAGTTCTGCTGCTATTCTTTGCTGTGTTAGAGTGCAGTGGACACGCACGCACACGCTCTTGAGGTGTCCTATTGTTGTCCTTCTAGAACTTACTAATCCATTTAGAACCTTCTAAGGCCTGTTTTAAATGCATTTCTGTGGACTTGAATGTTTGCTATTCTGGTGTCTACTTAATGTCATTTGCACAAGAGTCATTCCAAATGGAAACAAGAAATTGGGTGTGTCTGTACCTATCTGTCCCAGTGTCACCTGCCTATCTCCTCTCCTGTGCAATGCAGACATTCCTGAACTACTTCTTCATAAAGGAATTGTATTAGACTTATTTGGGAACCAGTTGAGCATAGGAATGTGATGGTCAGGTTAGAGAAAGAACACCGCTACTGTGATCTTTACTGTACTTGAACTCAGAAGTACAACTGCTCTGTGATCCAGTCTTAATCTGCTGAAATCTTTCACACAAGCATGAAGAGGGAAGTTTCCTCTCACCTTTGTTGGCCTAGCTTTCCCAGTCAGAAGCACGATTAATGCAGATTAATGAGAGAAAGAGGATCTCAAGTCTGTTTCTTAATGAAAAGGAAAGATGTGGAAGTATTTACAGCTGCATTGGTGATGATCTATCTGTTACCACTTAACCTCATAGAAGAATAAGACAAATGTCACACACCTCACTTCAAATAAGCAGCCAGAGGAGAACCTTATAGTCTTTGCAGTATATATCAAACTCAAGTGATTGGGTTGGTGGTTCAGAGATGCTGTGGTGATGGCAGAAGCAGCCATAGGAATGCTTTAAATCTCTTTAAAGATCATTTAAACATAGTTCACAGAAACTAGGTATTCAGCTGAAAGTGAAGCAGCCTTCAGAGTCCATCACAAACTACATACACTTGGGATCATTTTCCAAAGGCAGTGTTGGGATGTCTGAACAACAGGTGGCACCCTTCAGGTCCCCAGGGAGGCTTCTGATCAGGACCCTGCCTGGCCCACCCTTCTTTTTTCCTGTAAATAAGAGAGTTTAGGTTTTGGTTTTCTTTGTTGTTTTTCTATTTACCTTGTAAAAACCTACAAACAATGAGTGGAGATTTATCCTTCCTCAATTCTCATGTTTAAATGAACTCTGTCTATTACCAGAGGTACTTCTTTGATGGGAACAGACCAGAGAGAATCTTAAAATGAAATCCATTTGTGTGTGTGTGTGTGTTATGGGAAATTAGTTGAAATCTCAACAAGACTGGAAAATGAGGACAAACCACTTGATTCATGTATTAAGAAAATACAATGAAAGTCCACTGACTAACCGAAATGAATTACAAGCCTAAAACTGCAGTGTGCTTTATCTGACGTGTAAAAAAGCCAATAAATAAATAAATAAATAAATAAATAAGAGAGAAAGAGAGAGAGAGAGAGAGAGAGAGAGAGAGAGAGAGAGAGAGAGAGATATGCTCACCTAGACAGCCCACTTTGGGATAGTGTATCCATGATAAATGTGGTTTAACTTTCAGTTTTAAAAGAGGTCTTAATTTTTAAAAGCATGCTTAAAATTGTCTATCTGAAAAAAATTGTAATTTTAAAATACGTGATTGAAATGTTAGAAACATGTTTGTATGCTCAAAACCAAAGGCAGACTCTGGGACACAGGTTCCAGGGCTTTGACAGAGCCTCCTGCTTTTCAAGAGTTGAGCTATAGTTAATGTTACAGATGGTGCTTTGAAATAGCCGACACAATAATTGATGGTTTCTGGTTTCCCCTTCCACTACTATAGAAAATGCAGATACCTTTTCCCAAGGCACGGATTTTTCTCCTTCCAATCACTGTCCATAAAACACAGACAGACAGACAACCAGACTCCTCTCTTCTGTTACATATTCTGAACATCTTCACTGTGACCTGCTGGCTGCTGGCCCCTCCTCGTGATGAGAGATTTCCCTTGGATTGAAGTAATGGTTTGGAGGAATCTTACTTCTTAGTACTAACTTGCAGTTTATTTATCCTATCTTCAGACCTGACAACATGTAATTTATTTTTAAAATAGAAAAAAAATCTGCCTTTTATATCTCCAAATAAAAGTAACACAAAACAAAAAATAGTGTAGGCAGCAAAAATGGTAGGTGTGCCATAGACTTTTAAAACCCAACTACAAGAACTACTAAAAACATTTCTCAATTTTGATCACATTTTAAAAAGTTTCATTTTAAAATCTCACATTTAACTTCCCCCCACTGACAAATACAAATAAAATAATCATTTGTACCTCAAAATGGTTGTAGTTCGTTTCTGTAAAACATTTGAACAGTAGCTTGTATGGTCTTTCCCATGCCAACAATATGAAAGCGTTTTCAGCCTTTCAGCCTAAGTCAACAGAAGTGGTAGCCCGGGGATCCTCAGCTTGTAATTGTGCAAATTTGGAAAACAGGCTTTTGAAAGGGGGAAGTGATTCTTTCAGTTCCTAAAGTTTTGTTTTACACTGTGTTCAGATAATAAAAAAAGGTACAGAAGTTTCCCACCACCTCTAGTGTGCTAAAATTGACATTAAAAAAATTCTTCTGCTGATCTTTATTTTGAAAGGTACAGTAAATTATGTAGCTTCTCAGTATCTGCCAAATGTTCATTTGTACTGTAAGCCTTTATTAATACCTATAGCCTTTTTAGGTTTAGGTGTAATTATTTCTGGTTAAAAATGCCAGTGATTAAGATTTATTTTGTAGATGCACCCTCCCTTCCAGATTAGTTTTTAGATATAATTAGAGTACTAATCCAGCGAGGATAGCTTCATCTTTTAAATGCAGCTTTTCCTCCACAAAGTTGAGCTGAGTAGAAAGAACTAGAAACGGAACAAACTTCCTGGTACAGACTGATGTGCTTTAGAGCCAGAAGAGTAAACGATTTTTTTGTATCATCACAAAGATTTTTTTAAGGTTAGTTTCATACTAATTCCAACCGTATTTCCACTGTTTTAAAAATACTTTTATATTAGTATTTCTAAGGAAAAAGCTGGCATTAACAAATCTAGTCCCATGTGGCAGGATTTCGCACTCTACTTTAGGAAGAGCTGAAAGTTTTAAGTCCTGAGCAGATAAGATACTGGGCTGGAGTTGTTCCAGTGGAAGTCTCTTTTAGATTTCTCAGTACCTGTAGCCACTTGGGAAGCCTTGGAATCCATAGCCCGCACCTCCCATTTAAACTTAAATCGCATCTTCTCCCAGCAGCCTAGAACTTTGAAGTCCTTGAACTGGGAAAGGGCTTGAGGCTGGCAGTCACTGAGCGCGCTCTGCAAAACCTGCCCGCCGCTCTGAAGTTGAGCGGGCGCAGGGCGCGACCCACACACTTGCCCCTGGCCCGGGGGCAGCGGCTGTGCGGGAGCCGGAGCGGCGGCTCTCCCCGGCTTACCTGAGCTGCGGGCGCCGAGCCGGGCCGGGCGGGGCGGCGAGCCGGGCCGCGGTTGCGCTGGGAGCGGCTGTGCGCGCTCCGGGAGCCTCCCGAACAATGCGAGCTGGAAGCCGAGCGCGCCCGGCCTTGGGGCGTTACGTCACCGCTCAGCCTTATAAGGCGCGCGGCATGTGCGGCCCGGCGGCGGGGCCACGACAGCCCAGACCCTCACAGCTCCGCAGACACCGGTGTGGATGCCCCCTGGGTCCCCTGCTCCCCGTGAGGGTCCTGCGGGCCTGACCCGCACCCTCCTACCAGGCTGCCCAAGATCTTCGGGGTCAAGTTCGACCCTCCTCCCTCCTGTTGGTTCTTACAACTTAAGTTGCAGCTTTAAATTCTTAAATACACATCTTGATTCTTGTGTAAACTTTGTAAATACATTTTGTTACATTTGTTTTGGAGTTTCTGGGGGAGGCAGGAGAGGAAAAGAAGTTGGGTTTTGGACATATAAACTTCAAACCTCTTTTCTCTTTGTGGAGAGTAAGGGTCCTCAGAGGATAGTATTTTATTTCCTGATGATGTAACTACCAAACAATTCTTCAAGTGATGATGGGAAGGCCAGATGAAGTATTATTTTTCTGTGTTTTTACTGAAAAGACCTCCTGTCCTCTCATTTCTACGTGCCTGTGTTTTAATGAAAGCAGTTAAAACTAATCAGATATTTTTTGCAGGGAAAGTATTTTTAAAGAAATTAAATGTTTTGTCCAGTACTTGCGGGACAATGTATAAAAATAGAACTTCAGAACTAATTTTAATCTGTCTTCTCCTTCTGACCAAATAAGACAAAACAAAACAAAAACAAACTCAAAGATACAAGAAGAAAAACATTGGCCAAATATGCTTGAATTAGATCTGTTACCCTCGGGTGTGGGACAGATTTCCTTGTATAGACATCTTTATAAATGAGTGCTGGCCTCCTAGTTAACTGGAACATCAGTAAGAGAACCTCTAAAGCCATAGCCCAAATCCATGAATCTGCTAAATCCATTAGTCATGACGCAGCCTCATCTGCAGGCTTCAGAGGGGTAGCTTAGTAGCTTTAGTAGCTTGAGTCTATTTAAAACCCCTTTTAAAATCATGCTAGAATAGCATTGCTTCCTATTATGATGTGCAGTACATGTCTTTGGAGTTATTGTCCTCACATGTCTGCCAAGCTGGAACCATGAGGGTGCTGAGAGAGCATGGCTACAGAGTATCCCCTTAGCGAAGTGATGTGGGGAGCGGGGCCCCCAAGTAAGCACTGTCCTAAGCTTTACGGCCGACAAGACAAGTGTATTCCTATCACAGCTCCTCCTGGGACAGCCAAGCTGCCTCTCGTGCATCAATTTAAAGACAAGCGAATGAATATACCCTTCTTCCGAATTTAAATTTTCGTAGTGAATTTAATATTTGCTTGGCAGGATCTGGATACTTTTGATGTTGCTGTTACCTTTACTGCTCTTCTATATTTGAGAAGCACATTTATGATCATTTTCATTTTTGCATGCATCTCTGCTTATGAACTATCCCCACTGAGATGGCTATGCTGTTTTTATTTGACATGAGATAAAGTGACTGATGAAAGCCACGGGAAACTTGAACTCACAGCACACAGAATGCGTTTATCCTGGAGCGAGCCATTCCTGATTTGCTGAGTTTGATGTGCTTTTGTCCTGTTAGTGAACCATTTCCTAACGTTCGAAGCTGCCTCCTAGTTGAAGGAGGAACTGAACTATCTACGAGGCTTGTCTGCAGTTCCTGAAGCAAGTCACAAGAGAAGGAAGGCTCCTTCCTGTTCCTCGCATTCCTTACTTGGTGCCCTGTTGCTGTCTGAGGCACTGGTCTCTGGCCTCTATGATTCAGCTTTCCAACTAAGGTCATGGTATGTAAGCGCTTTCTTCAGTAACCAATAATAATCCTGGTTTTTGAGCTTTTACATCACATCAGTGGCCATCCTTTGAGTTTTATGTGCATGTCATCATTTAATCTTTATTTATAACACATTTGAGATAGGATTATCCATCGTTTTCAGATGAACACCTTCAGACCGAAGTCTCTTGACTTCAAAGTTATGATGCAAGGACTTAAGCAATATTTGGGCATAATCTTGGACTTCTTCTTCAGAGACTTGCTCAGTGATGTCTGTCATTGGCAGGGGACTGCTGGGGTTTACTTGAGATACTCACAACTGTCTTTTACAGACTAGGTGATGACCTAGGACAGCTAAGACTGTCTTTGCACATTTTACACCAGTGCTTCCCTAACTCTGCATTAGCTAACCCCATGGGCATTGTGTACACTGGAGACATCATTGACTTGTGTATGTGACGGTCTTCTAGGACGTGGCAGTAAGTAACATGACATGGGATTTTCTTATAGGACTTTCTCTGACACAGCCGTCAGCTGTTGTATCTGCAGACTCCAGCCAGCCATTTGCTGTGCTTCGCTGGCTCTCGTGAGCTGATGAGTACATTTTCATTTCTTTCCTTTCTATGAAATTTCTTCTTGAACTGTGGCTCTTGTTATGAAATAGTCAAGCTAGGACTACGGCACTTCAAAATGGGCTGAGAAAGTTTTACTTCCTTGCCTGGTTCTGGCTAATTAGCATATGATTCTCCATTCTCTCATTGAGTTTTCCTGTAAATTAACATGGCAACCAATTAAGGTAAGGCCCTTTTCTACAATTAGCAATCTGCATTTGTAATCTAAATAAGCAGTTGGTTTAAGGTGTTATTTACAAAAGGAACAGGGGAGTCTTCCTGTAGAGTTAATTACTTTCTATATGGGAAAGAGGTTTCTAGATAAAAGGGCCGAAGGCCAGGAAGGCCAGGAAGGATTAACTAAATTTTACCACAGAAGATTACCTTTTTTTTCCTTTTTTTTTTGCCAGTCTTACGTAGTCCAGGCTCAAACTGCTGGGTAGCTGACTCCCTGCCTAGGACTACAGACATGTATGCACAGGCTTACACAGATTTGAGGATCAAACTCCTAGCCTTCTGCATGCTAGGCAAGCGTTTTACCACCCGAGCTACATTACCAGCCTGAAAATTCCTTCTCATATAGTTACAAATAGTTTCCCATGGTTTCATTTCCTGTGGTTTAAGCAAATGAAGGTTATTGTGATGCTCACAGCAGCCCATGTCCTCAGCGAAGCTAGTCGTGATCAGCCTTTACAGAACACCATCCTACGTAATACAGCTCATGGATGCTCTTAAGCATGCCAATCCAGTTTAGTTTCTCTTTGTGACCTGGTCTTATTTCTCAGGTAATATTTCTCCTTGCCTCTGTTTCTCCATTGTCATCCAAACATGTGATTAAAACCTTTTTCAAATGCTCACAGTTTCCAGTGATGACTCTTTATCCTAAATGGTTAGTATACTTGGCTACCTATGAGCCCTGTCCCAGCCTGTCATGTGGAAACCACACCTCTGATTATGTGTTTCTTTTGCCCCTGATATGGTACATAGGAAAACACTACCTTTCTTAACCATGACTTCGGTAACATTCAGTGAAAGCAATACATAAAACAAGCCTTAAAAGGTTTTACTATAATATATTGATATTATTATTTTTATTTATTATTATTATTGCTATTTTATCTCTATTTGCTGTTAATCTCTTGCTATACCTAATTTATGAATCGAAATTGATCAGAGTTATATGTGTATAAGAAGAATAATATTTACGCAAAGTTTAGCATGACTCCACTATCTTTGGCTTCAGGCATGTGCAGAATATATTGGAACTGAATTCACTGAAGATAAGGAAAGATGGATGTTAGGAAAAAAGGAAAGCAGCCACTTTATTTCATTATGTACCTGGTCCAGAGTGGAAACCTGCACATAGAAGGGACAGACTTGGATGGCTCAGGGAGGCAACGTCCCATAGCCCTCCAATTGGCTTTGGTTGAATTTGGATTGGCCGCAAAACTGGCCTCGCTCCTAATGTGTTGTCCTCCTGAAGCTTTGTGCAAAGCCCCTCTGTCCCCGAGCACCAAGAAACTGCCACGGATCTCGATTACGGGGCTGGTCCATCTTCTTGCTTCTACACAAAGGAGCCAAGGGACTGTGTACTGTACGAGCAGCTGTAGACGCCCTTTACCCTTCTTTCTGTTTTCCGGCTGGCACCTGCCTGGTTAGACAATGTAGATACCCTCAAAAATACTTCTGTTCAGGGCAGCAGCTGCTGTGCTCCAAGAGCCTGATGGCAAAAGGTAACATTGAACCTGGATATACACACAGACTATGGTGACTGTGTGTGTGTGTGTGTGTGTGTGTGTGTGTGTGTGTGTGTGTGTGCCTGCTCACTCTTATGTACAGCCTGTGTTTTAGAGCATCCATAGTCTTTGAAGTTTCCAGAAGCCCGCTGATTATCTTTCCCTCCCTCCCTCTCTCCATCTTACCCTCCCTCCTTTCTTCCCCTTCCCTTTCCCTCCATCCCTTCCTTTCTTTCCTTTTTTCCTTTCTTTTTTTTTTCATCTTTTTCCCCTAAGATAGGATTTCTCTTTATAGCCCTGGCTGTCCTGGAACTCCCTCTATAGACCAGGCTGGCCTCAAACTCAGATCAGCCTGTCTCTGCCTCCAGGATGCTGGGATTAAAGGTGTGTTCCACCAGTGCCTGGCACCCTTTGATTATGGTTATTTGGAACAGCAACTTATATACCCTTGAGAGCTGATGACACTGAGCGTGGGCGGCAGTAGTGAGGCTGTGGGAGGAGAGGGCTTTGTTAGTGAGGGGTGGGCTCTTCGCTCACTCAGTAGTTCATGTCTACTTTCATTCTGGGATTAATAGGGATCTTCATAATTTGAAAAGACAAAAAAGTAATTCGACACATAATTCTGCCAGATGAACACTTCCAGTTGTTTAAAAATCCAATGTTTTCATTCTGTTTGTATGTATATGTGTGTAAGTTTATACATTTTAATTGTGTTGGTCACAAAAGCAGCTGCATCCTGCTATCCCTTATCATGACAAGGCTTCGTTCTTCACCGAATGAAGAAAGTATTTTGTGTGGCACAGATATCTGTCCCTTTCCCCCATGTAATGCTATGAGATACATGTGGTACTCCTATGAGCAGGCAAGTATGCCAAGTAGGTGAGCAGAGTGGCCTGGAGAGAGTGAAGAGGCATAAACACGATGCCTCCATTGCATGGGAACAGGAAAAGCCTGCGATTTAGGGCCAACCCATTTGCTTATTTATCCTGACAAACATTTCGTTTCCTTGGCAACTAATAATAGTTTTGAGAAATTGTTGGACTCACAAGTATTACTGTAGGAGTAAAAAGCCCTCGAATCACAGAAATTAGAGACAGAAAAGACCTATTAGTCTTCTTGTCTCTTGCCAGTACAGCTGTCCTCAAGTGTTTTATCTAGTCCATTCTTCTAAAGGGGTCTTGTCAAACAGATTACACTCCATGTCTTAAGGAATGTGTTTTTAAAGAAACTAGTTGACAGAGCTTTTCATGGAGATATAGAACTTGTTATCAAGGAAAGATATTTGTAGAGAAAGAATAGCCCCTTTCTTGTACACAGTTTGTACTTAATAATTAAGTTCTGAAAGAGGTGACTTTTTGTAAGAGTCAGAAAGCACCAGTATCATTTGGATCTCGTTACTTTTTCTGCCATCTGCTCAACCTATTCTATGCATGAAGGATGTATTTTAAAACATATTATGTTGCAGGGTGGTGGTGGTGGCGGCGGCAGAGGCACACACCTTTAATCCCAGCATTTAAGGGGCAGAGGCAGGCAGGGAGATCTCTGGCCCTGAAGGATGCATTTCAACTCCATTCTAAATATATTAAGTATCTAAATATATTAGATTTACTCGTTTTATGTGATAAAAGTTTGCCTGCATGTGTGTGTACTATGTGCATGTTGATGCTCATGAAAGTCAGAAGAGGGCATCATCCCCCAAAGCTGGACTTAGAAATGATTGGGAAACACCACATGGATGCTCGGAATTGAACCCTGGTCCTCTGCAAGATCAAATACTGATAAGGGATGCCTCCAGCCCCAAGTCAGCATATTTAGAAACAAAATTCAATGATTCTCAGAAGAGTGTGTCCCTAAATAGGAAACTCATCATGTTTCATTTAACAAGGTTGTATATAGTATTAATGTTTGGGAAGTAGTGCTATACTTTTGAAATCTCAGCACTAGAGAGGTAGTAGGAAAAGGATGGAGAGTCCAAGGCCAGTTTGGGTTCAGTAGGAGCACCCTAGTGCAAAACAAGTCGGAGCAAGCAAAGGATGCAGCAGGTGAGCAGCCATGCTGTCTGTCTGGAGGATGTCTGCCTACTGAATGAGCAGTCTAAGCTATCTTTGCAAGTCTCTATACTTCCTGTTTATCTTCATGAGCTTCTAGCATCAGTGGCTTCCTCCTTAGTGGGACATTTGCAGTTAGGAAAGGTTCACTCAGGAACTCTGTCCTCTCCTGACAAGGGCCAGGTTCTAGGTCTTTTATTTCTTAGTCACGAGTTCTCTGGTGGTTTGAATAAAAATGTTTTGAGTAGGTTTATATATTTGAATGCTTAGGCATTAGGGAGTGGCACTATTTGAAAAGGATTAGGAGGAGTGGCCTTATTGGCTGAAGTGTCTTACTGAGAGTGGGCTTTAAGGTTTTAAAACCCCCATGTCTCTGCTCCTTTGTAGATGGTTTCTTCTTTACACTTCTTTTGTCTTCTGTCAGTGTAGGTACCTACACAACTTCCTTTGGTTAGTAGTTGCTCAGCTTATCCCATTTTCTTACTCTTTACTAGATTATGTTCTAGTAAATCTCATTTAGACTACTTTTTTATTTGTGTGTGTGCCTGTATGTATGCCTTTCTGCAAATGCATACACTGATTTGTACATTTGCCAAATGTATGTGGGTGCCCTAGGAATGTCAAAAGGGTGCCAAATCTGGAGCAGGAGTTAAGGGAACTAAACTCAGCCTCTGGAAGAACAGCCAGAGCTGTTTTTTTTAGTGTCTTTTTTGAGACAAGGAGGTCTCACTGTATATCCCTAGGTAGCCTGGAACTTAGACCAAGTTGGCCTTAGACTTACAGATACCTGCCTACCTTGTGTGCCACCAAGACGCCGCAGTGGGCTAGCCCTGTAAAGAACAGAGCTATTTCTTCAGCCCCTGCCTTTCTTAATATTTATTCTGCTTTGTGTCTTATTTCTTGGCTTCTTCCAATCTTCATGTTTATTGATTTTTTTCCTCCTTATCTGTTCTGGAAGTTACATCTGCATCCCTGTTCTGTTGGAGATTGTTTACCCTGTAAAAACTCTTCTTCACATCTTAAATCCTAGTGTCTCAGGACCCCAGTGTTTTAATCCTCTTCCAAATTTTGTAGCTATGATGACACAGTCTCAGTTTGGTCACATACCCTAGTGCTTAGTCCCATGGGGCAGTTTAGTGGACAATGGCATAGATGCTCCAGTGTATTTATAGTCACTTGTTTATCACCCAGTTTTTCATCTGGGATCAATTTCTGTCAACACAAATGCATTCTTCTGAAGTTTTTAAAAGTGGAAGTCTGTTCTTTATGCACTCTCTTTATTTTTTTGATCTTCTCTTAGCTCTGGTGTTAAGGCTTCTCTGTGTAGGCTTTTTGGATGACACTGGTTTTCTCTTAGCTCATAGAGAATATCGGCCACTTCTGGCTTGCCATGTTATCTATTGAATAGTCATCAATCTAGTATGTTATCTATTGAATAGTCATAAATCTAGTTGTCATTCCTTTACTTATTTTGGGGGGGGGGTTGCTTTTATGATCTATCTAACCTGTATTTTTATTTTTCTGGTTTTAGTGTGGTATGCTATGGCACACATTCATTTTGCTTGTCCTAGTTTTCATTGCAATTTCACTGAATCTATAGATTGGTATCTAGAAAATTCTCAGCCAGTATGAACTTTTCAAACATGGCTTCTGAGCAAACAGTGCTTACTCATTTCCGCTTAGAACTTAGATTCGACACACATTAAGCTTTCCTTTTCCCTCTTCACACGCCTTTATTGCTCTTTCTGCTTCTGCGTCTGCTCAGCTTTTCAGACTGCACCGTTTAGCTATTCACAGATTCACATGTTGCACATGGTACAGGTCTGTGGACTACAAGTGCTTCAGATTTGTCCTATTTGCTAAGCCCATTTGCTTGATTGACAGTTAATGTACTTAATTTCCAAAGTTTCTCTTTTTCACCCCTAGTATAGCAACTTTTGGAAGGCTCTTGTCCAGGCATGTGCTATCAACCCCCTTGCTGTTCTATAAACAGATGAAACGTGGTTCGTGTGTTACTTGGTGGTTTGTCTCTGAGGCCATTGTAGATCTCCTATTTCTTTGGGTTTCAATCATTTGTACCATTTTCAGGTGTATGTTTCTGATTTTTATAGGAGCTTCTATTTGGAGAACTTTACATTTATGGCTTATTTGAACATTGTGTTGCAAGAATTGTTTCCTAGTGAAGAGTACCACTTGTTTGTACCAGGGGATATTTTCAGCACCAAAGCTCTGTAAAAACTTCAACACATGCTTTTTGTTTGGTTCACTTTTGTTTTGCCTATTTACTGGTTTTAATTTTGCACCACCCAAATAAATATGATTCTGGCTGTAGAACGATGTGGGTAACATCGTACATACCTTCTTCACTGAGGTTGCTACTTAGCCCTCCAAGTTCCTTGCAGTCTATTGCAGATGGTTTGGCTTCTAAATTAACATGATCTGGACAGTTGAGCTCTTTGCAACCCCAGCCTCATGTTGGATTAGGAGGACTATGGGATTTATCAAACTTGGCCCGTGTTACTGTCACACCATGAAGTCAAAATTTAAGTTCCTATAGTTTAAAACTTCTCTTAAAGAAAAAGCCACACTTGGTGTTTTGTTTGCCTTGCTAGGGTTGTACTGTCACTCTTTGATCACCCTTAGTAATGTGCCATCACATTAATATATTTTAAATATTTTAAGGTGTGTGTGTGTGTGTGTGTGTGTGTGTGTGTGTGTATAGCTAGTCTGTCTCCCAAACAGCAATGGATATTAGATTCATATAATCCAATACTGAAAATGCAGTCTGAAAACTATGTAAGAAACATCCAAAGATTAGTATGCTTGGGCCTTTTCCATGGCCGTAAGGAAGTGCACTTTAGGCTGCAGTCTCCAGGGTTGGCATCTCAGTGTTTTCATTCATTATTCAGATTAGTAATAGACAATCAGTGGGCTTTTTTTCTCACTGCCAAATCACATAGCATTGTCTCCGGTGTAAGACCATTGAATAGAACAACTTCTGTGTTTTCATCTTTAACATACAAAGATGAGTTATGGGAGGCCAGGAAGCTTCTCCTGGACTTTGCAGTGAACCATCATGGGTACTAAGTGGTTAAGCCTTGTTCTGAGCACTTCAGGGGAAACTTCTCATGTAACTGATGCTTCCTGGAGGATGACAATTTGAGTTGGGCAGCTTTCACAGAGCCCTAGATTACTAAGTGTCTGGTTTTGTTTAAAGTATTATTTAATGCAAGATGGCTTCCTATCTCTGGAGAGTTCTAGGCTTTGGCTACTTGAACCTATTTCCCTCTACTGAATACTACCCTAAAAATGGTTCTCCAGATTCTTCAAGTGGTGCAGAGCGTAAAAGTCCAAACAAGTGGCTGCGGCAAGTATGTTAACAGATTAAGCAGACTCCTAGTAAATTAAACAATGGCGAATGTATCGCAATCTAACACACCCCACCACACACACACACACCTAGGAGAGAGAAAGAAGTGGTCCCAGGCTCCGGGTTTGGTAAGATGTTCCTGGTTCTCTTGTCCTTGTGGCTCAGGCCTGCCAGCTTGATAGTCTTAATGTCTCACTGTTGGGAAAATTATCTCTGTAATTCCGAACATCTTATCCAATAAAAAAAGTGCCCCACCTTTTTTTGTTATCTTCTTAGGAGTCATGAAGCTACTATCTTTATCTCACATTATCTAGAATTGCCAGAAGATAGGAGAATTAATTGTTATACAGATTTCCTCTTGAAGCTGGCGGACCAGGCATTCTTTTCAGGTGCATGCTGTAGGGACCAACTTTAGGTAGAGAAAAGCCAGTTCTCCCAGAGCCAGCATGTCCCAGGCATTAGCCAACTCAGTTCCTTCCATGCTTACTATCCCTTTCATCTACTGTTCTGTCATAACCTAGCCTGCTATTCACTCTCTGGTAGAAAGTAACACAGATCCCTAACTTAAGAAATTTACAAGCAGATGTTGGCTGGAAAGGTGGGAATATAAAGACAAATAGATTGGATCCAACCTAATTCACTTACTCACAGCATGGGAACCATTTGATGTCTTTTCCATGGAGAGGAAGAAGTTCTGTATCTGAAAAGTGCAAAAGAAAGTGGCAGTGTGTTCCACAGGGTGTGTCAGCTGTTGTGTGGATGCGGGTGTGTGCTCATTCAGATCCCGGCCAAAGCATACTGACCCCATTAGTCTTGTAGCCTGGTCAGCCATTCCCTTCTTTCCAGTTATGATTACTCCATCCCTTTATTCCTTCTTATTATTATTATCATCATCTCATGTTCTTAAAGGTTAGGCTCCCCTCACCCCCAACTTTCTTTTGCTCAAGGAAGAAACGGAAAGATAAGCAATTCTGAACTTAGTCTCACTTTAGATCTTAGGGCAGTTTGCTTTCTTATAGCAGGGAGGCAAGTAAATAGTCCTCCAAACCTAGGAAGTTCCCTGTTTTGCAAAAGGGCCATTTGAAACTTTCACTTGCAAGCTATTTCCCCACGACAGCAGCACTGTTAAAGAGTGGAGTTGATTCTAACTCTAGTAGAAGGACACATTTTAAGCCCATGTTAAAACTGAGACCTTATACTTCGGTAACTGATACTGTGGTGGTTTTGTAATACAGCAATAGCATAACTCAAGAGATTTATGCATACTGTGACTATTACAACATGCACTGGAGGACAGTGTGCTTGCAGATGTATAGGCTTTAAGCTATATTTTGGGTCAGCTAACTCTTTGTGGACCAGCTGAGAGCCCACGTGCTACATAAAATATGATATTTATTAGCAAATGCGCTCCAGGTTCCCCCTTTGGATCCCAGGTGAATACCTCCCTGTCATTTCCATGGCAGCCCCAGGCCATCTAGGCCTGGCGAAAATTAAGTAGCTCTGGAAATGATCTTGTTCTTCAGATGTCATCTTTTCTAATGGAGTTTGAGTAGGCTTTTTATGTAGAAGGAACATTCACAAGTCAGGTGTTCGTAACTCAGAGAATGTGTGTATAAATATTTTACATGACCAGGATGACAGAACTTAACTGTGTCTTCATATTTGCTGTCCCAGGCCAAAGCATCCAATCAAGCCATGTTCTTTTCAACAACTTGTGGTCCCCAAAGCTCATAATTCAAAGCTGCTATCATCCTCTAAGGGATTATTCAGCCTCGGTGGGTCATCAGCAGGACTATGTTTGTTTGGTACCCTGTCTCATTACATTGAAGTGGTAGTATCTGTGAACATTTTGAGGCACCGTATTTGAATTTTTCTCACGCACAAAGCCTAATGTTTTGGTTGACAATCTTTTCTACCAAGTCAAACTCCCGGTAGTGTCGCTGCTTATCATTGAAGGGTTTTGCTGTGTGTTTTGTTTTAGTAACATAGCAATGCTGGTCTTTCTTGTCACATAGTGATTTCGATAGGTCAAAATAGGACAATTGATGCCTACTGAAATTAACGATTATTTCTTACTACTGTAAGGTTCAATACTAGACTTCTGTATTTTTCTCCTTAAATCCCCTCATCTTTGGGAAAAACCCCTTACTCTTATTTAATCTCTTTCCTGTTTTTCCCTCTGCCACCTGAGCCCATGGAACAGGTCCCATTAGCTAAGGCTGAGTTAATGCTGGGTCTACTCTAGCAGCGATGACTAGGAAAGAAAACTATGTTGAGGCTGATGAAGGTTGGGCAGAGGAATCCCTTCACCTATGCTTGGTCAAGTCCCTTTAGGTTGAGCTCCTGTTCCATACGCTCCTTCTGTAGAAAAGGCTTGCTGCTTTCTGGCAGGAAGGAGCCATTTGCTTTTTCAGGGAATGACTGTGGTTCCATATTCTAAAGCATGAGTCACGGATGTTTTTAAGATTACATATCCCTCCTAGCATATGAGGAATAAACTAGAGAAAAGGAAGTTAAGAGAAAACAGAAGTGTGAATAACTGCTAACGGTGCTGTCTCTGGCTCCATTCCGTCTGCCATTTCATCATACATAAAGAGTAGGTCAGAGATTCCTTTCCTGGCAAGTAAGTGGCAACATGTGTTTGAAATAGCAAATGGAAACTGTCGAGGAGAGATGGCAGGCACATGGCAGCAGGAAGACCAGGGAAAATTTGTTGCCCTGATGTTAGCCACCTAACCGCTATGATTTTCACAGCGGTTCAGTTTTACTTTTAAAAGCTCGAATGCCCCAATAGTGTAACATTTCTGTGTATAAAATGTGTACTTCCTCAGTTGGGGTGGAGGTTGTTTACTTCTCTCTTCATGAGTGGCCGTCCCCTTAAACCTTAGGCATTTCACAGAGTCCTTGAGTAAAAGACTCTCGAAAGATGGACCCCAGTTAGGACTGCTTCATTAGGAGTGCTCACAAGTTCCTGAAGTCGTGACTCTGTAGCCAGCCACTGCCAACTTTGTGTGTGTGTGTGTGTGTGTGTGTGTGTGTGTGTGTGTAATGGAAAACTTTGGTTACTGGTTAGAAAAATGGGATCTGGGATCTGGGATCTGGCTCTGGGTGGAGACATGGCATTCTAAATCATCTGAAAGGACACAGTAGATTGTCTACTCCGAGACTATCTGTAAGGAACAAGGAGATACCATGTCTGCTGTCTTACATGCTAATCCAAATGGGCCTTTAACCACATGGACTGGAAAACTCAGGAAAGCTGTCTGTTCTAGAGTCTTTAGAAAAAACAGTACAGAGCCTACTATAATCTGTTTATCAGTGGTCATTGTCCACTCTCATCCTGTGAGGGTTGTGCATTCCCAACCTCTTCACTACATGTTTGGTGTTGCCTCTGCATTCTTCCTGTGGCTCTTGCAGGAGCAGGGCATGGGATGGCAAACCAAGATCCTGCTAACAGTACTTTATCCATGTAGTGAGGACATTGCGAGCACGGGAGAATAATCATTCTGGCTCTATGTTCAGGAAGGCTCTATTTAAATAATATTTCTAAAAAGACTGGTTATGGTTTTGTTTTGCGACTATTGTAGCAGCTAAACCTTTGCTGTGTAGAGTGCTAGACACTTCTGAAAGTAGCTTTTTTGTTTTTTTTGAGCAGAATGACTGTAGTCAAGAACATAATAAGTGTCCCGTCTCTAAGATTTAGTAACATTTAATTTCAGTTTTAATAAAATTTAACTATTTAAAATCTTACCAGTTGTAGGGAAAAATTCACTAGGTATTCTTGATTAGGGTCTTATCTAAGATAATAGCATGGTTGAAAGACTTGCTCGTACTAATAATACTGTGTGTATTTAATATGCATATACCTAAACTATGATTTATGTCAATGCTGGAGAACCCCAAAACTTTGCCTGCTGCCTCCTTTGTTCTGCCTTGTTATGGTTATTAGTATAAATTGTATATTTTATGTTTTCATTATTGTGCCTTAAAAATAGATATGTAGCTACTAATTTATGAAGGCCTCACTAATTTCTGTAGCTAGCCCACTGCCAATTCTTAGGGCCCAGAACCTAAGAATAGGTTTTAAATGTACAGATTAAGAAAAAAAAAAACTATTTTTTCTCCCATGTTATGTGACCATTATATAAAATACAGATTTCAAGGTCCAAAAATAAAGAACAGAGCCATACCCCTTTGTTTACATGTCATCTGGCCCCTTCCTTCATAGCAAAGAGGACAGATGCACTAAAAACTATCTAGCTCACAAAACCTAAACTCTTTCCTACTGAGTCCTTACAGAAAACTTTGCTGGGCTGTTCAGTGGTGTAGATGATGAATACATAGAGTCATGGCAATACCTATAGTACATGGTCATAAATAAATAAATATAATTCATAACAAAACAGTGAGCAACCTAAAGTTTAGATTTATATATTTCAATGAATTCGTGTTTGTTTACCTGGCATCAAATTCTGAATTTTCTATTCTCTTCCTTTTTTTTTTTTAGAATTTTAGTAGGCTGTATTTTCTAAAGGTTGATATTGTTGCCAAAAAATTGTAATATTTTTTTTGTGGTATACTGAGGTACTTAGTGTAGTATAGGGAAAATCTTGCATAGTGAACGCTGAAAACCAAACCTGTTGAAGACTTTGAGGACGCAATCAGATCCTGAGCTGGGTTCTTAGTTCCTCATTTCTTCATTGTACCAACTCTCCTCAGCCCCCTCAAGGTGGGATATGAGGATTTTAGAGATCTCACTACAGAGGACCTGCTATCATGTGTAAAAGTTGAGCAAATACTCATGAATGTCTAGCACTGATGCTTAAATAGTTGTTTGTCCTTCTAATCACCATGACTAATTAAAAACAGGTTATATTTGGTTTTGTTTTAATGTGACTTGGATGGTCATATAACAATATCCAGAAAAAGGACTGGAGAGGTGGCTCAGTTGGCACATGGTTGCCCAAATGCGAGCAGGGTGACCAACCACGTGAGAGCTGAGCAAGGTGGCACGTGTCTAGCCCCAATTCTGCAGGGTGGCATGTGTCTATCCCCAGCTCTGCAAGGTGGCATGTGTCTATCCCCAATTCTGCAGGGTGGCATGTGTCTATCCCCAGCTCTGCAGGGTGGCATGTGTCTATCCCCAATTCTGCAGGGTGGCACGTGTTTATCCCCAGCTCTGCAGGGTGACATGTGTCTATCCCCACAGCTCTGCAGGGTGGCATGTGTCCTTCCCCAACTCTGCAGGGACAGGAGACTGCCAGATTCCTGGGGTTCACTGAGCTCTGGGTTCAGTGAGGGACCCTGTCTCGTAAAATACGATGGACAGTGATTGAAGAAGACACTTAACTTCTGGCCTCCACATGTGTGCACACATTAGCAGATATGCAGAGAAAGTGAAGTCAAAAGACACTGTTCTGTGAACACCGAGTCTGGTGAGCTCATAGAAATTTATGTACAGTTTGAGCTATTTTTGTTAGATAATTATTAATACTAATGTAAATCAGATTTCTATTCCAATTTCAGGCCAACTAAGAAGGTCTGAACATAGATACTAAAAAAAGGTATACACTTCTTTTTTTTACTACAGCTCCAGTAAATATGCTTTTGATTATATTTGATAGAGATTTTTATGTGTTCATTTCTTTAGAGGCCAAAACATAGAAGTCATTTCTTTTCATCTAAAAATATCTTTTAAAAGAAAATAATGTCTGATGTTTGTTAATCTTTATTTACATCACTTTTATTTTAAACAGACCATTTGGTTATAATTTAAAAACCTCATTTTTAGCCGGGCGTGGTGGCGCACGCCTTTAATCCCAGCACTCGGGAGGCAGAGGCAGGCGGATTTCTGAGTTCGAGGCCAGCCTGGTCTACAAAGTGAGTTCCAGGACAGCCAGGACTAAGCAGAGAAACCCTGTCTCGAAAAACCAAAAAAAAAAAAAAAACCTCATTTTTTGTTTCCTGTATCACATGATTATACTCTAGGGGTGTTTGGTCATTTTGTAACACATACTTTAACCTTAATAAGGATTATTAATGCACTAGACTTAAAAGTAAAATTATGTCTTTTAAACTCATTGGAAATAATGTCCCTAATTCTTTTTACAAAGTTTTTTACAAATTAAATTGATTACACAATTTGAATGATCAAAAGCAATTGCATGTACAGAACTTGTGTTTGTGAAATCTATATGATACATATTTGATTTTGGCCACTTTTCCCCCTAGAATTTTCCTCATTTCTATTGTATTCTTCAACAATCTCTTTCTAAGGCAAAGTATGAGGACTTATGCCTGAGAGTTAGTGTTTCTGAAACTGGAGGGCAGACATTTAGCGTCACATCTGATCTTGACACTGATTCCATTACAGTTTACCTTCGACAAACCAAGTTAACTTCTTTGGTTGTGGACAGAGACATCATAGAGTTCTTTATATCCCAGTTGTATAATCTCTTTGTATTTCTGTTTTCCAGTTTATAAACTAAGGATACTCACACTCTCCATCCTTCCATGCAAGACTAAAACACCAATACAGACTTTGCCACACACTGGAATTACAGAGAACTAGCATTAGTACGAGTGACTGACTCTCCAGATTCTGACCTGATTGCTGGACACTGGACCTCTGGTGATTTTGGTGTACAGAGAAGTTTTAGAACTACCGGTCCAGAGGCAAACAAAATTGCCCTTGCTTAAGTCCTCTAACATTCTTGAAGGTGTGAAGTGTGCAGATAGGAGAATCTAAACTCTGCAGTATCTGTGAGTTAAAATTCACATCCATCTAGCTTTTTTGTTGGAAATTATGAACACATGCAAGGAATAAAGGGTCAACATGGTGGATGATCCTGGGTTTGAAATTTCCCAAACATCTGACTCTGTATCCTGTGTAGTAACATGTTGTAACATGAGCTTTAACATTGCTTTAGGGACAGGGCTTCAAATGACTATTAACCTATTAACATTTTCCTGGGAGGTGGTGTTCAGGAAGAAATGGCTCCTAATTAGAGTAGGATAGTGAGTGTTTTCTTGGGGACTGCATTCTTGCTGCTTCGTGGGAAGAGTAGCCTTTTTTACTGAACAGTTTAGGAAAAACTGCACGTGTTTAAAATGTTTAGGTTCTCTTTCTCAGAAGATTAATACCAAATCCTCAAAAATGTCGTGACAAGCAGTGACTCACTTTAGCTCATGTCAAAACAATGTGCTTTTGTAATTTTCCCGTCCCTGGAGAAGCTATTAAACACTAAACAAAATGCCCTGGAATGACACTGATTGAGTGTTTTAAATTATGTACTTTTGCTTGGCTATTAGCCAGCTCTTCATAGGGAAAGCTCACTGCACACGAAGACCTATGATCTGAACTGACAATAAAGGGAGAGTTTACAAAGAGTAAATAGCAGCAGTGTGTACGCTGAAGCCGAAGTCAAGGAAATCTCCGCTAAACAATTTATGTAACGCTGCCCTTTCAACTTTTTTCTTTGTTAACTGCTGGACAGGATGCACCTATTGAATTTTCTCCACATTATCTTGTTGATGAATAGCACATATTCCAGCAAGGATAAGAGCAAACTTAAGACATAAGATATGTATTTGTTTCTGTATAAGTAGCAGCATGTATTTTGTTACAGTAGAGCTCAGCATATTGTTACAAAGTATAAAAAATATGTGTTGTTTATAATAATGATAAAGTGGCTTTTGCACTAATTTTCTATGCATGGCTGGCCTTTTGCCAACTATAATTAATATTTTAGGAACAAAATATTTAAATGATTACACTACCTTTACTGACCTAAGCCATCAAGGAAGGGGTACTTAAGATGTTAGATTAGACTTTGTTTTTCAAAACAAGGTTTCTCTCTTTAGCCCTGGCTGTCCTATAGACAGGGCTGTCCTCAAACTCAAGAGCTCTGCCTGCTTCTGCTTCCCAAGTGGTAGGACTAAAGGCATACATCCCCATCTTCCTGCTCTGAATGGACATTTTAAAAAGATACTTATTAGTATAGATGACTCAATATCAGCTCCCAAGACGCTTACTGTGCAGCGACATGGTCTTTGTATAGGACTTTGGGACTTGATCTCCTGAGCATGAGGACTCTGAGGTTCCTCAACAGAGTTTACAGCATACTCACGTAAGAAAAAAATAGCGCCATAGATGGTTGTTGAATTGAACAGAGACACATTCTCACTTGCTCGTTTTCTGAAATACTCAGTTCAAAGAGAGGACGTGCCAATGCCAGTGAAAACAAGATGAGCTGGAGAGAACTCTGTGAAACCTACTTAGGTTTGCATTCCTCACGAAAGTCTCCTGACACAAAAGCATGCGTGCTTGTCAGCTATTCAGAGATGGCAAGTAGTGTGGAAGGTAGTCACATGAAATATACCTGAAAGCTTATTAGATGCAAGAAAAGAATGTTGGGCTCCATTCCACTGTCTGAAAGAAGTTGGACAACTGAAAGGGTTAACAGGACAACAAAAGTCATGTCTGGAAGAGATTCACACTAAATGCAAGACACGGCTTTTGATTGGAGGTATGTCAGTATTCTAGGTGTCTGTCCGACCCAAAAGTTTAACAGAGTTCACACATGTGTAAATGGAATGAAATAGGGTGACTTCCTTGGGAAGTTCATTTAAGCATTGGAAAAACTGGAGGTGGAAAAATGGGTATGATTAAAATCCATTGATTGCAAGCAAGCATTGTGACAGGAAAACAAAACCTTGTTCACTTAAGCCAAGACCAGCAAGAATCTGATGGCTACTAGTTGTTCACTTGTTTCCATTTCCTCATCGGGGAAGGAAGTGCTTTTCCTGGCAGACCAGCCTCGTCTTATAATTGAGGGCATCATATGTGGTCAGCACACTCAGCCACACTGTGGCTCACTTCCCCTCCCTGCCCATCATGTTCTCAGGCATTAGTTCCTCAAGCCATAAAACTTTGCTGATAAACATATCTATCTAGGGTTATTTGGGGGAAAAATAAAGCATTAAGCTGCCACTTCCCCCCTTTCTCTCTGTGTACATACAAATATAAATCTGAACACACATGTACAATTTTAAAGTACTAGGCATATTGGGTTGGTAGGCTAAAAAATAAAGTTTAGAAAAAATTTAATTGATTGATAAATAATGTAAAATTTCCATGCATCTTCATAGGTACCTATGAATAACATTCTTTGTAGATTCCATGAGAAAAGAGACCCTGGATTGATTGGAGCACTGTTCTGGCACCGTCCCCCTCCCAAGGGTATTCATGCAAAAACAAAACAAAACAAACAAACAAACAAACAGACAACAAAACCCTAAGATGCTTCGCATGGAAATACTGCCTAGACACTCTTTTCCCAGGACGAGAGAATGTTGGAGTTAAGGTCTCCCACTGCTTCATTTACTTGTACTAATTTTTCATAAATGAACAAATCTTCATTTGGTAATAGAAAAATATGGCCTCAAGTAATAGAAAACAAGGCTGAGCTAATTGAGTTAAGCAAGATTCTTGGCCAGGAAAAGTAACTGGCGATAAGCATCTTGTTTCCCTAAGCAAATGCTCGTTTTGGAATCTAGCTGGCCCTTCACTTGCTTACCTGCTCTGAGCTGCCCAACTTTGAGAGGCACACTTCCAGTCCTGGCAGCTGCTGTGGCGAGTGTTTTTCTTATTATTGCTCTTAATGACAGGTACGTGGTTTTTATTCCCACAGTAAACAAAGGTCTGCTGCGGGGGCAGTAGACCATACTGTTTCATCATTAGAATGTGTTCGTTTTGTTATTTTCACCATCTGTAGTTTGGTACCTAATATTAGAATGGATATTTCACTAGGAATAGAAAAACATTGGGTTTTAGTCCAGTATTTGTAACCACGTTAGGCACGTTAATTCTATCTGCACAGTAATAGTTTTCTTTTGTTGGTTTGTTAGTTTTGTCTATTGTTTTTTTTTATTATTATTATTACTATTTCTACAAGATAGAATTTTAGGTTCTAGAATTTTTTAATGGCAAAATTTAAATTCCAATATGCTCCTATAAAATCAGACATCATTAATATAAGTAGCAGAACCTTCTGAATATTAATTGTTGTTAGCTGGCTATTTTCTTCCTATTCCAAACCTTGGCCCAGGCCACACATTTCTTTCATATTTAAGGTTTTTTTTCCTTTTGTAATCCTTTGCTGATCTTTAGTTGTCCTTAGGTTCATGCTTATCCTAACTCCCCTTCACTGTGGTCACACCTCTCCCCTGTCTCCCACCCAATGGTTTCCCCTATGACTTGGCTCCTTTGTCATGTCTGGCTTCCACACCTCTGTCTCACATGTCACATTCCCTTCAGTTTCCCTGCTTCCACCAGTGACAGACCCCTGTCTTCTGTCTCACATGTCACATTCCCTTCAGTTTCCCTGCTTCCACCAGTGACAGACCCCTGTCTTCCTTTCCTGGCAAATCTCTTCCACTCGTCCTGTCCAGATCTTCCCCAGCCTCTCCGGATGGAAGTCTGGGCTCCCTGATACCATATAGATGAGGTTATTCACCGCAGTTTGGTGGGCAACTTCATTATCATGCCCGACAGGTTCTCTTTGACATCTTTGTCCCTTTTCATTTACACACTTGACTACCTGCCTAGTCCTTAAGGTTTTTTCTTTTGGCTTCCAAGACACCGGCCTCTCTTAATCATATCTATTAGCACAATCCTTCCCTCACACCAAAACTCTCTTCTCTTCAGACTCTGACACGAGCAATATTCTTGTCTGACTTCATAAACACTGGCCTCTCTAAGTCTCTGTCGTGTAGACTTGTTTCTGTTTCTTATTCACTGAATGAGTGTGCTCCTGCCACCATCACAGTGCAGGCATCTGTTCCCTGCCCTGCTCCCCACTTTTTCATGCCCTCCATATTGTCTGGCTGTTGTTAGAACCAGTCATGTCAGAAGTGTTCCAGATTGTGTGTGCCCCAGTCTTAGAATGGGTAGCGTAGACTCTTTTCTTTCTTTTTTTTTTTTCTTCTTCTTCTTTTTTTTTTTTAACCTTCCAGTTTCTATCTGCTTTCCTTTTTTGGAAATAACCAACACTTTGACCTCTGTTACTTTACATTATTTCTGTCTGTTTTGGATACAACATCAGTGGACTCATAGTAATGGAATGACACATCTATAAATAGCAGTTACAGTCTCTAGAAATGTATGTATGCAAGTTCTACTTGCTCTACTTTCTCTTAACATTTAGTAATGCCTTTTTTGAGATAAGTTCTCATTTTTTTAGTTCAGGCTGGCCTGGAATTCACTAGCTCAGGTTAGCCTGTCGTTCTTGGCAACCAAGTGTCCTGAGGGCTGGAATTCTAGGTGTGAGCCACACACCTGGATCACAGTGTTCTTCTGATGTAGTCTTCCTGGCCAGGCTGAGTACAGTTTGGGGTTTTGTTTTGTTTTTTGGTGGTTTAAGTTGGGTTCAGCTTTTCTGTTTGCAGTGCTAGGGCAGGGCGTAGGGCTTTATTCATGCAGAGGAGGAGCTCTAGCACTACAGAGCTATTACCAGCCTGTATTGTAATAATCGTGCAGAGAATTAACAGTCCTAAGCTCACTGTTTACATTTTTATTTGAATATCCTTTTTCATAAGGCACCTCTTCAAATCTTTGCCTTTTTATATTGGGTTATCAGTCTTGGTATGGTTGTTACTGCTCTGTGGGCACTGTTTACATATTCTGAGTTTTTTTTGTTGGTGGTGGTTGTATATTTTCAAATATATATTTTTTTCCAATCTGTGGTTTATCTTTTCATCCTATTATTTTTGTGTTTTATCAAATATAATTTACTAATTTAATGAAGTCCATTTTTTAATATCTTATAAATGATAGTTTTATATCCTTTTGAGTTGAGTCCCTGGGCCCCACATAGTTCACAGAGAGAACAGTGTCCAGAAGTTGGTCTGTATCCACTAGACACGACACTGTGGCATTCACCCCGCCCCCACCAATCCCACCTCCACCAAAATAGGGTCTGACTCAAAAGTTCTCGCCCAGCAGATTTCCTCTGTGGTGTCCCACTCACCTTCTGTGACATGGCTCCTGCAGAGGTGTGTCTTGATACTAGCTGCTGACATATGATGACCGTGACCTCATTTGGCCCTGCACTAGCAAGACCGTCTTGACCATTATGTAGTAAGAAAGAGGTTTGTGTGGAAAGGTTCTACTGCTATTCCAGGCAGATGATCTGACTTAGACAACTATTCGACACCTGGCCTCACTCGTGTTCCCCTGGCATCCTGAAAGAACATCTGAGCCATATTTGAAATACCATTGTGCCGGCCTCTCTGACCACCACTCTCAGGAATCTGCTTGATCATGGTTTAGGAGCTGGCCTAGGAATTTGCATTTCTATATATCTCTCCTGACAAACATGGCCACCAAGGTTGGAGAACCACTGCAGAGAAAGGGTTAAAAGCACTTAGATTAGGAATTCCACCTAAGGCCTACTTTCCTTTAGCGTGGCTAGCAGTGACCTTAGGCAAGTTCCTTGTGGTCTTGAGAATGACTGAGTATCCTGTGGATAATAATAGCACCTACCTCAGGGTTACTGTGCTGACTAAATGCGGTCACTCAGCTCAGCACAGGAGTATTTGAAGCTAACTGTAACCCTTGTCGTTAGCACTGTTACAACTAGTTATCCGTTTTTTCTAAGGGATCTTTTCATTGTTGTTGTATAAAATATGCAAAATAGAATCTACTAACTCTTCAACAAACAAAAAGAAATCCCGGTATTTCTGTTTCTACGTTGCGATGAGATTTTCCTGTCATGTGGGTGAATCTCCTGTGTGCTAGAAGCACAGTCAGGAGCTCTCAAAGCACCTGAACCTTTGCTCTTCTTAAGTGTTCAGACTGTAGGCCTAAGCTACTGTGCTGTGCTTCCCATGGGGCCCAGGGCCTCACCTGCTAAGCAAGCGCTCCACTGACTGAGCTGTGTCCTAGCCCTTAGCGTTCTGTGTGAGATACTCTGAACCTCTTTCCTCTATTCTTTCAAAAAATAATAATGGGAAACTCTTTCTGTGTGCCAACAGCACTATTGCAGAGAACTTGGGAATTCTCTAAGTTCTCTAACTGTTGCCGAATTTAGGAAGCCAGTGCTCTATGGGGACATTTCTGAAACAAGGGGATGGTTAAAGTGGCCTAGTTTGGGAGCAGATGAAAAGAACACTGAGCAACTTTTGTGACCCTTCAGCATCTTCTCGTGAGTCCCTTCCTTATCTGACTCAGCATCAACTTTTGTGACCCTTCAGCATCTTCTCGTGAGTCCCTTCCTTATCTGACTCAGCATCAAGCACAGAATGAAAAGAGAAGGAGCTGAGAGCTAGGTTTGGGTGTGGTGGTGGAACCTCCAAAATACACTTACTTTTTATATTTGTGTGTGTGCATGTGAAAGTGAACACTTGTGGGATTGTGGACACCATGGATGTCTGATTCAAAAACTTTTAGCAGGAAGAAGTGGGGTGAACACAGGGAAACCCACCAGCATGAAAAAGTTTTAGAACTACTCAGTTGTATCCTAGTTATGTGTTAGGCATGAGCTCCCAAGGGTAGCAATATGATGAAAAATCACCTTGGAACAGAAATGTGAACTCACAGCTGGGGCAGCATTTGTTTTAGGTGAAGCAGCCATTCCTAATGGCGAGAGAGAAGAGGACAGGGTGGGTTTAATGGGAAGAGTTTCCTTTGTACAAAAAATAATAATAATAATATGGCTAGCAGTGGGCTGTTAAAAGAAAAAAATTAACATTTGATCCATCTTGTCATTCATCTGATAGGTTTAAAAGTACACACACACACACACACACACACACACACGCACACGCACACACCCCAGGTGGCACTTTTCAGTCAGCTCTTAGGGCCTACAGTTGCTATCAGGTCAGTAAACTTAGATGACTTTGCGGCATATTTTTACCACATTTTTATTGCATTTGCATTCAGCTGCCCATTGGATTCTCAGGTTGCCTGCAAAGTAGGTGCTGAGAGTCTTGGTCTGCACCCCTTTTCCTGTTCTTTCACTGGAGTGAGCCCTTCAGGCTCAGAGTTCATTTATCATTGTCAACAAGAGCTGTCGTCATCCAACAAGAGGGAATGAGAAATTTTACCTCTTTAGGCAAGAGGTCTATTGAGAGCTGAGATTTTAATTAAGGAAAGGGCTGATTATTTAATAGTTAAAGGCTTCAGTTTCGGCTCAGCTTACGTTAATTGCTCTTTATAGTATTAAATAGTCTTAGCTCTCCAAAATCCATGGAATTTTTAATAGAGTTTGTTTATATATAATTTCTGTTATTTAGCTTAGATGAACTTAAATCTAGTCTAAAAACCTGTATGGATTTCAAAGCTCACAGAGGATTAAAGTCTATAAAAATTCAAATAACTTCATCCAGTGAGCATGTTTACTGTAGTGTGTCATCAAACTTCTCCGTTTTCTGGTTAGAAAACCGGTTTGGAATAGACTGACTCACACTGTGGACTGATAGAATGCATGCACAGTCAGAGTTAACCTCAGCGAACCCAGCCAGGGCAGACAGAGTTTTGTGAGCTTTTGGGGGGTGAGGGTTGTGAGTGCCCTAATCGTTGCCCCTAATAGTCCCAGATAAGCTTCATGAAGGAAGGTAGAGCCAAGGCCATTTGTGCCCATTTTGCAGATGGAGACTTTGTGTCATTTGCTTTCCTCACATTGTCCAACCAACATGGAGTCAAAACATAGCCAGGGACAGAGGATAATATCTAAGGGGGATTAGCCGAGTGGCTCTTCTGGAGGACGGGCGATGGAGACTGAAACGCCTCCGTGGCAGAGCTCGGACATATATAAAATGGATGATGCTCTGGTCCCTGCTTGGTTTTCATTAGCGTAGATCTCATTGCCTTTTGCTCCCATGTTGCTGTAATTAGCTCATTTTGGGCCAGCCAGAAAGAATTAGGTAGCATATTACAACAGCTCCCTTTTTATGATTTAGGATAAAATGAGATTTGATTTTCCATTTGCTTCAGCCAAATGGAAATGTAGTTCTCCAGTCCCATTTTGCCATGAAGCCGTTATCAGGAAGTTGTACAGTAATGGGATGGCATACGTGGGATCTGTTTTTAAAGAGCTCTGCTTATAATTTTGTTCTGATTGTTAATCTTGTTGTTATTGTTACTATTAGATTCCCTCCAACTTTGGCTTTAGACACTTACAATACAGTTATCTGTATATATTGTGGATTCTCTGACAAATTGGACTGTCAGGGTGAGACTTTTGTGCACAGTATGAGTTCAAAATAAAGAGAAAAATCAGGTTTATGGCATACAACCTAATGTGTATCCATCCTCAAGTGACAACAGTATTTCACAAACTGATTTCTTTTTTTGGGGGGGGGCGGGTTTGAGACAAGGTTTCTCTGTATAGCCCTGGCTGTCCTGGAACTAGCTTTGTAGACCAGGCTGGCCTCGAACTCAGAAATCCGCCTGCCTCTGCCTCCCGAGTGCTGGGATTGAAGGCATGCGCCACCATGCCCGGCTCAACAAACTGATTTCTTACTTCCTTTGTTTCTGTACATGTAATTTCTACTAGCTAAATGCCCTCAAGCTAATTGCTGCATGCCAGAAGGCCTTCACACTTACTCCTATGGAACTAATCATTCCCTCTAAATCAGCCCTTCTCAGCCTTTCACAGGGGTTGTCTAAGACCATCTGCATATCAGATATTCACATTGCGATTCATAACAGTAGCAAAATTAGTTATGAAGAAGCAATGAAAATAATTTATGGTTGGGGGTGATCATAGCATGAGCATTAGGAAGGTTGAGAACCAGTGCTCTAAATTCTTTAGAATTTATCAGTAAGCTTTTACCTCTCTCCCTCCCTCTTCCCTGCCTTCCCTCTCCTCTTTTTTTCTTCCCTTCCCTTTATTCCTCATCCTACCTCTCCTCTTTCTTGTCTTCCCTCTCCTCCCTTCCCTTCTTCCCTTCCTCTTTTACTTCCTTCCTTTCTTCCAACAGGGTCACTTGAATACCAGGCTGATCTTGAGTTCACTATCTAGCCAAGGATCCTCTTGCTGCACTTACTGCCCATGTACTAAGATGTTGCTTTGTGTCACAGTGTCCAGTCTATGTATAGGTGCTGGGGGAATTGAACCTAGGCCTCATGCATGCTAGACAAAGTAGTCTGCCAACTGAGCTATACTCCCAGCCCAATAAGGGTCCTTTTTAAACACACACCCACAGAACTGTTACTATAATATAATTTCCCTTCTCTCCCTGCCTGAGTGTCCTCCAATCATGATTCAGACAAAGCAGGCGCAGTGTGTACTTGCCAATAATCCCAGCACTCAGACAGTAGCTCAAGTCAGGTCACTGCATAGGAAGAGCTTGCTAGAACAGAATAAAAAAAGATGTAGATAGTTCATGCACTAAACTTTGTGGGAATGTCTAAATTTATTTAACATCATATATTCCCCCCTCTGTTTGTCCCTTGTATTTGTTAAACAAGGTTGTTGTGTAGAATCGTCACAATGTTGACTGTGCCCCTGTGATCCCATCTTGTGGTTTTGATTGTTGAACTCTTCAGGCAGTGAGATTATGGATATTTTATATGTATATCTGCTCAAACTTCAATCAATGTAATGTTTCTGTATGCATATAGTCTCTTTTCTGCATTTTTCCTTTACTTAAGTATATTCCCATGTTTTTTAGGGTACAGAGTGCCTTGACTATTATATTTGCCTAGAACCCAAGATGTAAGATATAAAATGCAAAACCACATCATCAAATTCTTCCTGGAATAATTTAGTTGGCATGGATTGCACACATGGCAAATTACACAGAAGTCTGATAAATCTTATTGACATAAATATCACATGTTTAAATGAGGCATTCCATATTTTTAATGAAAAGATCACAGAAAACATATCCGACTCTCACAAACCCTGGTCATGTCACTTTGGAAACTGTTGCCTGCTGGTATTTTTGAGACATCCATGGAAGTAAGTGTATGAACATGATAAATATGGAGGGAAGGCAGGGACGAGCTGGCAGCAGAAATGGAGTCAGACTGCTTCATTGAGGACTCACACATGGTCCTGTTTGGTTAATCCCTGCACTGACCAGAGCCTGACACCACATTCCCATGAGTAGACACTAAAAGCTTCTGGTTTGTCTTCTTGGTTTCAGTAGTTGAAACAAGAGACAGGCCAGGTGTGGTGGTGCACGCTTTTAATCCCAGCACTCGGGAGGCAGAGGCAGGCGAATTTCTGAGTTCGAGGTCAGCCTGGTCTACAGAGTGAGTTCCAGGACAGCCAAGGCTACACAGAGAAACACTGTTTTGAAAAAAAAAGAAAAAAGAAAAAAAGAAGAAACAAGAGCCAGAACAGGATGGGCAATGTATGAGGTGCCATGCACTTGGTGCCGAGCCTGCACTGGGCATCTTTTGACCTGTTTTCTTCATTATCTGGAAATAATCTTGACTATGACCTCATTTAAACATGTGGTATGAATGTCAATAAGATTTATCAGACTTGTGTGTAATTTGCCATGTGTATAATCCACGCCACCTGAATTATTTCAGGAGGAATTTGATGATGTGGTCCTTAAATTTCATATTGGGAAACAAAAGCAGGTTTGTTAGAATCGTGTAAGGTCAGTAGAAAGTATTGTTTACTACTGGCAAATATGTCACCTTCTAGGAAAAGTGAGCTGGAAACCTGGATTTGGCCTTAATGGCTTCATGTAGAATCTGTAAAATAGTGGAGACTTTCAGCCCTTCAGAGAAAGACCAACAGAAGTGGTATTTAGGAGGACTATGGATGCTAGATGAAAAACCTGAATTTGATGGAGAATGGGGCTGAGAATATACTGAAATCATATGAACAAGATCAAAAATACTCTTTACAGAAAAATGTTGTAATCTTTAAGTGTGTTTTTGATGATGTATTAGGGTTTTTCCTCAATAAAGAACTCTTCAGAAATCAAAGCCCAAGTCAGTGGGAAAATTTGATTCATCTTATTGACACTCAAATATAAGCATGTTTTCACATCACATGTTTAAATGAGGTCATAGTCAAGATTATTTCCAGATAAATTTATAAAATATATACTAAGAGACTTTATTATTGTTGATAGTAGTATAAATATCTGCAGATGGCCATTTAGCTGCAAATCTCAAACTCTTAAAATAGAAGAGGTTTAAAACTTTGACCCAGTAATCTGCATCTAATAATTTATCCTAAAGCAACAACTAGAAGTTATCATGACTTAGTTGGAATGTGAAGCTATCATACTGTTCTTTATAATAAAGTAAAAGGAATCTACATGCTCACAAAAAGCTCTGTTAAATTGTAATAAATTTGCATGCTATAGTTAGGGACTTTGAAATATGTTCTTGATATTTTGGTTAGTGAAAAATTATAAGACACAAAAGTGTATAGTATAACTCAAGTAGATTGTGGCCTTTTATTTTTGGTAGCTGCTGTTTTGGCATAGATGACTTGAGCCTCTCTTTGGGAGGTCATCCTTTTCTCTAGTTCCTTAATAAAGTACCCACCTGCTCTGCAGGTCTCACACTAGTCTGCTTTTCCCATCACAACTGATTGTCTTCTTTTCTGTTCTCCCACAACCATGCTAATTGGCGGGGCTAATCTATGAGACTACATCAGTGGAAAATCACAGAAGCAGACGGATTGCCTGTTTTGTCCCATATGGGTCTTAGTTTATAATGTTAGTATGTAAGAAGGGAGTAAGAATGGATATAGCCTGTGAAACTAGAAGGACTATGGCAGGGAATGACTTGTGCTGACAAAGGGGATGCCATAGACGCACGTGACATCATGAAAGTGGGAAGGGCTTAGGCCGAGTAAATTGGAACAGAGTGGGGTTAAGGGGAGAAAGAAGACTGGACGGAGGGCCAACATAAAGCCTTTTGAGAATGCCACAATGAAACCTAATATTATATATGGCAGTTAACTTTCTTAGTAAAATTTTAAATGTTTTAATGCTTTAAATATACATGAAAAGAGCTATTAAGAATGTAGGTCAAAAGTAAGCCCACTTCTCAGAGGGTAGGAGTGTTAGATATTTTACAGTTTAGTTTAGGAAAGAGGATGCAGTCCTGTGTAGACTCTACGACTGGTAATAGGCCGGGTGGAGAGCTGGGGTCTTGGATACACTTAAAGCCATCAGCGTTAGCTGAGATGATCTTGTGCGAATAACAGGCTGTGCGCTTCTGAATGCCTCCACATTCAACATCTCTGCTTATCCGTGTGTAATGGTTTCCCCAAAAGAGATCCCAGTGGTGTCAGGTTTAAAAAAAAAAAAACAAAAAACAAACAAACAAAAAAAACAGTTCATTGGACATTGTTTTAGCTCAGTTCATTATTTTACCATGTTCGAATCTTGGGCTGTTTTAGAGCTACTTTGAACTGGAGGAAATAGGTGTGTCTGTGACTGGACAGTGACCCTCCTTTCTGCCCCCTCGGTATCCCCTGTGCTCATCAACCTGTAAGTCCTTGTTGCTCTTGCCTACATTTGTGTGTGTCCTCCACACCGTTTCCCTTGATAGGGTAGTTCTCATTCATTATCATATCCTCAGAGCCAAGCCAAGCCTAATTACATTCTCTGTTGACAGTCTTCAGAATGTCAATGGCATGGCCCAATATGTAAACAGCATTCTCTGAAGAAAGACAACCATAAAAGAAAAACATGTAACTCTGATGTGTACTTTGATGTGTCCACTTGATTGGACCATTGGATGCAGATCACCAGTTAAGCTATATTTTGGGGTGTGTGTGTGTGTTAACAGAAGAAGTTATGTTTGGAGCAGTAGACCGAGTAGAATATCTGGCAGTCCCCAGCATTGGAGGGCACCATCAACCTTCTGAGAGCCAGAATGGAACAACAAGTTAGGAGGAGGTTGCATTATCTCACCTAAATTACTGAACTGATGGTTAATCACCAGCCTTCTCTGACCCGTGTCACTCTTGGTTTAGAGTCCTGCAGACCTGGACTAGCATTTGAGTGATCTGCTCTCAGGTTTTCAAATCACATTGCTTTGTCCTGGTCCAACAGTTTGCAAACAGAAGACCATGGGACAGTATATTGTTTATAATTATATAAGTCAACATATTGAAATAAATGTCTTTCTTGGTGCATAATATACATCTACATGTAATGTCAAGCTTGTCTGGAAAATACTAGCCAACCCAATGGCACTATCTCCTTAGTGATTTCTGTGGCAGTCACTATTATTACACTCCCTGTATAGGATATCACTTATCACTACCTATAAGATCCATAATTTTTTCCTCATAAAGAGAGTTCAAGGACAGTTTTATTGGAGTTTTAGAGAAAAACAACAGGGCAAGCAAGACGAAACTATAGGCAGCTGTCAGGAAGAGGAGATAGAAGGAGGGAAGAGCTAATCAGAGCGAGCCATTCCTTTGTACCAGGGTCATAGGAAGCTGTCAGGTTTAGCACTAGAGGTGAAGAAGCAACTGTGTGGCAGAGGGAGGTGTATTCAAAGAATACATGCTAACCCAAACTGTCCAGAAAAGCATGCTTTAGTCAGCAGATGGGAGAAAAAGCCATAGAAAGAAGGAAAAGGTAAAGTTATACTTTTATTCGTAAACAGCTTTTACCAGAAAGCAGCTGCCTGGATAGAGGCTCTATAACTAGCAGCTGGAGAGACTTGTCATTTTTTTTTTAAGAGATCAAGTGCCCTGTTCGAGGTCAGATAGCCAGTGAGACTGTGTGAAAGGATGACAGCATCCTCTGGTCCACAGCTGTCCTAACTCAAGTGTCTTCTGGTGCTCCCTCGGACTTCAGGTGTTGAAACCTACTTGCCACTGTCAGTGGCCCCATTGTGATGGCCAGATACGTTCATATTCACATCTCGGGGTTAGCATGCCTCCTAGGAAAGTTTACTTGCACATTATAGATTCAGGACACAGTTCAAGTCTAGCATACTACCTTGATGTCTGTGTTTGATACCATAATTGTCATGGTGGTAAACTTTAATACTCTTCTTCCTTTTCGTATTTCATAGTCTGAATGGAAGGGAAGTTTGAGGTGGACTTCCTACATTCTGTCCTTGGCTTCCTATTTTATAGGGCAGTTAAGCTGTTAACTATGAGCTAGTTAGTAGATGTATTCACCAGCACTTGCTGCATGTCCTGCATTCTCTCAGGACTCTGCTGACTGTTGAATAGTCACAGTTCTGAAATTCCCCTTTGCCTGACCCTTCATAATTCTGCTGCTTTGCTTTCTATACCATAAAATTATCAGGTAAGCTCTTCCTGAATTGCCCACAAGTTACTTTATGACATTATGATATTATGACATTATAGCACTGTAGTTAGGTCTTCAGTTTCTTCTGGCTCTCCTGTAACACCAAGGCCAAGGTTAGGGTGCATGGTGATGATGCATGCCTTCTGGAAGAATGGCATTGAGTATTCTGTTAGGAGACCTGGACCCAGCTCTGGCTTTGTATTTCTTCAGCAATGAGAATTTTTAACTTCTTACCTGGAACTTAGCAGGTTCCCCCCCCCCCTTTTTTCAGTTCAAAAATTAGAAGGTTGATCTAGGACTGTTGTAGGTCAGAATGTAGATTCTGAGATTTCTGTAACTTTTTGTGTGTATCTGAACACCAGTGCTTTAATTGTAGTGACCCTGGCAAGAGTAGAAAGGTTCTGCACAGCTTGGATTTGCAGATATTAGGTTTAGTTTTGAGTATGTGATACTTGAGAAACCTAGATGGCCTTTAAGAATGGAAGCACAGACTTACAATCAGAAGTTAACATTCGTGGCACTGTCACTCTCACCATCCTCTTGAAGAGGTGAGTTACATTTCACATGGCAGCCCTGAGTTCCCACTTTTGTGAGCTCCTCGTTCACCATCGAAGCACCCTGCACCTTTTCACATCTCCAATCTTTTGAATAGGGTAAAGTTGCTCATCATCTCCATCCAGATTTACATTCAGAATTATTTGTGAAGTTTAGCTTAGCTCTCTGGGAAGGAAAACAGTCAAATAGCATCAGCACTGTATCCAAATTCTGACCTCTTTAGCTAGGCGGCACGTATAAAAACAGCCAAACTCTACAGTTACATGGGTCTGGTTTAGTGGCATCTGTTAAAAGTTAAGTTGTGATACATGGTCTTAAATGGGTTTTTGGTATTCATGAGAAAATTAATTTCACTGATTTTCTGGGTAGCTGCTGTGTATCAAGTGGGGTGCATGAACAGAAGACTGATCCCATTATAATTCTCTATAGAATTATATATTTGTGGTGGGTTTCCATTTTGTTCTGACAAAGAACTGGATACTCACCACAAAGGTCAAGTGGAGATCTGTCATCCATGTTACTATTTGCTGGATATAGCCTAAAGAATATGCAATACAGATAATTTCTTGCCAGCAGACTGAGAAGAAATGACTGCATTTGCATGCAGTGTACTCTACAACAATAGCTTCGTGTACATCAAACTTAAAACTGCTGCCTTTCCAAACACTACTTTTTTTTTTTGGGGGGGGGGGGGTTCAAGACAGGGTTTCTCTGTGTAGCCCTGGCTGTCCTGGAACTCACTATGTAGACCAGGCTGGCCTCGAACTCAGAAATCCGCCTGCCTCTGCCTCCCGAGTGCTGGGATTAAAGGCGTGCGCCACCACGCCTGGCTCCTTTTTAAAAGTGGGGTTTAAAGCATTATACACAGGGTGTTTTGCTTTGTGAGATATTGGGAAAGCAAAGCTGATATTTAAAACCAAAGATGTTAAAAATCCTTATGGTCATAGTTGCAAGATATAAGACTCTTCTCCTGAGCATTGGTCCTTGTGAGCATCCATCACATATTATTTTAAGATGTGGTGACATTTTTCCTATATGTTAAAATGACTTATAAGCAGCATGATCTCAAGGTTACCTTGTGTCTGTTTTTTATGGTAAACATAACTGGGTTCTAATGTAGATAAAGCTCTCTCTCTCTCTCAACCCCATCTAACACAGGATTGTCTTAGAGGTCGTATAGAGTTACACGTTATACAAGCTAAGCACCTAAGTGTGGGGAGCGGACGTGGCCGCATGGGCCAAAGATGGCGCCCTGGCTCTGTGCTAAAGCCGTGTAACCTCGATTGTTTACCTCAGTCTCAATCATGCACACGTGTACCTCGCTTGTTTACCTCAGTCTCAATCATGCACATGTGTACCTCGTTTGAGAGGTTAGTGCAACATCTCGCGAGATCGTTCTATCAGCCAATCCTGCACGCTGCCTCAGATGTGTGCGGCTATGATTGGGTGTTGTGAAATGACGTAAATGAATGGAAGAGATAAGTGTGAACAGTCCCAGAGTGAGAGGAGGGAGAGGGAAATATATATGATTGATTGGTGATGATGGAGAGACTGAAGACTGACTGAGAAATGACTGACTGAGAAGCTGGGGAAGCTGCAATAAACCTCCTAATAAAGAGAAGCGGCTGCAGCTGCTCTGAACCTGCTTTTTGGAGTTAATGCCCTTTATTCCACTCTCTAACAGGTGTTAGAAAAAACTCTTAGCTCAAGTCTGACTCTATAGCACAGCTGATAGCAAAGGCTCTGAAAATAAGTGTAGGAGCTTTTGGTAAACAAACAAGTATGACAGGTGAATTTGATAATCATTACCCCTCTAGCCCTTGGATTCAGTTTGTTTTAAGAAATCCTGTGATTTTTCCTAAGATCACAAGGCTGAAGCCGATTGCAGGTGCCATCAATGTATTTACAGACGGATCTAAAGGAGGCATTGGAGTGATATATGGGGAAGGTTATCCCCCAAAATTGCAGTCTTGTAAGTGTTTCTAGAAATAGAAGAATATTTTAATTTACTATCAGTCTGTATGTGGTTCAAGCTGTACAGCGATTGGAAAATGTGGGTTTGATAAAAAAGTCATCTGTTGTTTTTGAGCTATTAACTGCAATACAAAAGTGCATTTGGGATCCTAAGAACCCCTTTAGTATTGTTCATATCAGAGCTCACACAGGACTTCCAGGTCCATTGACAGAGGGCAATGCTATTGCAGATAAATCTACCCAAACTGTATTTGCGTTTCTAACAAGCTCACCAGTGCAACTTGCCCAGGATTTTCATAATAAATTCCATGTTAATGCCATGACTCTCCGGCATAAGTTTGGAATTTCAAGAGAACAGGCCAGAGAAATTGTCCTCCAATGTGGCCATTGTGTTTCATTGTTGCCACAACGGAGTATTGGAGTTAATCCTCGAGGGTTAAAACCCTTGATGATTTGGCAGATGGATGTGACACATGTCCCTGAGTTTGGAACTTTAAAGTATGTACATGTTTCCATTGATACCTGTTCTGGAGTAATTTTTGCATCAGCACATGCAGGGGAAAAAGCACAACATGTTATTTCTCATTGGCTTCAGGCTTTTGCAGCCTGGGGCCTTACAAAGCAATATAAAATAGATAATGGTCCTGCTTATACTTCCAAAAAATTTATGAATTTTTGTCTAGCTATGGGTATACATGTACATGGATTACCTTACAATCCTCAGGGCCAAGGCATAGTAGAACGTGCCAATGCTAGCCTTAAACAAGCCTTAATTAAACAAAAAGGGGGGATAGGGACACAATTTCAGTCCCCCAAAGATAAATTAAATCTAGCATTATTTATACTTAATTTTTTAAAATTGGATTTGCATGGCTGTAGTGCTGCAGATAGGCATTGTTTGCCACGTGCCCAGAGGGCTATCTCTGTGTTGTGGAAAGATGTCCTCACAGGTCAATGGAAGGGCCCAAATCATGTATTGGTCTGGGCGCAGGGAGCATTGTGTATCTTTCCACAGGATCAAGAAAATCCCATCTGGGTGCCTGAACGATTAGGTACTTAACTCATTTATGTAAAAATTTACATGCTTGATTCATTGGTGTATTTCAAGGGCCTATATGCAAAGCTTCCAGTGAATTTGATGTTTTTGGAGAGAAGGGGTTGAAAGCAGTCTAAGTCGTCTATTTAATGAGTGAGTTAACAGTAATGTCAAAGGGGAGCTGACAGGACACTTCATTGTCTTGCCTGAAGCAAATCTTCTCGGTAGCCTTGTCACATTAGAGAGGGGACCTAATGGACTTAAGTTGCTTCTTGTCAAAGTTTAAATGGAAGTGGTTTGTTCTTCACTGAACTGAACAGTGAAGGACTGCTGCAGTGTGATCAAAACACCAGCCTTTGGCTGCAGACCCCTGTTGACCTCCTCCAGTAGTGTGCACACCCCCCAGTCACCAGCTAGTCAGAGGGCGTAGAAAAGGAATAGAAGTCAATCTTTGTGAGGCCTTCTTCAGTGTGGCTCCTAAGAAGATAATTTGAGCTTCTGCTCTGTAAAGTTGGATTATCAGCATTAAGTGACTTGGCCAAAATATTCTGAAATGTAATTTAAGGCTTTAGAAACTTCTTAAATTGAAACCACCTTTTCATACAGTCGCCATAATATTATCTGCTTCCTGACTTAGTAGTCCTTTCAGGAGCATAAATCTAGTAATAGATGTGGTTTGTTTTAGTCATAGAATGAATGGTTTTTAAAGGTTTTTTTTTTCTCCTTTGCATCTCCCACACCCCATTTACACTAAAAAAGAATTCTGTAGGGTTTTTTGAAAGCGCATATGAAATTGGCATTTTATTCACAGGAAATTTTTGCAAAATTATACTGACTGAAAATGATTTTTGCTTGGCTCTCCTGTGATGCCATCCAGAAAGGCCAACAATTCCTGGCATTGTTCCAGTGTAAAGCTTTCGCACGGCCTGCACTTTAATTCAGGATGTATAGAACCCAGGTCAGTGACGTGAGCTCCCTCAGCCGAACACATCACTGAGCAAGAAGCTGTCATGAAACATGTATGATTAGGTAGTGTGGGCCCAGCAAGCCTGATTTCAGCTAGGGAAATGCTACGTTAACAAGCCTGGGAGCGTGCTTTTCAGAACTGATTCCTGCCCCCACCCACCCTCAGTGGGAAAGCCAACTGCTTACTGATTACGACAGCGACATCACTTAGCAAACATTTTGGCCCAAACTCAATGTGTGACATCAGGCTCCTTTAGGCTTTTTCACATAAAATGAATTCTCCAAAGAAAACACAAAATTGAACCTTCATTTGAAATCTATTATTGGATCCTCTAAGGGCTCATTAATTACTTAATTTTTTTTCTCTGTAGATATTAACTGATACTTACAATGAATGCTAAACTCTCACAGTTTTTTTTTTTCCCCAGACTTTTTAATCAGATAGTACTCTCCCAACCTGCTTTGAAGTAGGATTTATATCTTGTTTTACTGTAGTACGAGAGTCTGCAAATTCTGGAGGGACTTCCAACCCTTGGGTCGAGTTGTGAACACTATTCTGTGTTCCTTTAGGAAAAGGTAGTCTTGCTTTTGTGAATGGGTGACTCTGTCACCACAGTGTAAAGGATTCAGTGACTCTGTGTGCCTTTCCAGGC
Organism: Mus minutoides; assembly: GCA_902729485.2. Classification (NCBI taxonomy): domain Eukaryota; kingdom Metazoa; phylum Chordata; class Mammalia; order Rodentia; family Muridae; genus Mus; species Mus minutoides. The sequence continues at coordinate 7,182 of LR750976.1, read as the reverse complement.
TACTTGATGTCTCATTCTCTTCTATGTAAACAAGTACCTCTGCGTGTGTGTTGAATTGAGAAGCCACCTGGCTTCCTTCCACTGGAGTCTCTTCCGTGCTGTGTTTTGTCGGGTGGTGGTCACTCAGGAATTTTGTGTTCATGGCCTTAAAGTAGGTGGATGTCAGTCATGCCACACGAGGCTTTCTTGCAGCAGGCTGGGGCAAGTGTGGAGGGGAGGATACCAACAATGTCAAGAGACAGGAATTGTACATACAGGCAAAGCAAAGGAAGAAAACTGTGTGTGATATGTGAGTTGAGAGTAAGTTTGACATTCTCACACCCAAATGGTTCCATCTGGAAGCTTTTCCTTTGCAGTGGAAACGGGTAACTGCTCACTCACCTATCACACTGGCTAAGCAAGGAGTACGCCACAATCTGACCTCGTCATGTCTGTTCAGTTTGATTATCCTTTAAGAGTTTATATCCTGTAGGACAAAAACTAATCCATTGAATTCTTCCTCTCAAGCTCATTTGTTACCTGTAGAAATGCTATCTGTATAAAACTGCTTCCAAGGTGTACACATCCATCTGTGTCTTTCCTTCTAGCCTGTGTGCTATTTCCACTGATCTTTAATTCACATTTCTGTGTTTTGCCTCTTTGTTCTCTGGAATAGAACAGCTGTGTGCACCCACCTCCCAGTGTTAGTGTTATTCTGGATGGCTGCCCTAGCCTTGCTCCAGAAGATGAGAATAGCTGAGAACATGAGAATCCTACCCCATCAGCCCTTCACATTCTCAGACTGAATCTCTGTCATCTTGTATCTTCTGTGGTCAGCCCCTGGATAGGGTCAGCCTGCACCTCTTTGTTCTCTGCCCGCAACACTCTGGCCATGCTCAGTGAATGTTCACAATATGGGGAGATGAATGAAAGTGTCTGTTAGCAAGTCAATGCCAAGACAGTATGGGGGCCAAATTAGGCCACCAGTGCCAAACCACAGGGCTTCAAGATCATATTTAATATAACATTGTCTCATTGAATAATAAATCGTATATTTGTAATGTCTGGTTGAATCTTCCCTTGGTGCCAGATTTCTTGAGCTTTTAAAATGTGTTCTTGCAGATACCTCAAGAGTTCATAAGGTTCAGATTCTCTAGGTATTTCTCACTTTTCCTCCCGTGTTTCAAATAAACAACCTAGGAAAAATAGAGTGCTTATAGGATACAAGGATGCTTAAGTGAGTGTTTACCAGGAAATTCTCTGAAAAGAAATGAGACCTCACCATTAGCTAGGACACTGCTGGAATTTTGGTTTCCTAACTAAAATACTAATTGGAAATTCCTTGTCTCTGTTTGCTAGTGTAAGCCTTTAATTCCAGCATTCTGGAAGGTGAGGCAAGGAGGGTTGTCTCAAGCTCGATGCCAGTCTGTGTGACACACAGTAAGACTGTGTTGCAAAACCAACACAAAACAAAACAGAAATTTTTGCACAAAGCAGTTGAGATAGTTAGGGTTTTGATCCCTTTTTCTGTTATACGCTGTGGTTGTGTTACAAACAGTATACTGTGAGAGAGCTTGTGGCTGGGTGGCCGTCTTTGCTTTTCTCCTCCTGAGCTTACACCCTCTTCTCCAGCCATGTAGAGGGTTCCACTTCCCTTAGGACTCGCGCCACTTCTTGCTCTGCTCACACACTCATCTCCTCTCACACTGAAAGTCATGAACATTTGCTTAGGGTCCCTTTCTCTCACTCCCTGAGAGAATTGGGAATTCAGTATTTATATTCCCATAATTATTATTGTGCTGTATTGATAATACCCTTAGACATTATCTTCCCTCACCTGGACCCTCAGATCTTTGAGACCTATTAACCCTTCCAGGCCACTGTAACATTTGTAACCCTTTGCAGAAGGGGCCATTGTTTCATCCTGTGCAACTTTTACCTCTCACATTCCTGTTCCAATAGGTTTATGAATTCATCACTCTTCTCCATATATTCTTTGTGTTTTCTCTTTTCTTCCTCCATCTCCATTATGGTTTGCCGGTGGGATTTTTCTACCATTAAGAGTTGTTCCAAGATCCGCTTGTGAGATTCTTTATGCTTTTCTACGACTCTATCCAACTACAAGAGAAAATGTTTTTATTGCCTGTTAATTAGAAATTATTCACAATACTTTCATATTTCAGTCTTTTACATATTTCTGTGCTTTTACCAATTAATTTGATAGGTTTCTTACTCCTTACATAGTTTTGAAAATATGATTTAACAGATTAAATGTAAGATATAGCAACTGGTAAAATACTGATTTTTGCCTTGTTTTATGATGTAAGATTGAAAAATTGTGACTCGTGGATTTAATGTCACATATCATTTTATGATACTTAATGTACATCTTAAAAGGCATGCAATTAACTGAAAAAAATTCAAAGCACAAAGTAACCAAGTGATTTAAGAAAAAAAATAAGCAAAACTTAGAAGTAGTTTAGAACCTGATGAATTCTCTCTGACATCTAAATTCTTACATTGACTGTTCAGTTTTCTTATATGGGCTTATGATGACACTTTATTAGACATTCTCAAAAGATTTGACTATGTCATTGTTGATGATTTTAATAATCTTGATCAGTCATTTTGTGACTGTTAAGTTGAATTGCCTGCCTGTAGAGACCTTGCTGATATCTAATTTCTGAGAAGGTAGTGTTGAGTTTTTTTTTTTTTTTTTTTTTTAATAAAACAAGGTATTAAACCACTTATAGACATGTGAAAATTGCATGTCATTGGCATGGAGAAATCAAGAGAGATTTGAACTGAAAGTGCTTCTACTTTCCCTAGGGAGATAATATAAACCTCAGAAACAACTGGGAACAGTGTAGGTGGCTGACCACTGAGCTCTAAAGGACTCCAGGGAATGACTGCCTGCCCTCTCCTTTAGCTGGCTGTGTAGACTGACACTGAGAAGGGAACAGTGACACTTGGTAGCCATTTCAGGGGCCAGCGGAAGTAGTAATGTCAAACTTGCTGGCTTGCTTTGTTTGCTTGCTTGTTTGTTTATTGTGTAGAAGATCTAAGTAAGCTGCTTTCAGAGTTTAAGAGTAAAATAATAAGATTAACTTAATCTAAGAATCAGTTCATGTAGGAAAAACACTCAACTAAATGTGGCCCTCGATTTAGATCAATGAATAATCATAAATATTTAATAAAGGAGAAATAAATATCTGAAAGAAACTCACTAACTGCAAAAGAATAAAATAAGAACAAGCCTATTCTTAGGTGGTTGTAATTGTCTAGATGTGTATATTAACTTTAGTTAGCCAGCATACAATATAGATTTATTTATATGAAAGTGTCCTTAGGTTGCGCAGTACCATGTACAGTGAATATATACTATGAAAATCTTGCTTTATAGGAAAAATCATCATATAATGTATCATCTAATTTGTAATGAACTAAAATAAAAATTGTATTAATTGCAAAGAGAGGCTATAGACTCATGAACGTCTTGCTTTCTAGTGTGTTTGATCCATCTTGTGCAGTGATCACAGTGTTCATTCATCACAGAGTTGGGACGAAGGCTAGAAAGGGTCAGTGCCATACATTTGTTCCAAGGTCTCCTGGCACCTGCTCTTCCTCCCAGTTCTTCCCACATGACGACTGATCATGTTATCTTTCCCCAGGAGGAATACTCATTCTCTAGCCCAGTGCTTCTCAGCCTGTGGGCTCCACCCCTTTGAGGGTCAAGCAATCCTTTCACAGGCGTCACATATATCCTGCATATTAAATATTTACGATATGACTTACAACCAGCAAAACTATAGTTATGAAGTTGCAACAAAAATAATTTTCTGGTTGGCTGTCACAGCATGAGGGTTAAAGGATCCCAGCACAGGGAAGATTGAGAACCACTGGTGTATGCATACTCAACTGTACCCTGTGTAACTAGCTTCTCATTTTCATTCCATTCTCCATGTCTCCCACCCAACTTTGAGCCACATTGGGTTCAGGGAGCTCTTAGAGTACACAGTGATACAAGATTGCTTTATCATAATATTGAGACCTAGAATAGGAGCCTTCTTTTCCTCCCCCGCCCCAGACTTTTTTATTCCCTCCATTTGCTCCTTGACAGCTGTTTGCCTCTTCCTATCAAAGCCCAGTTCCCCAAGACTTCCTTCCCTCACATCCTGTGACTCTAGGAGAATGATGTGAATCTCCTACATGCTGGTCAGTACAATCACCAGACAGTTGGCATTTGTGACAGTGGCACCAGAAAGCTGTTGAATAATGACCTCGTAGAGAAGATGCTCCCTGAAGAGGCTTGTTGATTCTGGGGATGCTTTAGTTTGTATCTAAAGGGTTATTCCATGACTTAATACACTGGTATACCTCGTAGAAAATATGACAGTGCTGCTTGCTCGAGTCTCTCTGCACTGCTGGCAGGTCACGCAATAGACCTGAGGATTCCTGAGCACATGGAGTTTGGCTAAGTCACTTTTCTACTTTATACTTTAGATTCTTTGTTTATAAAGAAGTGAATGGAATTAGTGATTCCTGAGATCAAATCTGCTGCCTTAATTTTTACAAGGTGACAAGTATCCAAGTGCCTCTTCTGTCATTTGAATGCCAAGTCCATCTGCTTTCACTAGGAAGAGAAAACAAACTCTGAAATCACCGGGGCCCATGGTAAGGCACTATGTCGTTAAGTGCCGAAGGATTCTCAGAGACTGCCCCTCTTTTTGTTCTATCCGTCCTTGTAGATTGAGGCTGGGAATGAAAACCACAATACTTTTTAGCCATTTTAGGGGGCACCAGGGTAGAAAACTTAAGAAGTGGCTTCCTAGTGTTTTATGTGCATTGATAACTTGTAGTTAGTAAGCCCGACTCCTGCCCCCTGTATCATCAACATCCAGCTGGTGGGGTTGGAGTTCTCCTTTCTATGGTCGCAAAAATAAAGCCCAGAGAGCTCTACTATTTTTGTTTGTTTGTTTTTAGCTGCTGACTCTTTAAAGAGGAAATAATAACGGCCTTTGTTTTACTCTATACTGGGTAACAGACCACCCTGGTTTGGGTTTGATGGATGGTTGTGTGGTTCTCCCTGTTCTTTTCATTTGGCTCTTGGTTCATTGTCTTTCCTTTATTGCCTTCCTTTTATTTACTCTAAATATACTCGTTATGGATAAAATTAGTTTAGACAACAGGGAAATTGTTTGGCCAGTTTAGTAAATTGAATGTAGCCAAATCAGCACACTTCTTCCTTGTCTAGACTGACACCTGGTTTTCCTTGATCACACTGGGATTCATCATCTCTGCACCACAAACCCTGGGAATGGGCCTGACTCTCAGGGCTCGGTTCTGCCACTCTCCAACTCCTCTGAAAGATCTCCTTTGTTTCCTTCTCTTCCCTTCCAGCCATTGTCAAATAAAGTCAAAAGGTCGCAGGTTTTATTTCAAACTGACTTTGTCCTTTAATGCCCAATACTGGAAGTTTATGGGTTATACCAAATGAAAAGCCAGTCTATGGAAATTTTGCCCTTAGTTCTTACTTTCATGTTTATCTTTCTTTGGTGTAGCTCACCCATGCATTTGAGAATGGTTTTATATTTCATCCAGCACTTTATTTTATTCTTTAACGATGCAGTTTCATAATATAGTCTTGATTATTGCTGGAGTTGGGGATTGGTTATGTTCTGACGAATCCCTACTCATCCTTTGGATCTTGGCTTTCTTGGTCTATTTTACATTCTTCCTGCCTGTTAGAGCCCTTCACAGTACTCTGTTGTGCTGCCCTGTGAGGTCATCTGACCTTTTCTCCATAGGAGGCATCCTGGAGACAGGAACCATGACAACCTTTATATATTAGCTTTTTGGTAACATTTAATTAAGCAAATGAGCAAAGTAATATGTTAAGTTAAATTCTGCAAAATACTTTTAAGAATTGTCTTAAGACTCTGGTAGTTTTATTGCAGTATCTTTGAGTGTCTAAATGTTAAATTTTCTGTGATGACTTTAAGAAGAACTAGGAATACTTTAAGAAGAACTGCAATATTGACTTCTAATACAAAACTCCAAAGTAAAAAGAAACACAAAGTTTCAGAGTTTCTGGAACGCGTTCTGGCCCTTTTTACCCTCTTACTCACACTGTACCACAAATCTGCTCCATCTCTCCTTCAGGCTCACAGGCCCGTCCTGTTGTCATTCGGTTTCAGTGCTCATCCCACATCCTCCAAAAAGAGAAGTTGTTCTTCTATGTTACTATTCTTTAAGAGTTAGAGAAGCCCCTTCTAGATTATCTGACACATGGGTTCTTCAGGCAGATTTCCTACTGTGTGACTGAGATATAGACTATATATAAGATCTGTAGTCTTAATGGTCCACACTCTGCTCCCTCTTTCTTTTCTTCAGCCCCATCTAATGAATTCTTGTTAGAACGCCCCTTTACTTTCTGGATGTCTCTTCTCATCTCTTAGCTACTAAATAGAGGAGCTATGTAAGTAGTTAAGTGGGCTTCAGGAAACTGATAACCAAGGACAAAGAAATCTAGAAGGGTGAAGTAGAAAGCATGAAAGAGAAAAAAATGATGGAACATGGAGGTGGCACCATGTGAGAGATTGTGTGTGGCTGTCGGTAGAGGGATAGCTGTAGAAGTGTGTGGCTGTTGGTAGGCAGGAGGGATAGCTGTAGAAGAGTGTGACTGTCGGTAGAGGGATAGCTGTAGAAGTGTGTGGCTGTTGGTAGGCAGAGGGATAGCTGTAGAAGTGTGTGGCTGTTGGTAGGCAGAGGGGTAGCTGTAGAAGTGACCATCAAAGAATGTTGGATTGGTAAAGCAAGAAGAGATTAGGAGTAACATTCAGGGACACTTTATAGGGATAGGACTGCCAGTTGATGATGCCCTAGTCAGTGTGTTTACACCAACCTTGGATTTGCATTGTACTTCATGTAGTGGGTGTGTTTGTCACGCCTGGCAGAAGCATATTGGGAGCCAGGATAGTTTCAACGTTGTTGACTTGCATGCAGCCTCAGTTCCTTTTGTTTAAAATTTGGATTAAGGCATAAATCAACAGACTTTGGGTGGTCTCATCCTCACCACTTAGAAAAGTACATTCACATGACCAAACTACTTCAGAATTTGGCAAGATGGTAGCCTTCTCTCATGAGATTCCCAAGACAAGAGCATTAGAGGTCAGTCCAGAGCTAGATTGCCAGAGCAAGTGG
>LR749699.1:1925102-2072160 GCA_902729485.2 Mus minutoides | reverse complement strand
TTTTTTTTTAAGATTTATTTATTTATTTAATGTATATGAGTGCACTGTTGCTATCTTCTGACATACCAGAAGAGGGCATCGGATCTCATTACAGATGGTTGTGAGCCACCATGTGGTTGCTGGGAATTGAACTCGGGACCTCTGGAAGAGCAGTCAGTGCTCTTAACCATTGAGTCCTATCTACAGCCCCTCATGTTTTAAATCTTAAATGGAAACAACAAGTTAAATAACTGAAGATGCTGGAGGAAAAACAAATACAATGTCCCTTAGCTATTTCCAGGCCATTCTACTCTTTCTTCCAAAATACTTCTGAGGTCACCACAGAACCCGGGAACATAATTTGAAAACCAATATCTAGGGATCTTGATACCGTCTAAGCCTGGCCTCTACCTATAGCACCAGCCTGAGTCTACCTGACAATCTTTCCCTTGAAAAGACCTTTCAAATATAGAACAAACAAGAGCAGCCAATTTTGCTATATTTCCTTTACTTAGACACAGACACAAATGAAGTTACTCTTATTAAATTAGGTCCAAAGTACAGAAGGTTTCACACAGAAGTTATTCAACTTAACAAAGGACAGAAGACAGAACCATGCTAAGCAAAGTAGTAGTCACTATTAGCTGCTCTCCTGTTCTTACCTCTGCTGGTAGAGGACTGGTGGCTACAGGCTTGACTGGGTCATGTGACACAGCCAGAGTTCCTGCAGAGGAAGTTCCATTCATTGTTAATTTGGCTGCATCAGCAACTTCTCCATTAGGTAATATCCCATCAGCAAACCAAACTCTCCTCTGCTCTCTGGGCTGAGGCACTTGAGAGACCAGGAAAATAAAATAGGCATCAATGTGACATTGATAGTGTTTCTAATGGCAAAGAAGAGGTCACCAATTCCAGAGGTTCAAAGAGGTCCCCATTTATTATCATCTTAGGACTACATACAAAAGAACAGTGGCTGAATGACAGCAGTAGTAACTAACAAAAACTCTTCTTTAAATATTATTTACTTAAAAGAATACAGTAATTCTTAGACACCTCTATGATTATGTTACATAGTCTGTTCTGCATTGCTGACAGAAACCATGGAAAGTGTTTTAAATGCCCAGAAAATGGATTTATAGTATGTGGGGGATGGGGGGAATCTAGCAAAAATAAATCCCCAGTTCCTAAAAATATGAGGTCCACAGAAATTAAATATTTGGAAAAATGTTTTGGTACTACTAAAAGGCAAAGATACCCTGAAGAATATTGAAGAAACACTGATTACTCAAAGAAGACTTGGCACAGACATCTAAGAATTGAGCCACAAACTGACCAGATCTTTGGCTAAATGTAACTGAAGGGGGAAGAACTGATCAGGTGCTACTTTGCACTTTAGTGAAGGGACAGGGAAAGGCTGGAAAACAGCACTTGATGAAACAATGTCCTTAAGTCCAGTTTGGAAATCAGTCTGAACAGTCAAAACAAAGAGACTAGGGAAGAACAACAAAAATAACAAATGAAGCAAAGAGAATAGGATTTTAAGAAAGCCCGAACTCACAAAAATACAAGGATTATATTCTAAGGGATGATCGGAAGAGGAGAGATGGGGAAGAATGATCATTTCAGTAGAGGTTTGATCTTCCAAAGGGAAGGAACGCCTTAACAAGGGAGAGGAGTATTACTAGGTGAACAGACACAAAGATTGAAATAACAAGGGAAACATCTTGATAACGTCATTTTAAGAAAATATATAATTGTTATATTTATAATTAATATTCCTTTAAATTTATAGTGTGCCTTTCATCTGACACTATCATAATCATAAAGAAGTGACAACCCTCAAAAGTTGAGATTACAACCTATCATATGACATAGTCAGAGTTAAAGTCCTGGATTTAAAGGTCTATATATAAGGTAATATTTTATATTTTTATAATGGACAAATTAATCATGAAAAGAGAACATGGCAATTTTTATTTCTGAAAGCACTACCAGAATGGACTGGTCAGCAGGAAGAAGGCTCATTTTTATCACTTGGCAAACTCCTACAAAGAACATTTAAGTAAGTATGAATATAGGACCTTACAGGATGGTTTCAAAGTCTACAACTAGTAGGAATAAGCACTAAAATTAGTTCAATCTTAGGTTGGAGGGAAATGGGCATGTTTTCAGAGGTCCCTCCAAAATATCAGGCACTACAGTATTTTTTTCCTTGCCCACATATAATCTTGACATATCTCTCATCTTTAATAGCCACCCACAGAGGCTTATCTGAGTTTTAAAGAGTGGTGCTGTAAAGCCCTATCAGCACCTTTCAGAGGAACATGGTGAAGTAAAGGAGAGAACAGCACATGATCCCCTACCTTCTGTTCCAGGGTGCTTTAAAACTCCCACAGGTACCATCACAGTGGGAGGTGGAGAGCTCAGGGCTCCTGAGGCCTGAGCTTGCTGCAAGGGAGGGATAGTAGAACAGTATTCAGCAGGATTGTTAGGGTTAGGGCTCTGGCTTGAGGCACTCATCATGTTCTCCCAGGCTTGAGCTAAAGCAAATACAGACACAATCAATGTGAATGGATTGCAAAATATGGACATCAAGACCTCGACAATATTGGATTAAATAACGCAGCTCCTCATTAACACTCACAGTATGTCTCTCGCCCAGCTAGTGAAGGTATTCAGGATCAGATGGCTTTAATTCAATTAGAGAGACCACTTAGCTAAGCAAATTATTTGATGAAAAATAGTAACTCCAGGACTGTTGATCCTACTGTTACTTATGTGTATTTGTTTATTTTTTTAAAGGAGACCTTGTATTTCTTAAGAGGGAAGAAAATAACATCAGATCTGCAACAAAGATAACCTTTATATTGTCTATTAAAAAAAATCAAAATCAGGGACCAAAAAATATAATTCCAATGTATGACTGTTTTAGTGTTATTCTTAGATTTTTCAGGTTCTTTTTAGCTAAGATGACATCTCATTTGAAAATTCAGAAGTTTAAAGCTTGGGAGTATGTGTCTCAGTATTTCTATGGCTTACACTTTAATTCATAAAACACCTGTGTAGAAGTATCCAGCAGTAAACCACCGCATGGACTTGGAGTGTCGCAAAAACATAGGATCTATTTGAACATGAAAATGTGCCACTATCATATGAGTATGATCAACCAGTATGATCAAAAATAGTCTACATAGCTATAATCTTATTAACTACACACTGACATAACATTCTCTTTAAAAGTAAACAGGATGGATGGAGTTACAGAAACCAAAGACATCAAAGGTTTTTTTCTGAGGTACGGGTACTATATGGCCAAGAACATGAACTATCCAATTTTTGAGCACCTTAAAAACAGGATACCCCCATTCAACATCAAGGAATGATCCAAAAGATTTTGAATATTTATTTTGAATATGTATTTCCTCTACGGCTAGTAACAAAAGCTATGTTCATTTGAAAGCACTGGCAGGAAGAGGGAAGGAAGAGAATAGGAGAAAGGAAAAAGAGGGAACACTGAAAAGCATCAAATTAAATATTCAGAAAGAGACCAGGCTAAGCCATGCAGGAGGAAAGACATTGGCAAAACCAGAAGTAATTACCTTAGGATCCCCTGTTAAGGGCCTCCTTGGCTTAACAAAATGTAAGTGATTCCATATGCATCCTCTGCCATTTCCTTCATCTTTAGCTATGCCAAGTTAAAACAAATTGCTATCAAGTTGGAAGACCTCATCAAATAAAAAAGGCATTAGGTCCTGTGATTAAGCTGTATATTCTTGTCAGTGGATATGTATCCACAAATGAAAGCCGTGGAATAAAAAACATCAGTTGAGCAACTCAGTGACGTAACCACCATCCAAACACTGATCCATAAGAGTAAAGAGAATGATTCGTGTTTCATCAAAATTTTAAGAATTCAGAAATGGGAGGAAGTTAGGTAGATCATAGGATATTAGAACAGATCAGATAAACTGACATGCAATAGGTTAATAAGCCAGCAACAGGAAAACATCACTATGAGCAATGCAGACAGACAGAGCAGGAGGGATCTAAGAGCAGATAAATTCTAGTCTCCAGGGTGCCAGGGACATAGTTAGCAACAGTGTCCAGTTTCAACACTATGTCTACTTGGAATTGTTCTAGTAACTGTACAAAGACACATCCAAAGAGAAAATACTATTGCATGGTAAGCTTTACCGTATTTATTCACAAGAATATTCAAGAATTTTGGTTTTGATATTTTTTGTTTGTTTTTTAACTAAAATGTGCATGGATTAATTTCTAGTCCCATAAAAGATGAATAATGTTTAAGTTTTAACTTCCTTCTCTTGGCTATATTTTTTTCCTGTGTAAAAGATTTTTTTTCAGAAATAACTGGCAAATAAATGCACGAATTTCTACTTGACACTTGATGCTAAAATACTTATATCTAAGAAATTAACATTGTTAAGAAAGTAAGTTCTGAGGAGAACCTTGGCCCAATTTTAAAATCTCATAGCTATGTAGTCAACACACACCAGCCCACCCCTCTCATCATCTGACAGGGACATGCAGAGTTACACAACACCACGTTCTCAAAGGACTTCATTCTTCCCACAGAACTTACCTAGCTTTAGCATTAACTCATTAAATCTGACAGAGGAACTCTGAAAAGCTTTCAAAACTTCAATACTTTCAAAACAAGGAGATTAAGCTCAGGATTTTCAGGTACAGTTATGGCATTCAGGAAAGTGAACAGGGGAAAGGGGACTTTTCATAGGAATTCTTTGCACCGCCCAGTGACTGCATCCAGCGGTTTCAATACTTACCGTTCATCAGCACTGAGTGACAGATTACACACACTCTGGCTTCCTTTCTGTCCATGTACAGCAGTTTGCATTTTAGGCTACAACAGGAAGCACAGAAAACCTGGGGGAAAAAAATATACTGAACCATCAGGATCATGGTACAAAACAAGTGAACTAATACTGAGCAGCACTGATCAAGAGTGAACCATAGTAACTACCACACAACTGAATCAAAAACAAACAAACAAACACAACAACAAAAACTGCAGTTCACAAAGCGAGAATTCAAAACTAAGGGTGACATCTACAATTTTATAAGGAAGTCAATAAAGTTTGATGAAAATAAAAATATTGGCCATAGTCACACAGAAAATATATAGCAAGGAAAAAATAAAACAAGATTTTAGTTACCCTTGGGCAAATTCCACATAACACCAGTACCTAAGAGATAGTTGCACCCATTTAACTATATAGGAGGAGGAAATGATCAAAGATGATAAGTTCTGAGGGTTTTTTTTTTTTTTTTTTTGGTTTTTTGAGACAGGGTTTCTCTGTGTAGCCCTGGCTGTCCTGGAACTCACTTTGTAGACCAGGCTGGCCTCGAACTCAGAAATCCGCCTGCCTCTGCCTCCCGAGTGCTGTAGGCGTGCGCCACCACGCCCGGCTCAAGTTCTGAGTTTTAAGTTCTGTTTTCTATTTCCTAATAACCATACTAGTTTGCTATGAAGAATAAAATCAAAACATAAAAATCAGCACAGCTCTAGCTATGGAAAGCCAGAGCAGGCCACAGAGGCAGCCAGGCCATGTTCTAACCCCCCATTCTCACCTTCTGAGCTCAGCTGGGGCCTCTCTTCCTCTTCCTCTCCCTCTCCACACCATGCAACAATTCCCCAGGTTCTGGTTAAGATTGATCTTCATAGATTCTTTAGTCACTTACCACATAGCTTTGTAGAGGAAGAAAGCTATTCCCAGTAAAATAAATTCTATCCTAGTTTTCATGGCCTGGAATTATCTTTTTTTTTTTTTTTTTCCGAAACAGGGTTTCTCTGTATAGCCCTGGCTGTCCTGGAACTCACTTTGTAGACCAGGCTAGCCTCGAACTCAGAAATCCGCCTGCCTCTGCCTCCCAAGTGCTGGGATTAAAGGCGTGAGCCACCACCGCCCGGCGCCCTGGAATTATCTTATGCCTCATAAAACTGAACTAAGAGATGAAGATTCATATCAAAGTTAACATTAGTTAGAGCAGCTTTTTTCCCACTTGGGAAGATGGACATATTTAGCTACTATTACTAATTTACTTTATAGAGGACTTTGCATTTTCAAATCAACTAAGATATACAGAGTACAGAAGGTATTCTAGACTTACTTTATCCAGGAAGAAACTAAGGGTTATGTTTCTACTTTCTTTTTCTGAGAAAGTTTCACTCTGTAGCCAAGGCCTTGAAATTACAGCAATCTTCCTCCTGCCTCAACATCCTAATTGCTAGGACTAAGAGTATAAAGCACCACATCCAGCTAAGAAGCTCAAGAGCCAAACAAAGAGTCATTAGAGCAGGCAATGAAACTGAGTTCTGCATGAAACTCTTGAGTAAGCTGTGTGCAAGCTAAGAAGTTAAATTCTACATTGCAATGAAACCTAGAATATCTAATTCTAAATGTTGGTGTGCAAAGATGTAGAAACTGAGTGGAGCCAACACAAAAGAGGCTATGTGCTATATATGTACCATGTGCATGCAGATACCCATGGAAGCCAGAAGAGGGCACTAGATTCCTTGAAGCTGCAGCTAACAGACAACTGTGAGCCAAGTGGCTCAATAAATCTTAGCCATACGTAAATGTTCAAGTTAAGTATAATCCTCTCCACTTTACAGATGAACAAATTGACTTGCCTAAAACTAAAGCAGCAGGTAAGCAGCTATAAAGATGTTCAAAACCTGGATCACATTATTTCCAAAGAAAGTTCAAGGCTGGATAGGTAATCACCTAGTATATTTCTAATATTTAAGAAATACTGATCCCACTTTGAGCCTTCTTAGAAGGGGGAACAAAATACCCATGGAAGGAGTTACAGGGACAAAGTTCAGAGCAGAAACTGAAGGAATGACCATCTAGAGACTGCCCCACCTGGGGATCCATCCCATAAACAACCACCAAATCCAGACACTCTTGTGGATGCCAACAAGAGCTTGCTGACAGGAGCCTGATATAGCTGTCTCTTGAGAGGCTCTGTCAGTGCCTGTCAAATACAGAAGTGGATGCTCACAGCCATCCATTGGATGAAACACAGGGTCCCCAATGAAGGAGCTAGAGAAAGTACCCAAGAAGCTGAAGGAGTTTGCAGCCCCATAGGAGGAACAATATGAACTACCCAGTACCCCCAGAGCTTCCTGGGACTAAACCACCAACCAAAGAAAACACATGGTGGGACTCAAGGCTCTAGCTCCATATGTAGCAGAAGATGGCCTAGTTGGTCATCAATGGGAGGAGAGGCCCTTGGCCCTGTAAAGGTTCTATGCCCTAGTACAGGGGAATGCCAGGGCAGGAGGCAGGAGTGGGTGGGTTGGGGAGCAGGGGAGGGGGGAAGGGGATAGGGAATTTTTGGAGGGCAAACTAGGAAAGAGGATAACATTTGAAATGTAAATAAAGAAAATATCTAATAATTAAAAAAAAAAAGAAAAAGAAAAAGAAATCCTGATCCCATGAGGCTGGTGAAATGGCTTAGTGGATAATGCACTACAAAACATGATTGGTGACCTGAGTTTATAAAGGTAGAAAGTGGAAGGAGAGGACTCTACACAGTTGTTCTCTAATCTCCACACACAAGGCCTTACACCTGTGCACACACACATCATTTGCACACAGTGAATAAATAGACACTGACCTCTTTTGATCTTAACAATGACCTTAGCAATAAACTTCGACCAACTTTTACTCCTCTTTGCTCTTTAAGGAATAATCAATCAGTGGCCTTACTTGTATTAACATTGAGGACAGAAGCAAATCTTACCAAACTGATCACTGAAGGTGTAAACCAAAGCATAATCTGCTTTAATGTTTTGCTAATGCAGATCTTATGAAAGTTATTCTGTATTCATTGTTCAAATTCTCAAATGAAAAACAGAAATGGCTGTAACTTTTTTTTTTTCCCGAGACAGGGTTTCTCTGTGTAGTTCTGGCTGTCCTGGAACTCACTTTGTAGACCAGGCTGGCCTTGAACTCAGAAATCTGCCTGCCTCTGCCTCCTGAGTGCTGGGAGTAAAGGCGTGTGCCACCATGCCTGGCTGAAATGGCTGTAACTTAACCAAAAAATTCAACATGCAATTTTATTTAAATTAAAAAAAAATCAACACCTAAAATAAAATTTAAAATGCGTTTTTTAAATTTTCTTTTTTGAAGTATATTAACACATTTTTCTTTGAAAATAATGACATATCCACTATGGAAATCAATGTGGTGTTTCCTCAGAAAGCTAGGAACAGATCTACCTCAAGATCCAACTATAGCAACCACTTGCTCTTGGGCATGTACCCAAAGGACTCTATATCCTAGTACAAAGACACTTGCTCATCCATGTTTATTGCTGCTCTGTTCGTAACAGCCAGACATTGGGGACAGCCTCCATGTCCATCAACAGGTAAAAGGAAAAAGAAAATGTACATTCATGCAATGGGATATTATTCCAGGGTTAAAACATACTCCTTAACATGACCTGCAGTCTACCTGACCTGTTCCCTGACTTCCTCTACATCTTCTTTTTTTTTTTTTTTTTTTTGGTTTTTCGAGACAGGGTTTCTCTGTATAGCCCTTAGCTGTCCTGGAACTCACTTTGTAGACCAGGCTGGCCTCGAACTCAGAAATCCACCTGCCTCTGCCTCCCGAGTGCTGGGATTCCTCTACATCTTCTTAAGGGACTCTTTTCTCATTCACTCCACTTTACCACAGGGAACTCATTTCATAAACAGTGCTTTCCTGCCTCAGGTCTTCCTTCAGGCTGTTCTTTTTGGAATATCAAATGTCGGTTCACACAGGCCTTTGCAGCATGCCCTACACATAATGACCTTCCACACTAACTTTCTTGTTTATTTCCTTCATAGTCTTTACCATAACTTATATACACTTGGCTTTGGGATACATAATACACATGGGGCTATGGATATCAATTACTGTTGATATAAACTCCATACTTAGTACAGAGACAGATAAGTGAATATCAACACAATCAATCAGCCAACAATGACTTGTGTATTCATCAGCAACAAATGTTTATTGAACTCTGAAACTGCAATTACTGCGCTATATATTGGAAATGCAAATAACATGCAGAATAAATGTCAGGTTTCGATACAACAGAGAACAAAGACAAAGCTGTGTGGTAACTGCTCTGTGATAGGTCAGAGTTTCTTTTAATCAACATAGTCTTGTAGAGAGTGTGTAATGGGAAGTATTTCCCTAGCTTCATTAGAAACCACATCGAACCTGCTGGTCTTATTTGACCAGCCAGAGGGTTGAATTCATAACAATTATAGGTTATAGGCAAGATGACAGGTTGTTAGGTAGAGTATAAGGGAAACCGAATTGCATGTAATATCCTATTTAAAGAAGGCAATTATTGCTCTCATATCTGTTGATTCCCATCAGTACATAAATAAGAATCTGTGGAGGTTTGAATGAGTATGGCCTCCACAGGCTCCTGTGTTTGTATGCATAGTCCCTAGCTGATGAACTGTTTAAAAGGATATAAGGTATATCCTTGTTGGAGGAGAGGCGTCACTGGGAGTGGGCTCTGAGGATTCACAAGCTCTATCTGCTGCCTGTGTAAAGCTCTCAGCTACCGTCCCAGTGCCAGGCCTGACTGATTCCCAGTGTCAGTGACAACAACAAACTTGTCTGTCTCAATCTATTCTTTTTTGTGTGTCTCAACTTATTGTTAAATAAGAAATCTAAGAAATACAACTATTTTAAAGTATTTCTTGGGCTGAGAATGTAACTCAGATGGTAAACTACTTGCCTGGTAGTACAGGCCTGTAATCCAACACTCCAAAAATTCAGAATGCCAGAAGTAGAAACAAAAGTTCAAGGGTTGTCTTCAACAACACAGCTAGTTTGAGGTCAGTCAGGGCTTATAGGAGGTCCTGTCTCAAATAAACAAGAAATGTGAGGTATACACATCTGTAATCCTATCATTTAAGAGATGGAGGTAAGAGGACCAGAAGTTCAAGGCTATTCTCTGTTATAGAACAAGATTGAGGGCAGCCTGAGCTACACAAGACCCTGTCTCAAACAAACAAAAAAGTTCCAGTGTGGCAGCACATACCACTAATTCCACTATTTAGAAAGCAGAAGCAAGAGAACTATGACTACAAGGACAGTGTGGTCCATGGGGTGCGTTCTAAGCCAGTCAGGAATATATAACAAGACTGTCTCAAAAAACTGAAGGAAAAAAAATAGTATACCATCCCCCAAGTTCTAGCATTTACTATATCTAAATTTGATACCTTTATCTAAAACTGAAGGTGTTATGTTAAAAAAAAGAAGTACTGTTGCAATACAAAACTGTTTACTTACTTTTCAGTTTAACAAATACCATCTAAGCATCTCTTATGTACTAGGTCTGAATCAGAAAGACCTGTACCAAAGAGCTTGGAACAGATTTTGAGGACAAAAATAAGCAAATAAATATATACGGAAAATCATTATCAGAAAAACAATAGATGAAGAAACATCAAAGTATTTAGGTGGATGCTAAAGAAGTGTGGTTTTGGACTGTGAATTTTAAATCCTAACTAAGCTCCAACACATCTTTATTAATCAACCTAGGAACTATTACAATCAACCTAGGAACTATTACAATCAACATATTTTTTCAAAAAGTAAATTTATTACTGTAGTATAAAAAAATCCATGCTTTTGGATTCCACAAGTTCTTCTTGGAAAGCAGTTTCTGCATCCTGCTGATTATGAGTGTTTTCTGTGTAAAAAGTTGTGAGATACTTGAATAAGAGAGCTGGTGAGCCCCCAAGTAAATATGGGAGAAGAGGAAAAAATTCACAGGAAGCGTTGAGCTTTGTTATGAGGAACTGAGCTCCATTGGTTGACTTGAAACAGCTGCAGACATTACAATGTTCAGTACACCTCACTGACTGGCTTGGCAGAGTCCTCAGATGGAATGGTTTTGCAGGGAGGAAGAAAGTTGCAATAGTTCAGATCCACAGCAGGCCACAAAACAGTGGTCATGACCTATTTTGAGTGTGAATGAGAATGTGCTATATGGGTACTCTTTGGTCCACTTTCTGTCACATCTTGCAATCTGATCAAGAAATGGTTTCTTGTTGCATAGAATTAGACATGATGACAGCTCAAAAGAGCTTTTGGCTTTCTTAATTTTGGTCAGTTCATGAGGCATCTACTTACCAAGCAACTTCAACTTTTCCAATTTGTTTGAAATTCCAAACCAGCTGAGTGGTCCAATGACCACTGAACAGTCTTCATTAAGTTATTTGGCAACTTCTTGTGCAGTTTTGAGATAGTCAGCTTAAATGATTGCTCTCAAATTATTGTTACCAACTTCCAATGAACAGACACTGAACTACTTATCTTCAAGGCTCTCATCTTGCAAAACTTCTTGAACCACCACTGCACTGGACATAAGCAATTCTTGGGCAAAATGTGTTGTTGATATTGCATGTTGTCTTTGTTGCCTTTGATTCTTTTTGAGCATTTAAAATTGCTCAAATGTCTTTTAAACATAATTTCCACAGTATGACTATACAATAGAATAGCAAATAAAAAATCATCAGCAAAAAGTGAGAAATGTGAATTAAAATGATGTAAAATATAACCATATTCATTTAAAAATATATTCCAAGGGGTTGGAATGATGAGCCAGTGGTTAAGAGGACCTGAGTTAATTTATAATTGCAGAAGGCTAGTTCTATAGCTCAGTGTGACACAGGCTTGCCAAAAGCCCAGATTCCATCCCCAGCACAGCAAAAACCAAACCAACAACAAAGAAACGAGACAGTAACAACAAAACCAAAATCTAACTCTAACTGCCCCCAAATGAGGCGATTCTTTAACTGATAACTTTAATGGACAAACTGTAGTATAGTCATACAATACAATCTTATTCAGCAATAAAAAGAAATTCACTATTACGTCATGAAAAGACATGATTAAGCCTGAATGCATTTGAATCAGGGTCTTGTAGCAGTGAAGCAAGTGATTTACCTAAAGCTGAAGTATGTCCAGCCTGCCAATGCATACTTCTACATTAAAGAAGCCAGTTTGAACTAACATACTGTGGGATTTCAACTACAAGATACAGTCTACAGAAAGTAAACTTACAAAAGCAGTAATCAGATCAGTGGCAGAAACAAGCGGTCAGGCAGATGAATGAGCAGGAGTACAGGGGTCTTTTAGGATACCCTAATTGTGCTGAATGACACTGTGATAAAATACATATTTATTAAAGCCTGCTACAAAGTAAACAGTAATACAAACTGTAGTCTTACATATTTCATTCATAAGATTTTTAGCAAAAAATGTCTTGATATTGAAATGTACCACATTAATGAAAGTTGTGAATAATGGGTTAAACTATAGAAAGGTAGAATTTGCAAATTTTACTTTGTGTTCAATTTATTTGTTCTGAAAAAAGTTTATTAATATTCTTTAAATGATCAAGGTGGCTTGGGAACATGTGGAGGTAGGCAAGATACACAATACATAGCTTTGTTTTTTGTTTGTTTGTTAGGTTGGCTTGATTTTTTTTTTTTTTTTTTGGTGGTTTCTCTGTGTATCCCTGGTTGGTCTGGAACTCACACTGGGCTAAGATGGCTTTAAGCTCAGAGATCTTTCTGCCTCTGCCTCCTGAGTGCTGGGATGACAGGTGTGTGCCTCTGCTGCCTGGGCCTGTTTTTCTTTTGTTTTTAAACATCAAGGGTGTGTATGTTTCAGCTGGTAAAGTACATGTCACACAAATATAAGGACCTGAGCCCCAAGCCTCAACAGCCACACAAAGGTCAGGCAGGATCCAGCTGCTTCTGCCTCCTGAGTGCTGGATTAAAGGCATGTGCCACCACCACCTGGCTGCCCCAAGCTTTTTCCATTGTTTATGTATTCTTTTCAAAAACTTGCCATTCACATGACTAGGTAAAACAATAACAATTTCATTGTTTTCTGGGACCCATAGCTAACCCCATTTCTACAGTTGGAACAGACAGAATGACTCCCAGGACCATAATGACCTTAATTGTGAGATTTGGACCTGGCCTTTCAGACACAGCTGTTGAGTCACTTTTCATTTCAGTCCTCATCCGTGGCCTGGCTTCTTTCCCAATCATGCTAGCTATCATCATCATCATCATCATCATCATCATCATCATCATCATCATCATCACTATCATCATCACCACCATTGAAGCGGCCTCAGTTCAATTTGCACTATAAGCAACTATGCATTCTTAGTGGAATCAGGAAGATGCTCGATGTTTTATGAATTAACAATGAGGAAGGAGAAAGAAGGGAAACCTCTGGTTTAGAAAAATTTTTGAGCTGCTAAATTTGTAACCTTGTAAAATCTGACTCTGGACTTCTTGAATATAGAAATGAGGCTAAACCCACTGACTCCTTTCAAGGCTGTCATAACAGGATGTATGGAATCTGAAGATAGGGTAGCACAGGTACCATTTTCGAGACACAATACAGTGTAGAAAAGAACTAAACTTGAAAAATTGTGGGAGAAAAGATTCCATGTGTAGGAAGTTCTTGGGTGGAGGCACTGGGAGGGAAGAGGGTAGAAGGACATGGCCCAAGGGATCTAAGATTCAGGAATCAGTGACGGAAAGCTAGGCAATTAGAAAGGTAAGGAAAGAGGCCACTGGCAGGCAGCCACTTCCCAGGCACCACTTAGAATATACGAGTGTGTCAGCTTCCTCTGGTACAAATGGCAGGCTCCATTCCAAGAAACATCTTTTATCCCATGTTGGAGAGACCTCTTTGAGATATATGACTACAAACATATTAATAGTCTTTGACATAAATAGAATGGTTGAGGATCAGTAACCCCTACAACCTCATACAAATGGTTTGATCGCTAACTAGTTATATCTTTTTTATGTAAACAGCAGTTGTTTCCCTTACCCAAGAAGAGCAAGAAATTTGCAATATGAAGAAAATCCTGTTTTATAATTTCAAGAACACCAGACCAAAGCCAAAGAGCAAAATGAATATAACTAAAGATATGTTAAGAAAATGGGAGTGATAACTACTTCCTTAAAGAGATCTGTACATAAATGCCCCAAAGGCCCTTCTTCCATACCACTATACTTTAATTTATTATAAAATACTAATTCAAATCAAATACATATAATCAGTCTTTCTGCTACCACAGCATCTGTGAAAAAGCTTGTGGCAGCCAGGTGGTGGTGGCACAAGCCTTTAATCCCAGCACTCAGAAGGCAGAGGCAGGTGGATCTCTGAGTTTGAAGGCAGTCTGGTCTATACAGAGAGTTCCAAAACAGCTAGGGCTACACAGAGAAACCATGTTGAAATGAAAGGAAGGAAAGAAGGACAGAAGCAAGTGAGGGAGGGAGGGAGGGAGGGAGGGAGGGAGGAAGGAAGGAAGGGAGGAAGGAAGGAAGGGAGGGAAGGAAGGAAAGGAAGAAAAAGGTTTTGAAGTCCACCTTTGACTGCACCCATCCTTTAAATGGCAATCATGAATGATGACAATTTTGAACAGTTCTTCCAGGAGAGTCTTAGTGGCTGGGTTTTAACCACTGAAAGCAACAGGAAAGGACCACTGGAACTTCTACAGTGCCTTCTCCTGATGGACGTAATGGAGTTCTCCTTTAATCTCTGTCCTTGGGAGGTAAAGGCAAGTGGATCTATGTGATTCAAGGTCATACTGGTCTCCATAGTGAGTTCCCAGACAGCCAGAGCTACA
Organism: Mus minutoides; assembly: GCA_902729485.2. Taxonomy (NCBI): domain Eukaryota; kingdom Metazoa; phylum Chordata; class Mammalia; order Rodentia; family Muridae; genus Mus; species Mus minutoides. The sequence continues at coordinate 2,057,454 of LR749699.1, read as the reverse complement.
GAGAGACCCTGACTCAAAACAACAAAAATGAATGAATGAATGAATGAATGAGAAAAATATTTTGGTGATGATGAATAGTCAACATGACTTTTTACTTGTAGTTGTTAACAGTACAGTCATAAATTATACAACTTTCAGATTAACCAGGATCAAGAGATGAAGATGAGATTTAAAACACATTGATGTGCCAGGTGGTGGTGGCACATGCCTTTAATCCCAGCACTTGGGAGGCAGAGGCAGGTGGATTTCTGAGTTCAAGACCAGCCTGGTCTACAAAGTGAGTTCCAGGACAGCCAGGGGTATATACAGAAACCCTGTCTCGAAAAAAAGACAAAAGAAAAAAAAAGAAAAAAAAAGAAAAAAAAAAAAACACATTGATGTTTTAAAATATTTTGTATAAATTCATAAATAAAATATTTAGGAAGAATAAATGCATAAAATAAAAAACTGGCTGTTTGCCATTTCAGACATTTACAGAAGATATGATAATTTATAACTATATTTATAAACATTCAATCTTTCAAGTATCTATAAATTTAAATATCTGAGAAGGAAACCTGTCTAGAACTCTATTAAAAATTAATCTAGATCATGTTTCAATATGCCACTTTGATATTGTATGTGTCACCAAGCTATTTTTTAATATAAGTGATGAGGATTATGAATGTCTTATACAAACCCTGATGAAGAAGCTTGTATGACAAATTAACCAGAAATGGAAGCTTATTGCAAAGTAAAACCTAAACTGTAGCCCTCTTAACTGACACAGTTAACAGCATTGCTGTTAACAGGATGGCTTCCAGAAAATACACTCAACTCAAGTATTTAATGGCTATTCTTCCCACTGAGTGATCTCAGCTAATCTGCAAACTCTGTGGTCAGCATACAGCACAAATCTTTGTTCCCTTTCCATATATATATATATATTTTTTTAAACTTATTTTTACTTTATTGAGGGAGAGGGCATGTTCATGACAGTGCAAGTGTGGTAGTCAGCAGACAACTTATAGGGGTACATCCTCTACACCATGTGAGTTCTGGAGATCAAACTCAGGTTATCAGGTTTAGCAGCAAACACTTTCACCTGCTGAGCAATCTAACAAGCCCCAACCCCAAGTCCCCAGGAACAGAGGTTCACACAAGCTCTGTTCGACTTGACAGTCTATACAGAAACGGAAACAGGAGATCCAGAGCTTTTCATATGTATCCTAGTCTACAGGATAGAAAGTATCTACACACATAGTCTTACTGTGGCTCTCTGTTCTATTCAGTCATGATACCAATAATAAATTAAAATTTCATTTAGTTTGAGTTATACTTGATTGGTGATATATATGCAGAAAAGCCCAGCTCTCCATGGGTGGTGCACCCCTGGGCTAGTAGTCCTAGGTGCTATAAGGAAGCAGGAAGAGCAAGCCATGAGAAGGAAGCCAGTAAGCAGCATTCTTCCATGGCTTCTATGTTAATTCCTGCCTCCAGGTACTTGCTCTTTTGAGTTTCTGTCCTGAATTTCCTGGATGATGAACTGTGATGTGGAAGTGTGAAAGAAATCCTTTCTTCCCCAAGTTGCTTATGGTCATGGTGTTTCATCACAGCAATAAAAACCCTAAGACACTTGGTATCTACACTATGGTGTATGAATAATAAATTTCCCCAATTGTCTTGGGCATCTGGATGTTTGGTCCTCAGTTGGTGGCCCTGTTTGGGGAAGTTTAGGAGTTGTGAACTTGCTGCAGGAAATATGTCACTGGGGATAGTTCTGAGAACTTAAAATCTTAGGCCACTTGAGTTTGCATCCTCTGCTTCCTGCCTGCAGTCTGAGATGTGCTGCTTCAGCCACCTTCTCCTGCCGCCTCCATTCTGCCCTCATGGACTCTTAGCCCTCTGGAACCATAGGTCAAACAGACTTTTTCTTCTGTAAGTTGCCTTGGTCATTGTGTTTTAGCACAGCAACAGAAAAGTAATTAAGACATTCTTTTACTACTCTGTAATTCAACAGAAGCAAAGTAAAATCTACACAAATATAGCTATATTTCATTACTTTGCTAAAGCATAGCTGATATGGTTTAAATGTCCCACCTAAATGCCTGTCCAGATGGTACCACAAATTTGAGAGGTAGTAGAAACTTTAAGAGACAGGGCCTAGCTGGAGGAAGCACATCAAAGCCTTTGAACACTAGACCTGATGCTGTGGGTCTTCATGTTCTGCTTCCAATCGGCCATGATACAGCCTCCTTCTCCACACAGTCTTGCCTTGCCTCAAGCTCAAAGTAATGAAGCCAGCCAACCATGGCTAAGCCCTCTGAAATAATGAAGTTTCTCTCAAATACTTGGTCACCATGATGAAGACTAATACACTAGCATAATTATTTCATATTCTACCTGATGAAGACTATAATGATTATCTACTTAGAAAGGGCTGATATAAGTCCCATATTGTGCTGAATAGCTTCTCATAATTTCCTATTAACTCTTTCTATATTCAGATGTATTTTTAATCTTGACCTATTCTTCTGATAAATTTATTTTACTTTTACTACTCTTACTTCTTCCAGGTAATGTTTTTTCTTACATACTTTTTAATTCCATAAGTGATATAGTGTGTGTGTGTGTGTGTGTGTGTGTGTGTGTGGTGTTGTACTCAAATGAGTATGCAAGTATGGACACAGAGGTCAATGGAAGGCTTCTGGTGTCTTCCTTTATCACTCTTAACTTGAATTTCTTTTTTCTTCCCACTTCCCACTGAAATCAGGTCACCAATTTAGTTACCTTCTAGTAATCCTTCCTTACAAGTGTATTCACCTGCATGTGTGAAAGTGGGTGTGTATGTGTGCATGTGGGTGTATATGTAAGCATGTATTTATTTATGCATGTGGGTATATATGTGTGCATATGTTATGTATGCACGTGGGTGTGTATGTGAGTATGAGTCTGTACAGCAGCAAGGGATGGTGTCAAATGTCTTCCCTAGTCATTCACCTTATTCTTTTGAGAGAGGGTCTCTCACTGAACCTGGAGCTCACTGACTGGATGGCAACAAGCCTCAGGGATTATCCTATTTCTGTCTTCTCAACACTGAGATTACACCATGTCAGGCTTCCTTCCTTCCTTCCTTCCTTCCTTCCTTCCTTCCTTCCTTCCTTTCTTCCTCATGAGTACTGGAGGCCACACTTAAGTCATGGCGGCTTGCACAGCAAGCATTGTACTTACTGTGCCATCTCCCCAGCCCCAAGTAATTTTTCCTAACTGCCCACACATGATCTATTCTCCTCCTTTAGCTGTTAACAAATTTTTGTTCAGGCTACACTATGCTAAAACCTAGGAAATAAGTAATGATTAAGCTAATCTGGGTTTAATCCAGTAACTGACATGAGGCCCATTGCCCAGAACTGGTCAATGAATTGATGGAAGATGCTAGGATTCTTTTCACCGCAGTAAGAAACTAGTAAGGAGTTTAGTTTGACCCTCAGCCAGTTTCTTTTCCCTTAGAAGTTTCCCAGGTGAACTTGATGGAGTTCAACTACTAATGCAAGACCATGAGACGATCAAAAGATCTTCCATATTCCTGACTTTGCAGAAAACAAACCTGTGTCTTATAGCTTCTTATGTGAAATTAATGTTGTATCTGTGTCTAAATAGCCAAGGTTTAAATATTCTTTTTCTTGATGTTAAAAGCATATGACCAGATAAATCAGATGAGACAGGAGGTAGAGATAAGTTATTGAGACTTACTATTATTTCTGTAACCTCATGATCTTCACAAAAGCCCAGTAAAAACTATTGATACTACTTCTGTATTTAAACTAGCTTTGTTTGTTACATATTATAAAATGAAGGCTTGGTAAATTACATAATTAATAGAAACAAAGCTAAGATTTGAATCTAAACCTCACATAAATTTTCACATTCTTTAAAAAACATATTTTCTCTATATTTACAATTCTTATTAGAAAACCAATTGTGGAAGCTAGCAGAGCAGTGGTTATCCCTAAGTATCTGCTGCTCTTCTAGAGGACACAAGTTCAGGTCCCAGCACTCAGCAGGCAGCTCACAAACACTTGTATCTCCAGTTCTAGGAAATCTAATATCCTCTTCTAGCCTCCACGGCCCATAGGCACGCATACACATGTGCTATGTATACATATGTGCATACACGCATGCACGTACACACAAATAAGTACTTAAAAAAACAAATTGTGTTACTAACGGAATTTGGAGTTAAGGAATATTAAGTTATTCTTATATCCTTATAAGAATTAAGGATTAATTATTCTTATATCCTTAATAAGATTAAAATCATATAGAAGAAAATATATGTATGTATTTATAAAAACCCTTAGAACATTTGGTACATAAAAAGCTATTTAAAACAAGTACAAGATCAGGCTTGTGAGATGGCTCAGCAGTTAAGAGCATTTGCAGAGGACATGGGTTCAATTCTCAGTACTTACATAGTGGCCCACAATCATCTATAACTCTAGTTCCAAGGGGCAGAATGCCTCCCTCTGACCTCTGTGGGCACCAAACAAAACAAGGTGCAATACATGTAGGCAGAACATTCATTACAAATAACCATATTAAAAAAAAAGGTAGTGCAGGATATATTCTCACTGTAAGTTAATTTTTAAGTATAAAATATAATAAAACCAACCACTGACCATAGGGATTGGACTGTCTGTAATTCCTTACACTCAGGAATCAGAAGTGGGAGAATTGATTCAAGTTTGAGGATAGTTTGGTCTCTACAAAGAGGTTCCAGATCATCCAGGGCTACACAGCCACACTCAATAACAACAAAAAAGAAGTAAATCACAAATATGTCCTAAGTTGAAAGAGCAACGTCCTTATTCAAACCATGCCATTAATTACGTATCTATAAGTATCTACTAATGTAAAAACCACAAAGTAAATACTTCCTTAATTCTCAATTCTCTTTTCTTCACAGAAAACTGAGATAGCATACCTTCTAACAGCAAAAAAGACACCCACAAACAATTAGTAAGCTCTTATTTTATATAGACACTCACTAAAACTGTGTTTTCAAAGGTTATTTATAATGTCATCTCAAACTAGAAGTATTCACCTAACCATTGCAAAATATGCCAAGTTCCTGAACTGATAAATGCAACTTACCTTCCCACACGCTCTGCAGTGATGCCTCCTTTTGGTGAATGTAAACCGAGCTTCACACTTCATGCAGTTTGGAGCCTGGGAATCTGGTACCCATACTGGTGCCACCTCACCTAGGGTGGTAAATGGCTTTCTTGCAGAAATTCCAAATTGACCAGCTCTGAGATCATTATCTGGACTATCTGGAGCAAGTGCAAGGCATGGTCTACTGGAGATCTCGGCCTCATAACTTTCTAAATGTTCCCCATTTGTATCAGTTACAGAGATGTTTCCCAGAGTTGCACCGCATGCGTTGACTGCTGAGTTCTCCCCTAGCTTTGCTTTCCCAAGAACATCATTTTTGTTTTTACTGCTATTTCCATTGTTTGCAGGAAGGTCATTTTGTAAATGGTCTGATAATGGCTTTGGAATCTCAAGTTTAAGATTAGAAGGTTGCTTGGGTCTTGCACCACCAAAAGGAACACTAATAGATTGCAGGTTTGCTATCTTGGGGGAAGATTGCCCAAGTACTGATGGGATTTGACTACAGAAATTATGTAAATAATTTTTCTTCATTACATTTCCAGTGCTGTTTAAAAGCAGTCCACTCCCTTCTGCATTCTCATTTCCTCTCTGTTCATAAATATTTGAGTAGCATTCTGACTTGCTCTCTTCTATTTCTTTTTCTTCTGTTACTGAATCTTCTTTGGAGGGTAATGTCTTTGGAACAAAAGATACAATTGGACTCTGCATTCCATAGGAATCACAACTATTAGATAGAGAATTTGCTGCTGGTGCATCATTAACAGTGGAGAAATCATATCCTTCACTCTCATTCATGCAAGTTCCTTTGATATCTAGATCGGAATCTGCCATTCCAACACACTCGCCTCCACTATTAGTGTCCTCAGGTTGACTACTCTGTAAAGCCACTTGATTTTCTTCATTCACTTGGCTATCACTCATCTCATTTAGCTTCGTTAATTTCCAATTAGTCATCTGAGAGTCATTACCTTCATCTTCATCAGCTCTAGTTTCACTAGACCCAACGCAGTCTGAAGACTGTTTGCAACTGTCTCTTCCAGATAAAGCAGGAGTATCTGGCTTGAGATTCAAAGATAAACCAGATGTGAGGGAGTCTTCAGCTGTCCTCTCCTCTGCTGGCTCTGTTTTTGTTAAGAGCTCCCCACTTGAGTGGGAAAAGGAGTTGGAGCTCCCTAGCTCTGTCCTGGAAGAGCTGTTCATGCCAGAAAGGTCCTCATCTGGCATATAATTTCCTTGCTGTTTAATAGCAGGCCCTCCATCCATTCCCTGGGATGAATTAGCTGCTAAGCTTGTAACTGTAGATGTAGATGGGTCTCTACCTACATTTTCATCATCCTTCAATTGTGAAGGGGAAGAGATACTGGTTGCACTGTTAGATGAAGCAGCACAGAGATGATTTAAAGAATCTCTCTCTGGTTTTGGTTTATTCAAAGGATCCATTTGTTTCTCCAAGTTTATACCTTTTTCCGCAGACCCATTCATACTAAAACTAAATTGATCAGTTTGTCTAGTCTCATTATCCAGTGAACAACTAAAAGAATCCATGAGGGATTGACTATTGTAATTATTACAATCCTGCAAATCACTTTGCAATGTCCTTTTATCGCAGTTATGCATAACAGCTACAACCAAAACATTCTTCTCATCTGGCAGACAAGTGAGGCTTCCACATTTCTCCTCTCCCACTTCAACGGCACTAAATTGATCATCCTGATTATAGTTTCTCTTAATTAGTTGGTCTTCTGTCACAGCATTTTCATCAATCCACATGGTGTCAGTCTCTGGATTTAGACTACAGTCCTGTCCGTTAGCACAGGGATCTTTGCCCTCCCTTGTGAGGGGAGCTGAGCCAGCCAGAGAGAAGACTTTCAGCTGTGGTCCTGTCTCAGAAACCGTAGGTTCATTCACACTGGCTAATGCAGGGTTAAAAGACAATGGATGAGAAGAGGGATCTAAAATCTTATTCCACTTTGTATCCAATAAAGTAGGAGAAACTGTTTCATCTGAAGGGAAAAAAAAGTAATTACAGTAAGTTTGCTGGTAACAGTAAAAGATACTTAGGGCTACCTGACAAATATTTCCAGCTATGCTTTGGAGAAAATGTCCCCAGAATATGACAGTATTTAATCTTTAGCTAGACATAAGAAAAATATGTTTAAGATAATGCCCTATAATTATCTGTCAACAAATGGTAATGCCTCAGAACATTTCAAATAACAAAGTTGGGCAGTGGTTGTGCACATCTTTAATCTCAGCACTCAGGAGCCAAAGGCAGGGGGATCTCTGTGAACTCCAGAACAGCCAGAGCTACACAAAGAAATCCTGTCTTAAAAAACAAACAACAAATGAATTTTATGTCAATTTAATTGTGTTATTAGATTGAGATAAATAATAACAATTAAATTGACCTATATACCCAGGAATGGGAAAGGAACTTTGGATTGTCTGTGTATAAGACAAGGCACAGACAATGACCAGCAGTGGAGACTAGTAACTGAGTGAGAATTGTTCTATGGAGATTAAATGCTCTCTAATCTACATGATTGGGGTGTGGGTTACATGGATACCTCCATTTGCTAAATCTATACAGTAAACCTTGTAGTCTTGGGAGCCTGAAATGGAAGAACAATCGAGTCAATGATTTCAAGCTATCTTGGAAGCAAAGTGAGACTCTGTCTCAAAACAGACAAAAACAAAAACAAACAAACCACTAACCTTGTGTAATAAAATTTAGGTATTTTAGTGAATATAAAATTTATCTGAAAAAGCTTTAAAAAAAAATGGGCCTAGAGATCTACTCAGTTATAACAGTGCTTAGCATTCACTAAGCCCACAGCATGAAATCCTGTGCTGCATAAACTGAGTGTTCTGGCAAATACCTATAGTACTAGGGAGGTGAAGGCAGGAAGTAGGAAGCTGGAAGATCAGAAGTTCAAGGTCATTTTTGGCTATATTTTGAGTTTGAAGCTAACCGGGGCAATACAGAAAACCCTATGAAGGAGGAGGAAGAGTAAGGATAAGAAAGAAGAGGAGGAGGAGGAGGAGGGGGAGGAAGAAGAAGATGATGAAGAAGAAGAAAAAGAGGAGGGGGATGGGAAGAAAGAGGAAGAGAAGGAGGATGAGGAAGAGGATGAAGAACAAGAACAAGAAGAACAAGAAGCAGCAGCAGCAGCAGCAGCAGCAGCAGAAGCAGCAGCAGCAGCAGCAGCAGCCACCACCACCACCACCGCCTGAGGCAATGGCTCAGTGGACAAAGGGGTAGCTGTGTAAGCATGAAGACCTAAATTTAGCTGTAGCACTTATATAAAAGACTAGAGAGGCACAAGCTGGAGCATGGTGGCATATAACTGTAACCCTAGTGCTGTGGACAGTACATACAAGCAGATTCCAAAGGACTGCTGATAAGCCAATCTAGCTCAAAAGAGCAAATTCTGGCAGCAGTTTTCTTCTAGATGGTGTGTTGTTCCTTTCTCTGAAGGGGTGTTTTCTACAGGGACTATTAAAAGTGTGACTTGAGGAGAAAAAAAAGTGTAGAGATCACTGAGAAAGTGATAAGGTGTTGACCTCTGGCCTCTACAAGCATTCACACAGGCAAGAACATCTATGCTCATAAGCTTCCATAAGCGCTCACTTGCGTTCTCTCTCTCTCTCTCTCTCTCTCTCTCTCTCTCTCTCTCTCTCTCACACACACACACACACACACACAGACACACACACAGACACAGAGTTATACACAGGTGTGTACACCAAAAACCTCCAAAATGTTAAAAGTGAAACAGAGGTGCAGACAAAAGTATAAACAAAAAAGGCAGTGTACTGATTACTGTTGATCATGAGTTATAGTGTACTGTTTTGTTTTGTGTAAGACAGGGTCCCTCTATATAGCCCTGGTTGTACTAGAACTCACTATGTAGACCTAGCTGCCCTCAAACTCACAGAGATCCACCAGCCTCTGCCTCTCAAGTACTGAGATTAAAGGCATGCACCACCACATCCAGTATAATTGCTATATATTTAGATTTTTCACATAAGGTTTTTTTTTAAGTTTAATATAACATTAATTAATTAATATAACAATTCTGCTTATAATAATGTTATTAATTAAGCTCATATTTATATTTTTACATAAGGACATTTGGGAAAAAAGAATATATTAAATCAATTTCTAGTATATCAATAAACAATTTCATCTATCATTTGTTTCTTTTGTAATAAATCATAATTATGATAAGCTAAGTTGTTCTCAAGTTATAGTGATATTTTGTATATCTAAATAAGTTAAATAAATAAAAATAAATACACATAGTGCCTTGTTTTCTTTCTCCCTTCAGTAAACAATAACCATGGTGCTGAAATCAAAGTTATAATTGTTAACACTAACCATTCCATTCCTTCAGGGGAAGGCCTACATTGCATAGTGCCTAGTGTGTAGTAGGTAATAAACATACAAAAGCAAATATAAACAAAAGCATATGATTTGTGAAGCATTAAGATTAATATCTTATGCCCCTACAAAGTATATAACATAGTTGGGAAATTAAGATAAATACAATATACATGAATAGCTAATTAGTGATGTATTAAAATGATTATTTTTGTAAGAATACAAAATAAATTCTATGATAGGGTAAATGAGCCTGAGTTCACTATAAGGAGGAAGACTAGGCTGCAAGCATTTTATCAAAAGTAAGGGGCTGGGCGTGGTGGCAGAGGCAGGCGGATTTCTGAGTTTGAGGCCAGCCTGGTCTACAGAGTGAGTTCCAGGACAGCCAGGGCTACACAGAGAAACCCTGTCTCAAAAAAAAAAAAAAAAAAAAAAAAAAGTAAGGGATTTGCGAATAGTGAAACCAGGAAAAACACAACACCAAATATAAGACTTAAGAGAACAACAAATAAATCAGTTTGGGTCAAGAAAATAACCAGCCCACAGAACAATGAAATAAAGTAACACAGGCAGATAGCAAAAGCCATAGACCTTCAGATTGTTTAAATAGGCTTAGAGATAGGGATATAACTTGGTTGATAGAATGCTTATATAGCATTCATGAGGCCTGGGTTTGATCCCAAACAAAATCAGGCCTCATGAGGCACACCATTAGTAGGCACTATAGAGGCAGAGATAAAAGGATCAGAAATTCAAGGTAATCCTCAGCTACAGGACAAGTTCAAGGCAAACATAGGCTACAAGAGACCCTGTCTTGCAAAAAGGTCAATAGTGATGATGGTAGAGTATGCTTTTAATTTCAGCACTCTATAGAGGCAGAATCAGTCAGATCTCTGAGTTCAGGGCCACCCAGGTCTACAGAGTAAGTTCCAGGACAGTAATCTTGAAAAATACCCCAAAAGGATGGGGGATGTATTTCTTTCTTTTTTTTTTGGTTTTTAAAATATTTAAGTATCTGGCACATAATGCTAAGAGATGTTATTTCTCCCTTTAAATATATTACATATTATTGTCATTATATCATCACACCTGTTTTATTTTTTGAGATTTACTTCATTTTATTTTATGTATGGGTGTTTTTGCCTGCATGTATCTCTGTGTATCACTTGCATATATAGTGCCTGTGGAGGCCAGAGGAGAGCATCAGATTCACTGGGATTGGTGTTACAGACAGGTGTGAGCTACCACAGGGGTACTGAGAAGTGAACCTGAGTCCTCTGAAAGAGCAGCCAGTGCTCTTAACTGCTCAGCCATTTTTCCAAACCCTTCTTCTTCTTCTTTTTTTTTTTTTTTTAAAGAACTTCATACTCTAATTCTCACAGTCTCCATATCATAAACCCAAGTAGATTTCCCAATGTAAATCCTCACCTTCATTTTGTTCAAATTCATCTAATACCTTGTCCAGGTTGTAAGCTTCTGCTTGGAAGTAATTCTCCATCAGTGAGGAAACACTGCTGAAGAGACTTATTTAAACCTAAAAAGTTAAAAAAAATTGAGAGACAATTTGAATTATTAAAATATAATTTAAAGATCATAGATATACAAGGAAGAACAACAAATCTATTTGGACAATGATAAACAATATTAAGGCCTTCAGGTCTAGAAACTTATAAGCTAACAATTACCAAAACGCAGTCAGCCTCTGTATCTGTAAATTCTATTTATAGACTAAACCAATGATGGATGGAAAATATTCAGAAAAAAATTGGGTATGTTCCAAATATGCATCTTTCCAGTCACTTTTGCCTAAGCAAAAAAGTCCAACAGCTACTTCTTTAGCACTTTATCTTCGTAGTCTAGCAATGATTTACAGAATGCAGGATGGCATGAGCAAGTTATATATAAATACTCCATGGACTCTGGGGCCCACAATGGTACTAGGGCCACTTCTCCACAAATACTGAGGGACAAATGTAGAACTATAATAAGCATAGAGGTAAGACTTATTTAATAGCTTATACTTCAAAAGATAAAGTACTGATGTTGGGAAGAAATAATTTTATTAGGATAAAGTTACATTCTCCAAGAAAGGGGAGTGTTCATAGCTTCTGTTAAATTAAAAAAAAAAGGTAAAGTTCAAGTACAGGTAAAGGATATTAGTTTTAATTTTAAGAATGACTGGCAATTTTTTAAAATCTCTTTTTTTTAAATATAATCGTTAAACTTCCCATACTGTTGACCAAAAAGCATATATACAAGATATCCTAAATTGTTGAATTTAACAGAGTGCAGAATAATAGCATAGTAGGAGTTTTTAAGATGCTACTCATTATTCCTTTATTATTTATTATTTAAGTTTTGGATTTCTCAGAGTATCAAATCCCACACTGGCGCCCAGTCTGGTCCATACTCCTGAGGGCTGGGATTGCTGTTTTAAGCCACATCAGGCTTACTCATTCCTTTTCTAAGTGGATCAAATTTAGATTTACTAGTGAAAAATGGAGAAATGTTCCCAAGACAGGGAGGTGTTCCAAAGGAAGAATACCCTTGACCATCCCTTTAAACTAACTTATCTGTTGGTATGTGTCCATGTGTTTGTATATGTGTATATACAGCTTCATGTGAGTGTGCATGTATATGCAGCAGGTTCAAGTGGAGGCCAAAGGCCAATACAGGGTGTCTTCCTCAATCATTTCTTCACTGTGTGTGTGTGTGTGTGTGTGTGTGTGTGTGTGTGTGTGTGTGTGTGTGTGAGTGAGGGGCGGGGGTATATGCACATGTATGAGTGCAGGTATGCAAATGTCATGACAAACAAACCAGAGATAATCTTGGGCACTAGTCTTTGATTGCTACCTTGTCTAAGGCAGGGTCTCTGTTGTTTTCTGCTATGTACACAAAGCTAGCTGGCAAGGGAGCATCCAAGGATTTTCTTGTCCTATCTTCCCTCTACAGTACGAGCATTGGGATTATATATGGTTACCACCACACCTGGCTTTATGTGGGTTTTGGGTATCTGAACTCAGATACTAGTTGTACACAGCAAGCACTTTACCCATAGAGCTGTCTCATTATGCTAAAGAAGTAGTACCTGGTGATTTATCATTTGTGATGAGTTGTTATTAAAATTGTTTGCTATTAATTTTTCTACTTAACATTGTTTACTATTGGCTAAATTATAAGGGTTTTGTATTAGGATTAATAATTAAAGCTTGACTATACTACCACACATACAATAGATGTACAATAAATATCAGTCTGTTAGTCTAATTATGTACTAATCCTTCTATCCTCTGCCTTCCCTACAGAGCCTATCCCTGCTGTCTCTAGGAACTGTTTGAGGTCTTAAGTCTTGAGACCCTGGTTTCATTTCCAAACACCTGGTTTCATTTCCAAAAGCCTTGAGGGAAAGGTAGACTTCTTCCTACATAAGTTACGATTTATGTCAGGATTTTTTGCTAGCCTTCTAATCAAAATGTCCATTTTATGCAAATTAGGACTTCACTAAATTCACAAGTGTATTTTGTAGAGGAATATGATTACTTTACTTTTTTTTGAGATAAGAGTTTCTCTGTGTAGCCCTGGCTGTTCTGGAATTTACTTTGTAGACTAGGATGGCCTCAAAATCCAAGATCTGCCTGCCTCTGCCTTCCAAGTGCTGAGATTAATGGCACCACGACTGCCTGACCTGGAATTTTTTTTAAAGGAATTTTTACCTCTAGTGTCTCTACTGACGAGAAGCTTTTAGAAAGTCTGCAGAGTGTTGGCCTTGAGGTCCCATTGATACTGCTTTGACTGCTGCTTTATGTCCTCTTCCTTGGACTTCCCTTCTGTGCCACAGTGAACATGTATAAACTTTTGCATCATATATTACTGGGCATCTACTAGGCACTATTATTGTCCCAGCCACTAGATACAGTGACAAATAAGATTATGCCTCACACCTAAAGAAGCCCGAGGTCTCAGGGGAAAAGAATGAGTCAACTTAAAACTTTTAAAATACTGTGGCTAGTACTAATTGATATATGATTAAGAAAGAGTTAGATGTACCACTATTCTTTTCTAACACCATTGCTCAAATCCATGTTCTTTTTCATGCTAAAATTACCTTTCTATGATCAAGGTTAACAGTAAGTTGATTATAAAAGGGAGAAGCCAGCACTAGTAGAGAAATTAGTGTCAGGCCATAATTTAATAGTTACTTCAAAAACAAATATACAAAAAACAGAGCTGGCAAGATGGCACAGGAGCTAACAGTGCATACTGCTCTCACAGAAGACTCTAATTCAATTCCTAGTACCCATGTCAGGGGGCTCCCAATTGCCTGTTCCGAGGGATCCAACACACTGTCCTGGATTAAACCTGTCATTTCAAGTGTTTAGGAAAAAGAGGTAAGAGGATTGATCACAAATTGGAAGTGATCTTGAACCACATAGTGAATTTCAAACTAGCATGGGCTACCCAAATTTTGCCTCTGAATTAAAGTCATTTTGAAAAGTTGTACTGTTAGTTTAACAAGAGATGCTGGTAATGAGGCAAGCAGTATATGTCCATCAACCTGTACTCACAGATGTAATCCATCTCTCAAGTTTAGTGTAATAGAAAAATAAAACCATAGCTTCTGTACCTGTCCCCTTAAGCAGCCTTCTCTGTGCTTGCTCATGATGCCTGCTGTGCCACTAGCCAGTACTGCTGACCCACAATGTCTTCTTTAATCCTACAGAAAAAGCAGAGCGCTTATTATATTTGCTAAAAAATGCTCTAATTTTCATCTTATAAACCTGCTAAAGCCAGACAAATAAAAGTAACAAGTCTAAACAATAAATTATAATTACATCTTCAGATTCAAAGACCTGCTCAGTGTAGAAGGCAGCCACACACACATTTATTGAATAAGGCAAAACTTAAGTGTCAGGGAGGAATTAAAAACTTCTCACGATAAAAGTGGGAGTCTTCAACACCTCACTCTCATCAATGGACAGATCATGGAAACAGAAACTAAATAGAGACACACTGAAACCAGCAGAAGTTACGGACCAAATGGTTTTAACAGATATCTATAGAACATTTCATCCTAAAACAAAAGAATTTATCTTCTTCTCAGCACCTCACAGTACCATCTTCAAAATTGACCATATAATTGGTCACAAAACCATCCTGAACTGATACAAGCAGACTGAAACAATCTCATGCATCCTATCCTATCACCACGGACTAAGGCTGGTCTTCAACAACAACAAAAACAACAGAAAGCCCACATACACATGGAAGCTGAACAATGCCCTACTAAATCATAACTTGGTCAAGGAAGAAATAAAGAAATTAAAGACATTTTAGAATTTAATGAAAATGAAGGCAGAACATACCCAAAGTTATGGGACACAATGAAAGCAATGCTAAGAGGAAAACTCATAGCTCTGAGTGCCACCAAAAAGAAACTAGAGCCGGGTGTGGTGGCACATGCCTTTAATCCCAGCACTTGGGAGGCAGAGGCAGGTGGATCTCTGAGTTCGAGGCCAGCCTGGTCTACAGAGTGAGTTCCAGGACAGCCAAGGCTACACAGAGAAACCCTGTCTCGAAAAAACCAAAAAGAAAAAAAAAAAAAAAGACACTGGAGAGAGCATACACTAGCAGCTTAGCAGCACATCTAAAAGCTCTAGAACAAAAGGAAGCAAATATTCCTTGAGAAAATCTCTCTCTCTCTCTCTCTGTCTCTGTCTCTGTCTCTGTCTTTCTCTCTCTTCTTCTTCTTCTGGTTTCTCTGTGTAGCCCTGCCTGTCCTGGAACTCACTCTGTAGATTCTGTCTCCTCCTCCGAGCAGGCTAGCCTCAAACTCAGAAATCTACCTGCCTCTGCCTCCCAAGTGCTGTGATTAAAGGCATGCACCACCACTGCCCGGCTTTCTTTCTTTCTTTCTTTCTTTCTTTCTTTCTTTCTTTCTTTCTTTCTTTCTTTCTTTCTTTCTTTCTTTCTTTTCTTCCTTCCTTCCTTCCTTCCTTCCTTTCGCTCTTTTTTTTTTTTTAAATCAAATATAGTCTAACAGGAGACAAACTGAAAAAAGGAAACTTCAGTTGAGAAAATGTGTTTCCATCAGATTGTCTAGTAGGTAAAAGATCATTGAATAATTTCTTGGCTGATGATTTACTATTCCAAGTGCCATGCCTGAACAGCTGGAATAAGAAATGAGTCTACACAAGATAGTAATTCTATTCCTTCATGACCTCTTCTTCAGTGCCTGCCTCGAAGTTCATGTTTGATTTCCTGTCCTGACTACCATTCATAATGTACTGTAAGATATAAGATGAAGCCGGGCGTGGTAGCGCACGCCTTTAATCCCAGCACTCGGGAGGCAGAGGCAGGCGGATTTCTGAGTTCGAGGCCAGCCTGGTCTACAAAGTGAGTTCCAGGACAGCCAGGGCTACACAGAGAAACCCTGTCTCGAAAAACCAAAAAAAAAAAAAAAAAAAAAAAAAAGATATAAGATGAAATAAACTCTTTCCTCTCCAGAAAAACAAACAAACAAAAAAAAATCATTCCATAAGAATGGCAATACACCATAGGTATTTCACTACAGATTTTTGAAGATTCATTAACTAATTCACTTAGATAATCCTCTGAGAATGAGCAGCAGGGTGAAGAGGAAGTCATCCTGTGAGGACTAATGTGTTTCCTTCACTTCTTCCCAACCTTCTCCTCCCTCTCACCATGATGGTAATCATACCTCCACCATAGATGTATGGATATATAACGCAGCACCTGTCTGGACTGTGGTTTTTGTAATTGGAAAACATTTGATCTCCTGTTTGCCAAGAAACATTGTAAGACTCAATAATAACATTCTTAAAGTGTTCCTGACCTTCAACAATAGCTCACTTGGCTTCCCAGCACCCACAATAGCTATTAGGAAGTTATGCTGTAAACTAGGAATAGAGCATTTATAAAGTTTTTGGCATATACGATTTGAAAGCTGTTTGTTAAAAAAATGAGGAAGAGGTTCTGTGGGAGTGGTTTGAGAGATGACCCAATGGTTAAGAGCATTGTTCCAGAGGGCCAGGGTCTGGTTCCCAGCACCCACACAGCAGCTCATAACTGCCCTTAATTCTAGTTCCAGTGGATCTGATGCCCTCTTCTGGCTCCATGGGAACAAGACACTCACGTGGTAGACATACTTACATGCAAGTAAGATATGAATACACATGAAATAAAAATAAATATTTTTGAAAATTAAGCCTGTATTATTTGTTTAGGATAAGACATAATTCATAATAATGAAGGTTAAAAGACTATAAGTGCCACAAATAATGTTTCAATTCAGTATCTGATATTTCCTCTAAAATACATCTTACTGCATACTCTCTTTTTTTTTTTTTTTTTTTTTTTTTTTTTTTTTTTTTTTTTTTTTTGTTTTTCCAGACAGGGTTTCTCTGTGTAGCTCTGGCTGTCCTGGAGCTCACTTTGTAGACCAGGCTGGCCTTGAACTCAGAAATCCACCTGCCTCTGCCTCCCGAGTGCTGGGATTAAAGGCGTGTGCCACCACACCTGGCCTGAATACTCTCTTTTTTTTTTTTTTTTTCAATCTAACAACCCAATGTTTATTACACATGTTAAAATACTGTAGAAAAAAAATAACAGAATACTTCGTAATTCTACTTGATATGATTATCACTGTTTCTTTCTTTTTTTTTCCTTTTTAAAAAAATTAGATATTTTCTTTATTTACTTTTCAAATGCTATCTCAAAAGTACCCTAAACCTTCCCCTTGCCCTGCTCCTCTACCCACCCACTCCCACTTCTTGGCCCCAACGTTCCCCTGTACTGGGGCATACTTAAAAATACACAAGTTTTTAGAGGAAAAATACTTTGTTTATTTCTATGTTGTTACTTACTAGCCCAATTTCCAATGCATGTTAAGAAATCTATTAATAGTTCTGAAGAGAAATAATAACCTATATTGAGTAAAAATTTCAAAAGAGCAATTCTATGTTACATTCTATACTGCACTGTAGTTTTAAATATCCCTTGTCTTTTTTCTTTAATTTTTTTCTCTTTATTAGATATTTTCTTCATTTACATTTCACATGTTATCCAGAAATTTTCCCTTACCCTCCCGCATCCCCGCCCTGCTCCCCTACCCACACCCTCCCACGTAATGGCCCTGGCATTCCCCTGTTCTGGGGCATATAGAGTCTGTATGGCCAAGGGGCCTCTCCTCCCAATGATGGCCAACTAGGCCATCTTCTTCCATATATGCAGCTAGAGACATGAGCGCAGGGGGAACTAGTTAGTTCATGTTATTCTTCCACCTAGAGGGTTGAAGACCCCTTCCGCTCCTTGGGTGCTTTCTGAATACTCTCTTATACAAAAATAATTTTATCATAATAGAGAAAGATACCTAATTCTTTTATATTACAGGTCAAATGAAAGTTTACTTTTATTTTGGAAAATAGCATGTATTCACCGTATAAAATAATGAGTGTCACGAAGGGATTCGTGGCTCTAGCTGCATATGTAGCGGAGAATGGTGTAGTTGGTCATTAATGGGAGGAGAGGCCCTTGGTCCTGGGAAGGTTTATGCCTCAGTATAAGGGAATGCCTGAGCCAGGAAGCAGGAGTGGGTGGGTTGGAGAGCAGAGGGAGGGGGAGGGGATAGGGGATTTTTGGAGGGGAAACTAGGAAAGGGGATAATATTTGAAATGTAAATAAAGAAAATACCTAATTAAAAAAAAAGAAAAAAGCAAACATACACACACATAAACACACAGACACACACACACAAACCAATGAGTGTCATAACAAAAACAACTTCTCTGCATGTTCATTGCATGAGATAATACATAATATAATAGCAGCAGGCAATTTCTTTTTAATGACTGTAACTGTTGATTCATAAAGACACCATTTACTTTATGTAACAACAGGTCCTTCCGAAATCCAAAGTTAAGAAGAAAACCGCTACCTCACAAAAATGTCCTCGCATATCACTTTCACCCCCTCTGGATGTATCTCGGGCTGTTCTGAACTATGTAAATCAAGCTGACCTTGAACTCATAAAAAAATCCACCTGTCTCTGCCTCCTAAGTGCTAAGATGTGTGTGCCACACAAAATTATTAAACTAAGTTTAAAAGTTTCCTGCTGAAATTTTTATTGCCAAGCAACTGTTTTCTCTCCAAAAGGAGTGTGTCCCTCACTGCCTAAAAAACAGTGCATCTATTAATGCACTATGTTGAATATCACTGTTAATAATAGTATGTCAAAGGCAAAACTTCCTCAAATGCAACTTCCTTTCTCTGAAAAAAATATGACAATATCCATAAAGTTAGAGTAGTCCAACTTGCATGCCTCTCTAAGTTCTCAGAGATAATTTTTAATTTTTAAAATTAATTTATTTTTTACACTCCATATTCCATTCCCTGCTCCTCCATCCACCTTCCAACTGCTCCACATCCCACACCTCCTCCCCACTCCCCTGTCTCCAAGTGGATGTCTCCACCCTCACCCCACTTGACCTCTAAACTCCCTGGGACCTTCAGTCTCTTGAGGGTTAGGTACATCATCTCTGAATGAACACAGACCCAGCAGTCCTCTACTGTATGTGTGTTGGGGGCCTCATATCAGCTTGTGTATGGTGTCTTTTTGGTGGTCCAGTGTTTGAGAGATCTCGGGGGTCCAGATTAATTGAGACTGCTGGTCCTCCTACAGGATCACCCTTCTCCTCAGCTTCTTTTTGCCTAACCTAATTCAACAACAGGGGTCAGCTGCTTCTGTCCACTGGTTGGGTGCAAATATCTGCATCAGACTCTTTCAGTTGCTTGTTGGGTTTTTAGGAGGGCAGTCATGATAGGTCCCTTTTTGTGAGCACTCCATAGCCTCAGTAATAGTGCCAGGCCTTGGGACCTCCCCTAGAGCTGGATCCCACTTTGGACCTGTAGCTGGACCTTCTTTTCCTCAGGCTCCTCTCCATTTCCATTCCTGTAATTCTTTCAGACAGGAACAATTATGGGTCAGAGATGTGACTGTGGTATGTGACTCACTTGATGTCCTGTCTTCCTGCTGGAGGTAAGCTCTATAAGCTCCCTCTCCCTACTGTCGGGCATTTAAGGTCCCTCCCTTTGAGTCCTGAGAGTCTCTCACCTCCCAGGTCTCTGGTGCATTCTAGAGAGTCCCCCAACCTCCTATCTCCTGAGGTTGCCTGTTTCTACTCTTTCTGCTGGCCCTCAGGACTTCAGTTCTTTTTCCTCACTCAATACCACATCAGGTCCTCTCTTCACCCCCATCCACTTCCCCTCCCAGGTCCTTCTCTCCCTCCCCACTTGTGATTGCTTTCTTCTCTCTCCCAAGTGGGACTGAGGATATCTTCCAAGAGAGCTCATCTGTCTCCTTCCTCTACACCTGGGCAAACCTTTGTGCCTACATCTATTAAGAGCTTAATGTAGAAAACACATAACTTCCAAGGCCAAGCCATCAAAGGTGAACCAGCTTCTATTTGGTCTCCTGGGGACACTCACTCCTAGAAGACAGTTATCATGTCAAGGAATCCACACAAGAAGGCCACATGTAGATGATCTAGTACCTGAGACTTATACAAGTGAATGGCAAGGCTAAAGATAACTCTAGCTTCAGTCACTGCCCAGCTACAACTTGATGAAGATCTTAAGGACCACTTGACTAAACCCAATCAATTGCTAGAAATGTAAGAGATAATTACATTTTGGGGGTGTAATTCATTATATAGGAATAGATAAATAGAATTTCAGGTGAGTAACTTGTTATTCTCCAAATACAGAATTTCAAAGTAGAAGCTTCAAGAGGGACAGGTGTAAATGAAGTCTAAGTGACTGCAGCCTTTCTTTTATTAAATGATTTTGCTCTAACTTCCAACTTATGTGACTCAGTAAAGCAAATCTTGAAAAAATAAAGTATTGTGGGTCATTCCAGCACTAAGTTAGACTGTCACACATTTGAGATCAGCCTGGGCTTCCTATTGAGTTTCAGGTCAGCCTGAAATACAACGTGAGCCCCACCCCCTTTGTAATTATAGTAACAGCAAGCAGTAGCTTGGGCCTCTGAGGGTCCAGTTTAGGAAACGTACATTATTCAAGCAAGCAAAAAGCTAGATTGGGGGGGGGGGGGTACTTTTGAAAGTCTCATTACTGTTCAGCGCTCCCTTCTTTCCAGTACTATTTTAGTAATTTTTATAGACCAACACTCAAGAACTTGCCTAAGTAACTTAGAGCTCCTTACCAGGTATCTGCTGCATAATCACCTCTACCACCACTACCATTACCACTACCACCATCGCGGTGGTTTGAATATGCTTGGCCCAGGGAGTGGCACTATTAGGAGGTGTGGCCTTATCAGAGTGGGTATGGCCTTGTTGGAAGAAGTGTGTCACTGTGGCTTTGAGAACCTCCTAGCTGCCTAGATGTCAGTCTTCTCCTGGATGCTGTCGGATCAAGATGTAGAACTCTCAGTTCCTCCAATCCCATGCCTGCCTGGACACTGCCATGCTTCCTGCCTTCATGATACTGGACTGAACCTATAAACCTGTAAGCCAGCCTCAGTTAAATGTTGTCCTTTATAAGAGTTGCTTTGGTCATGGTGTCTGTTCACAGCAATGAAACTTTAACTAAAATGACAATCATCATCATCATCTCACCAACCCAGAACTTGAGTGCCATTCTAACTATTCCTCTTACCTCTACATTCAATAGAGCTCCAAGAAAGTCTTGTCCGTCATTCTATAAGTCTTTCCAACCCATTCATTTTACTCAGTTTCCTCTGTCACCTCCCATGCTTTCACCATCTTTCATTTGTCCAGAATCTGAAAGATCCAAACCACTCTGCTTCCATTCCTATTTGGTATCCTTCTAGACTATTCCATACACATATCAAGTTTTATCATTTTCATTCTTTTAAAAATTTTGCCTGGCGTGGTGGCGCACGCCTTTAATCCCAGCACTTGGGAGGCAGAGGCAGGCGGATTTCTGAGTTCGAGGCCAGCCTGGTCTACAAAGTGAGTTCCAGGACAGCCAGGGCTATACAGAGAAACCCTGTCTCGAAAAACCAAAAAAAAAAAAAAAATTGTTACATCATTTATTTATTTGTGTGTGTGTGTGTGTGTGTGTGTGTGTGTGTGTGTGTGTGGTGTATGTGGGGGTGATGAGCACCAAAGGACAACTCATAGGAATCAGTTTTCCTTCCACCATGTGGCTTCTGGGGATCAAACTCAGACTGCCTTGCCTTGCAGCAAGCTCCTTTACAAGCTGAGCCATTTCACAACACCCCTGCTTTCATCTAAACAACATTCCATAGCCTCCTTTATCCTATAAGACTGGCCATACTTCCACAGCTGGCAATGCTCTTTGATTTGGCACCTTTTCTCTATTCTCAAATTCTTACTCTGTGCACTAGTGATTTTTTTTTTGTTTGTTTGTTTGTTTTTTGTTTTTTGAGACAGGGTTTCTCTGTGTAGCCCTGGCTGTCCTGGAACTCACTTTGTAGACCAGGCTGGCCTCGAACTCAGAAATCCTCCTGCCTCTGCCTCCCGAGTGCTGGGGTTAAAGGCGTGTGCCACCACACCCGGCTTAGTGATCTTGATCAATGTAAACATTCAGTTACCCATCTCCACTCCTCAGAACATAGTTTTATATCAATAGATTCGCTGCAGCATGGACAGGCCTTAAGAATATTATGCTAAGTCTAACGTGCTGCATATTCATTCCCTCTCTCTCTCTCTGTGTGTGTGTGTGTGTGTGTGTGTGTGTGTGTGTGTGTGTGTGTGTGTAGCCATGGATGACTTTGACTTTGAACTCCTGATCTTCCTTCCTCTGCTCCCCAAGTAAGTTCTGGGATTACAGGAATGCACTATCACATATGACATACAGGGTTCTGGGAATAAAACCCATTGGTGCATGCCTCTAATCCCAGAAATTGGAGAGTTGAGACAAAAAAAAAATTCATAAGTTTGAGTCTAGTACAGGCCAGAGAGCAAGACACTACTTCAAAAATTATAATAACAAAAAGGTAACATTATAAGTCTGAAAGTACAGCTACAAGTGTTTGGTTGTATCAGTATGAAAGGATCATCATGGCAAATAAATAAAGACCAAAAGTAGGACAAGATTGCCAGGTACTGTTGAGAGGAGGAAATGGGAAGTGACTATTATTACTAGTTAAACTTTTTTAGATGTAATTTCATGCATATGAGTGTTTTGCCTGAGTGTGTGTGTGTATGTGTATATGTATATATATATATATATATATATATATATATATATATATATATATATGCACTACATGAATGCCTAGTGCCTCTGAAGGTCAATAGAAGGTATCCAATCTCCTACAACCGGAATTACAGACGTTTATGAAGCACCACGTGGGTGCTGGGAATTGAACCTTGGTCCTCAGCAAGAGCCTTTACTTGAACCATCTCTCTAGCCTTGGAAATGATTTGTTTTGGGGAGTTTTGTTTGTTTGTTTGCTCTGAGACAGGATTTCTCTGTGAAGCCCTGGCTGTCCTGGAACTCAGTCTATAGACCAGGTGCCTTGAACCCAGAGACCTGCCAGCCTTCTGAGCACTGGAATCACCAACACTCAGCCCAGGAGGTGATTATTAATAGGTACTGATGGTGATGTGATGAAAATGTTCTCAGATCAGTCAATGCTGATGGTTGTACGACACTGTATTTATTGAAAATATAAAGTATACACAGAATGTATGCTTTAAAGGAGTTAATTTTATGTTATATAAATTATATATAAATAACAATCAAATATTTTTAACAACAGTATTTGAATTAAATCCCTGTACTATATAAATGAATGAAAGAATGAATGCCTTCACATGTTACCTTTTAGGCCTAAGTCTGGAATAGGGGCCTACATTTTCTCCTGTGTTTTTACAATAATTATAACATTTATCAGCCTGGTCATGATTTCTACTTAATTGATTATCTTCCCTTCCAGACTCCTAAGGTTTTTCAAGATAGGAATTGTTCTTATCATTTTGATCATGGCAGATTAACACATTTATGGCATAGAATACATATCACTATTCACGAAACAAACTAAAAGATTTCAAAGCATTTTCATCTAAGAAATTTCTAACGTAAAGGATCTCAAGAGTTGTGCAATAATTGCTAAAATTTTAATGCATTTAGAATTCCAAAACTTATAAATGCCAGCATAAAGTAATGGTCTGCATACTGAAGCTTAAATTATATTTAATCAGGTATTGTGCTTTCTACCTACATTCACTACATTGACTACTTTGAAAAAATAGTATGATTCAAGACTATAGCAATACATATCTGGTAACAGCAGGCCTGGAATTTTTAACCAACCATCATAAACATATCATATACAAGTTGGATGCTAAAGCCATGTGAACACTTTAATGATCAGTCAGTGGTGCAAAGATTCCTGCTAACAATCTAGCCAATTCAAGCTTTAACTCGTGTTCTAGTATTTAACAGTTGGTGTTGCTTTCACCAAGTCACTGAACTTCTTTGAGCTTCTATTTCTTTATAGTATATAGTATATGATTTATAGTGTATAGGGAAACTAAAGTTTGTAAATATACACACATACATATAAAATATATACACACATATACATATATATTATGTAATACATTTTTTTTTTCAAGATGGGGTTACTCTGTGTAGCCCTGGCTGTCCTGGAACTCACTCTGTAGACCAGGCTGGCCTCGAACTCAGAAATCCGCCTGCCTCTGCCTCCCGAGTGCTGGGATTAAAGGCATGTGCCACCCGGCCAAAATAGTATATTTTTAACAATGAAGAATTTTATTTAGTAAAAGGAACTTTACATGAAGTGCCTTGTGGAGACTTTATGCATAATGCTTAATAGATGGTAACTATTATTTAGCAACTTATCACTTAATAAAAGTAACCTATGTGAAATATTTAGAACAGAAAGACAGAGTGTAATCTGAACCATGGAACCAATCAATGGATTGGTTATTTATATAACTAATCCATTAGGATCCTTAGTCTTAAATTGAAGTCAGGACAATGAAACACACACACACACACACACACACACACACACACACCCAAAAAGGTAACCTTATTGTTCAACTTTCAGAAAAGGCTAAATTTGATCCTAAAATGACACATTTTTAGATATCCAAACTCTCAATCACAGTACCACAGGAAAAATGAGATAATCTCTGAGAAGAGCTTTATTCTTGTAGCTCAAGATCAAAATACATTAAGGAAGCAGAATCTGGGAAACTGACATTGTTGCTGTTCCACGATATCACAGGGCTTCAATTTCTAGGCTATCAGTCTGGCACCATTCACAACCATCAGATCAAGAGCTATAACTGCTTTCAACTAAAACACAATAAGCAAAAGACAGAACAGTCTAATGAATATTGGAAAATGTAGTTTATAACAGGTGTATGAAATATATACAGACAACGAAGTCCCCTTGCCCCGTCTACTGTGAGAACGAAGACCATTCTCAGCAATCAGACTGTTGACATTCCAGAAAATGCCAACATCAATCAGAAGGAGCACACAGTCATTGTGAAGGGCCCCAGGGGAACTCTGCAGAGGGACTTCAATCACAGCAATGTAGAGCTGAGTCTTCTTTGGGAAGAAAAAGAGGCTCCGGGTTGACAGAAAGGAGCTGGCCACTGTCAGAACCATCTGCAGTTACGTTCAGAACAAGATCAAGGGTGTTACACTGGGCTTCTGTTAAGATGAGGTCTGTGTATGCTCACTTTCTATCAACATCATTATTCAGGAAAATGGGTCTTTAGCTGAAATCTGAATTTCTTGGGTGGAAAATCCATGCACAGGGCAGATGAGGACAGGTGCTGCTTGTTCTGTCTCCCAAGCCCAGAAGAATGAGTTAATCCTTGAAGGAAAGGATGTTGAACTTGTTTCAAATTCAGCCGCTCTGACGCAGCACACCACAGCAGTTAAAAACAAGGCTCTCGGGAAGTTTTTGGACGGCATCTCTGTGTGTGGGAAGGGAATCGGGCAGCAGGCTGACGAGTGAGGCCTCAGTTTCCCAGCTCCAGAAACGAGATCCTGATTACCAGTACAATTTGGGCTCTTTGGGGACAATAAAATACATATATTGAAAAACAAAACAAAACATAAAGTCCCTAATACAGCCACTGATTTGAGATCAGTATTAAAAGAAAAAATGTTTAATTCTCATGTCTGGAGTACTACAACCCTAGACCATTTAAATAAATTTGCATACATATAACACTGAGTCAGAAACCACTGAGATATAACATCCTTGGAATGGTTAATTTTACATAGCAATTTGAGCCAATGGATGCCTAGGCATCTGATTAAAGATTGTTTCTTGTTGTGTCTATGAAAGTGCTTTTTAAAAAAACTAGCAATTCCATTGGTCTCATTAAACAGCATTGTTCTTCCCACAATTTAGATACATACATATACATCATGAGATTTTTGTAAGCCCTTGGTTCATGCATTATGAAGTTAGATGTCCACAATCTGATGACTGGTTATGTTTCTTTTTATCCTCTTTATTGGGTCTGTTTACCAGAGAATCCTAACACAAAGCCATACATAAACCAACTGTTCATGACTAAACCATAATTATGAGCACATTAACTCAATTCTATACCTTATATTTTTAGAGAGCATCCTATCTAAATTGCCTATTGCTACCCCACAGTACAGTCTCTCTACCCCTCCCTTCCCCTCCCACCCCCTACCTCCCCACCCAAGAGATCAAACATAGAGTCTTATACATGCTAGGTAACTACTCCAGTTTATACCTTTTTATTCTAAGATAAATGCCATGTTCAAGTAAAGTCTATCTATCTAACCTATTATCACAGTGTGAGCTCCTGATCTAACATGAATCAACTATAGAGACTGTGTTGGCTCTGTACCCTAAGCTGGAAGATAAAGATACATCCCTATAAAAAGTTCCCCCCCCCCTTCCTATTAGTTCCAATGGGTTGCCTTAAATTCTAAAAATTCTTAACAAATATATTTTAATAGCATAATAAAAATGGAACATCAAAAGCCATAGCTTCAATTTTAACAGCACACTTAAAAATATAAGATTAAGGGGCTGGTAAGATGGCTCAGCGGGTAAGAGCACCCGACTGCTCTTCCGAAGGTGATAAGCTCAAATCCCAGCAACCACATGGTGGCTCACAACCATCCGTAACAAGATCTGGCTCCCTCTTCTGGAGTGTCTGAAGACAGCTACAGTGTACTTACATATAATAAATAAAATAAATCTTTAAAAAAAAATATATATATATATATATAAGATTAAGCCGGGCGTGGTGGTGCACGCCTTTAATCCCAGCACTCGGGAGGCAAAGGCAGGCAGATTTCTGAGTTCGAGGCCAGCCTAGTCTACAAAGTGAGTTCCAGGACAGCCAGGGCTATACAAAGAAACCCTGTCTTAAAAAACCAGAAAAACCAAAAAACAAAAAAACAAAAAAAATATAAGATTAGTCACTGACTCTGATGTTCTGTGACCAAAAGAAGCTATGACTGAGAGACTCACTGGGAATAAAAGTGTCTTACACTTGGGAACATTCTACATGACGAAGTGACAGATTTATAATCTGTAAATCATGTACACAGAGAATGGCCTGACACAGTTACACGCAACTGTAATTCTGCACTCAGGAGACAAGCAAGAAAGAGCTGTAGCAAGTTCCAAAACAGCCTGGTTTATACAGCAAAGTCAAGGCTACCCAAAGCTACTATACCTGAAGAGTCTGTGTGGTGATTTGAATATGCTTGGCCCAGGGAGTAGCACTATTAGGAGATGTTAGCCTTGTTGGAGGAAGTGTGTCATTGTGAGGGTGGGTTTTGAGACCCTTCTCCTAGCTGCCTGGAAGCAAGTCTTCTCCAATCTGCCTTTGGATGAAGATGTAGAACTCTCAGCTCCTCTAGCCCCAAGTCTGCCTGGACGCTGCCATGCTCCCACTTTGATGATAATTGACTGAACCTCTAAACCTGTAAACCTGCCCCAATTAAATGTTGTCCTGTATTAAGAGTTGTTGAACCCTGTCTCGAAAAACCAAAGAGTTGTTTTGGCCACTGGGTGTGGTGGCGCACACCTTTAATCCCAGCACTTGGGAGGCAGAGACAGGCAGATTTCTGAGTTCGAGGCCAGCCTGGACTACAGAGTGAGTTCCAGGACAGCCAGGGGATACAGAGAAACCCTGACTCGAGAAAAAAAAAAAAAAAAAAAAAAGACCTTGTCTCAAAAAAAAATTTTTTTAAAGGGCTGGTGAGATGGCTCAGCGGGTAAGAGATCTGACGCCCTCCTTTGGTGCTTCTGAAGTCAGCTACAGCGTACTTATGAATAATAGTAATAAATGAATCCTTGGACCAGATAGACCGACCGGAGTGAGTGGAGCCGACCTGAGCAAGTGGGGCTAGCCGGAGCGAGCGGGCCGACCGGAGCGAGCGGGGCTGGAGCGAGCGGGGCCGGCTGGAGCAAGCAGGCCAAACGGGAACGGCTGACCGGAGCGAGAGGAGCAGGGTTGACCGGAATGAGGGAAAAAAAAAAAAAAAAAAAGAGTTGTTTTGGTCGTAGTGTCTGTTCACAGCAGTAAAACCCTAACTAAGACACTCTGTTAAAAGAAAGAAAAAAGGGGCTGGTGAGATGGCTCAGCGGGTAAGAGAACCCGACTGCTCTTCCGAAGGTGATAAGTTCAAATCCCAGCATCCACATGGTGGCTCACAACCATCCGAAATAAGATCTGGCGCCCTCTTCTGAACCGTCTGAAGACAGACAGCTACAGTGTACTTACATATAATAAATAAAATAAATCTTTAAAAAAAAAAAGAAGTAAGAAGACAGTTTATGTAGAGTTCCCAGCACATAAGAGGCTGGACCTACAGCAATCCTAACACCAAAGTACAATGCTAAGCAAGCTGAAAATTCAACAACTCTTTTTAGATCCATAAAAGGAGTCACAAGCAAAATGACTGCTCCCAATTTTGGAGAAAGTAGGGTGAATGCAGAAGTCACAAATTACATAAGTAGAAACTCATAGGCAGAAACATCTGCAAGGGCTAAGTGCTGGGGTAGGACAGCCTGGGTTGTGATGGATGAATTGCTAGAGGCTTAGTGTGAATGTCTCTGAAGAGTTAAAAATTCCAACTCAAAGGACAGCCCTACACTCTTAATGAGTTTTACCTCCAGGAGCTCAAACTGTAATAGTTACAGTTAGTATCATAGAAGACTCCCATAAAGCTTTTGGCAAGGAAAGGAATAAAAGAACTATTTTGAAACAAGCCAATGCTTAATGAAGTCTGTCCCCTGGAGATATTCTTTTACTAGAACACAACCTGCTAGAGTTATGTCATAGCCTAACTGACCCGAGACAAGGCAACATAAATACCCAACTCTAACCTATTTTACCCATCTTGTCCCCTGGAAACAAGGGAAAATACTAACTAGAACTTGTGAAGCTAACAGGTCAAAGAGACAGCTTGCTCACAGACTGTGACTTAATCATAGGACTACAGAATGTTTCCCTTCTCTACCCTAACTTTATCATATTACTAAAGATCTACTTATAGTCGTTTCTTGTACAAAGTCCATCATGGCCTTCTACCAAGAAAAGATTACAAGGCATACTGAAAGGTGAAAACAAAACCAAACACAATTTAAAGAGTTAAAGCAAGCACAGAAACCAGACTAAATGTGGCAGAAATATTGGAGTTATCAGACAGGGAATGTAAAACAATTATGATTAATATAAGATCTATGCAATGGCAAAGTATAAGACAAAGTGTAAAAACAGATAGGCGAGGCAAAAAAAAAAAGAGAGAGAGAAATTCAGAAAAATGTGCTTGAAAGATGGCTCAGTTAGTGAAGTGTTTGTCATAGAAGCCTTATTTATAATAGCCAGAAGCTGGAAAGAACCCAGATGTCCCTCAACAGAGGAATGGATACAGAAAATGTGGTACATTTACACAATAGAATACTACTTAGCTATTAAAAACAATGAATTCATGAAATTCTTAGGCAAATTGATGGAACTAGAAAATATCATCCTGAGTGAGGTAACCCAATCACAAAAGAACACACATGATATGCACTCACTGATAAGTGGATATTAGTCCAGAAGCCCAGAAGCTCTTAATAACCAAGATACAATTCACAGACCAAATCAAAGCTCAAGAAGAAGGAAGACCAAAGTATGGCTACATCGGTTCTTCTTAAAAGGGGGAACAAAATACCCATGGGAAGAGATACAGAGACAAAATGTGGAGCAGAGACTGAAGGAAAGACTATCCGGAGACTGCCCCACCTGGGGATCCATCACATATACAGTCACCAAACCCAGACACTATTGTGGATACCAACAAATAAATGCTTGCTGACAAGGGCCTGACCAAAGAAGCTGAAGGAGCTTGCAGCCCTATAGGAGGAACAACAATATGAACCAACCAGTACCCCCAGAGCTCCCAGGGACTAAACTCAAACTACTGCATATNGAGACTGCCCCACCTGGGGATCCATCACATATACAGTCACCAAACCCAGACACTATTGTGGATACCAACAAATAAATGCTTGCTGACAAGGGCCTGACCAAAGAAGCTGAAGGAGCTTGCAGCCCTATAGGAGGAACAACAATATGAACCAACCAGTACCCCCAGAGCTCCCAGGGACTAAACTCAAACTACTGCATATGTAGCAGAGGATGGCCTTGTTGGATATCAATGGGAGAAGAGGCTCTTAGTCCTGATAAGGCTTAATGCCCCAATTTAGGGGAATGCCAGGACAGGGGAGTAGGAGTGGGTGGGTTGGTGAGCAGGGGGAGGGGGAATGGGATGGAGATTTTCGGAGGGCAAACCAGGAAAGGGGATAACATTTGAAATGTAAATAAAGAAAAATCTAATAAAACAATAAAATAAAAGGCACTTGAAAAATGAAAAGAAAAAAAGAATTATATCTAACTTTTCCTGAAAAATCCTGGAAATGAGAAAGAGAGATGGACTATTTAAAGTACTGGTTGTAGGACCCAACCAACATAGAAATCTACATCCTACAAGTTTATCCACTATAAGTGATGAAAACAACAGTAACTATCAAATTTGGTTTTATAAAAGCACCAATCAAAAGTCAGTGGAGGGCTGGAGAGATGGCTCAGTGGTTAAGAGTGCCGACTGCTCTTCCAAAGGTCCAGAGTTCAAATCCCAGCAACCACATGGTGGCTCACAACCATCCGTAATGAAATCTGATGCCCTCTTCTGGAGTATCTGATGACTGCTACAGTGTACTTACAAATAATAAATAAATAAATCTTTAAAAAAAAAAAAGTCAGTGGATTGGCTCAGTAGGCAGACACACTTGCATACAGATCTGACACCCTGAATTCAACCTCCCAGATCCATGAGAGAACTGAATCCTGAGAGCTGTCCTTTGACCTCCACATATGTGCCATGGCATGCACACATACTTGTATACAAACACACAACTACACTTTTAGAAGGCCTCCAGCCAGAATAATTAAGAAGGAAAAAAGATGCAAATGTCTAATACCAGAAATGAAAAAAGGGACACCATTACAGATCCTATAGAAATTAAAAGCATAAAAATGAGTATTATTAATAATCCTAAGTCTATAAACTTGATAACCTAAATGAAAAGGGCCACAGGTTGGCATTATGTCACTAGCAAAATATCTGTGATAATCAATTTATAATGCAGAAAGATTCACTAAAATATTTCAGCCCACAGTTGCTTGGCCCCATCACTTTAGCACTGTGGTGACATAGATTACCACAGCAGGGCCAAGTTGGTGAAAAAAGCTGCTCATTTCTAGGCTGAAAAGCAAAAACAGAGAACGGGACAGGGCACCCTCCAAGGCATACATGACCCAAATTCCTTTCATTAGGCTCCAGCTCTTCACGTTTTTACCACTTCCCATTAGCTCTAATCCACTAAAATCACATTCCTAAGACATTAACTTTTAAGGAAAATTTAAGTTCCAAAACATAATAGGTCAATTCTTTGAAAGACAGAATCTGCTAAACACAAGAAAAAACTGAATAGACTTTTATCTAACAAAGAACTTATATCAATAGTTAATCTTCCAAAACAGAAAGTACCAGATTCACTGGCAAATTCTACTAAACACGTGGGAATGAAACTATACTGACTTTCTCCAATGTTTTTCCAAAAAGTAAGTGCAACAAGAATATTTTCTAATTCATTCTAAGAGGTCAGCTAATATTATCCTAACCCTCAAACCGAGGACATTAAAAAAAAAAAAGTTCAGTGTCTCTCATCAACATAACTGAAAAGATGCTGGGCACAACCAAGTCCAACACAACACAGTATAGTAATATACACAATGACCAAGAGAAATTTATCACTACTATGTATAAATAGCTCAATAAATTTAAAATTTGATCCATGTAAACATCATATCAGCTGTCTAAAGAAGAAAAATGACACAGTCGTATCAATGGATGCAAGAAAATATATTTCTAAAATCCAACAGCCATTCACGATATAAATTCAGAAAACTAAGAATAGAAGAAAGGGATTATCATCAATTTGATAAACAATATTTACAAAAATAAAAAATTAACTAATTATGGAAATTCAAAGCTTTATTACTAACATCAAGAACAAGATAGTAATCTTTCCTCATACTGGAAGTTCTAGCTAATGCAATATAAGAGGAAAAGAAAATAAAAGGTATAAAGATTAAAGAGAAGGAATACTGTCTTTGCTCACATACATCATGACCTAGGTACAGAGCCCAAAAGTATCAAAAATATTTTAGGAACTAAGTATAGTAAGGTTATATAAGTAACAAGGTAATCACATAAATGTACATTGTTTCCCATATACTAATAAGAAACAAGTAGAATTTAAATTCAAAACAGTATCATTTACAAAAGCTTTACAATGTTAAGAAAACTACAGAACTCTAAGAAACAAAAATAACTAAATAAATGGAGAGAGATATTTCATGTTCATGGACAGAAAGACTTGGTATTGTCAGGTAACAGTTCTTCACAACACAATCTATAAATTTAATACACATTTTGAAACTATTAAACTATTAGAACATAATGCAGGTGAAAAACTGAGATGATTTTAGATTTGTCAATGACAAATAGGACATCAAAATTTAGATAGGACATCAAAATTGTAACTAAGAAAGAACTGATAATCTGGACTTCATTAAAACTAAAATTTTCTTAGTTGGTTCCTAGCTACATGAGAGACTGAAAGGAGCTCACTTGAGCCAGGAGTTTTAAGTTCAGCCTGTAACAAAGTGAGACTCTCAAAAAGAATCCTTTTCCCTGGAAGGACTAGCTGGGCAGTGGGGGTAGTGGGGGTATGGTTAGAATCCTTTCCCTGGAAGGACTAGCTGGGCAGTGGTGGTAGGGGGTGTGTGGTTAGAAAATGTATATTCAAGCAAAGTACAGACAGAAGGAATAATGAACTCTATTGAGTTCCATAAACCATGTTGGACCTAATGCATTTATAAATACAGAGAAAAGCTCCAAATACAAAGTATTGATAAGGAACTAATTGAAAGCATCTTTAATAGATGAAGCATTTGTTCTACAAGCTTGAGAACCAAAGTCTGTACCCCCAGAAATCATACATAATCAGATGAAGCAATAATGTGAATATGTAATCCAAGTGTTCCTATAGCAAGAAGAAAAGTAGAAACAGGAGTATCTGCTGATGCTCCCAAGCCATGCTACCTTGGCATACTCAGTGGTGAACAGAGAGAGATAGAGTTTCAAGCTGGAGAGATGGTTCAGATAGTAAAAGGCACATGCTACTAAGCCTAGCATCCCCTGGGATCCAACTATTGAAAGGAGAGAACTGAGTCCTGCAAATTATCCTCTGGCTTTCACCTGTACACTGTGGCATGCACACAGACACATACATACACAAATAAATAGCTGTAAAAAACATTTTTTAAAGATTAATTGGCCAGCAAGCTCCAAAGATCCTTCTATCTCTGTTCCCCAATGGAAAGTAAGTTAAAAGGCTTAAAAGCAATTTTAAATTTACAAATTCTTTCCCTTTCAGTAACTGATAGAGGGTCCAGCATACTATACTCTGGATGAATAGCTATGTTGGAACAAATACAGAACTCTCTTGCTAGGCCACAGACTCCTTATAGGAATGACAGTGCGACCTATACATGGTATCACTTCTGCAAGGATTCACAATACTATTATACAGAAGAAGCTCTCAAGTGGTTTTACTGACTCAGTTTCCATCTCTGAATATTCATGAAGGGAGCTAAAGTAACCGGTGTAAAATATGCAAACCCTTCCACATAAAATGACTGCTCTCTGATTTGCAGCTCAAGGTAGTTCTGCAGAGTCTGGTGGTGTTTAGGTCCCAATAAACATAAATTTGCTGCCGCTTTCAAGTCTTTGTTTCAGAAATGGGGGCTGGAACAAAAACAAAACTAACCAACCAAATAAAATCTGCCCTGAACAATTACAGGGCCCTTAGCCCATGGGGTGCTTCTGAGGTTGTATCCATTAGAGCTACTCATGTTTCATTCTCTGGTCTCTCTCACTACATTATTGAAGAAAGAGTTCACTTCAGCACACTAGAAACAGCTTTCGGGTCTCCTTTTCCATGCCTGCCTGCCTAAGTGCTTTAGACTGGTTATTTCCAGGCTATCTTCTCAGGATCTAGGCTTGCAGTCTCATGTGAAACAATGACACAATGTGGTAAAAGGGAAACAGTGCAGGATCCCTAGAGCCAGGTGGCCTGATCTGTGCACTGGCTCAGCCATCAGCTAACTATGCGACTGTACATTTCCAAAATCTCAGTTTCTTTCTTTTTTTTCAAATGAGGATATTAATAATATCTAACCCACTGGATCATAATACTGCAATACAATTATAAAATTAGATGATAATGTAGAAGTATTTTACAAAATGGTCTACAAACATTAATGGTCTACTACCATATGAAATATGGCTCAAAGATAGTATAAATGAAAGGACAGTTCACTTTATGATGACAAGAACATTTAGAATATCTGGCAGGATCATGGCTACTTCTCCACAGCCTGGCACATTTTCTTTTCTTTTCTTTTCTTTTCTTTTCTTTTCTTTTCTTTTCTTTTCTTTTCTTTTCTTTTCTTTTCTAATATTTATGTTTAGAGGTGTTTTTTCTGAATTTATGTCAATGTGCCACATGTATGCCTGGTGCCCAAACAGACCAGAGAGAGTGTTATATTCCCTGGAATTAGAGTTACAAATAGTTGTGAGCTGCCATGTAAGTACTAGAAATTGAACCTGGGTCCTCTGGAAGTGCAGCCAGTGCTCTTCAACACTGAAGCATCTCTTTAGCTCCCAAAGCCTGGCATATTTGTTGAATGAAAAACTAAAAAGAATGATAGAAAATGAAAAGAGCACTCAATATTGACCTTACCCAAATACAGAAACATCTACATTTCAATTTTCTTCTTTGTAAACTGTATAAAAAGATTGCTGTTGATATAATGAATACTTCTCTCCTTGCTTCCTTCCCCTAAGTCTATTTAGAAACTGACTGAAAAAAATAGCTAATAGCTAAAAACCAAAGGGTACTGAAGGGTACTGATTCAGATCCTTTCAGGGACAAAGAACTATCATCTTTATTTTCAATAAGTTACCAGTTTGAAAGGACTACATGAATCCCATGAGATCATGTTAGGCCATAAAATAAGCTACGAATACTTTAAATATTTAAAAATCATATAAAATACATGTTTTTTAATCACAGCAGAATATATAGTTTAAAATCAAATTGTAAATCAAAAAAGGTCTGAGAAATTCCCAACATGTGGAATTTTTTTTGTTTTTGAGAAATAAAGTTCTGTGTGTCCCAGATTGGCTTCAAATTTACTATGTAACTGAGGATGACCTTAAACTTGCCCCCATTTTCACATCCTGAGTACTGAGATTATAAGGGAGGACCATTCTGGCTGATTTATGTGGTGCTGTGGATCAAACCCTGGACTTTGTGCATAGATAAGGACTCTACTGACTAAACCAAAATCCCCAGTCTATCATATAGAAATTAAACATACAAATAACCAAAAGGTCAAAGAATAAATTTTGGGACTAGAGAGCTCAGTAGTTAAGAGCACTTGCTACTCTTGCAGAAGACATGGATTCGGTTCCCAACACCCACATGGTGGTTCACAACCATATTGACTCCAGTTAGGGGATTCAATACCTTCTTTTGTCCTCCACAGGTACCAGGCATGTACTTGGTGTATAGACATATATGCAAAAGATTCATACACATAAAACAAAATCTATAAAAAAGTTTTCAAATAATAAGTGACATGGAAAATTATCAAAGACTTTAATATCAATAAAAGTACAAATGCAAGGGCAAGAGATGGTTCAGTGTTTAAGAGCACCAGCTTCTCTTCCAGAGGACTCAGGTTCAATTCCCACATGGTGGCACACATTTGTCTGTAACTCCAGCTGCAGGGGATCTAATACCCTCACAAAGACATACATGCAAGGAAAATACCAATATATATTAAAAAATAATCATTTAAAAGCTATCTATGGCTGGGTGGTAGTGGCACATACTTTTGTTTGTTTGTTTGTTTGTTTGTTTCAAGACAGGGTTTCTCTGTGTAGCCCTGGCTGTCCTGGAACTCACTTTGTAGACCAGGCTGGCCTCAAACTCAGAAATCCGCCTGCCTCTGCCTCCCGGAGTGCTGGGATTAAAGGCATACACCACCATGCCTGGCTGGCACATACTTTTAATTCCAGCACTTATAAAGCAGAGGCAAGTGGCTCTCTGAGTTGGAGGCCAGCCTGATTTACAGAGTCAATTCCAAAACAGCCAGAGTTACACAAAGAAAGTGTCTTGAATAACCTAACTAGCTGCATACATACAAACAAACAAACATACGAATGCATACATACAAACAAACAAACGCAGTAGTCCTAAAACTTACAGGGTACAACCAAAGCTGTACTTTAAACAAGTATAGCTAAAAAATATCTTGGCAGGGAAGGGGTAGTTGAAATAGTTTTACTATGCAGACCAACCTAGGTTGGCCTCAAACTCATAATACTCCTGCCTCAGCCTATGAAATGCTGGGATTACAGGCATGCACCACATCTGGTTTACTTACAGCTTTAAAAGACTTCAAATAATTTAATTTTCTATCTTAAAAATTATACAAAAAGGAAGAAGCTAAACCAAAGTAAATATAAGGTACTAATAAATATTAAAAGAAATAAAATAGAAAAATACAAGAAAATTAAAATACAAAATTTAAAAGATTTTTAAAAGGTGGGAGCCTTTACTAAGACTGAGAAGAAAGAGAGAATACTCAAGTTAATGAGAAATGAAAGTAGGGACATTACTATTAACCTTATGGAAGTAAAAAGAATTGAACCTAGGTAAAATGGATAAATTCTTAGAAATACACAAACTTCAAAACTGTCTCAAGTAGAAATAAATAATCTGAGTCTGATGAGATAGATCAGCTGGTAGGACATATGAAGCCAAACCAGATAATCTGAGTTCAAACTCTGAGACCACATGGTAAAAGGAGGCTACTGTTGTTCTCTGACCTCCATGTGTGCTGTGGTATGTATGCATGCATACATACACTTAAATAAATATAATCTGAAAAAAGAAAAGGATAATTCCTCAACCTGAAAAAAGCGGCTAATGACAAACCTACGACTTAGATCACACTTCTGGGGACATGCTTAATTCCTTCCTGCTAACACCAGGAACAGACAACAAATGCATTTTGGCTTTTCCTATTCAAAACAGATACACATATGATTACAAAAGAGAATTAAGGCCGGGCGTGGTGGCGCACGCCTTTAATCCCAGCAGAGGCAGGCGGATTTCTGAGTTCGAGGCCAGCCTGGTCTACAATGTGAGTTCCAGGACAGCCAGGGCTACACAGAGAAACCCTGTCTCGAAAAACCAAAAAAAAAAAAAAAAAAAAAAAAAAAAAAAAAAAAAAAAAAAAAAAAAAAAAAAAAAAAAAAAAAAAAAAAAAAAAAAAAAAAAAAAAAAAGAGAATTAAAATATATTCAGACTGGAAAAAAATAAAAGTATCTCTACTTCCAATGGATATGAACTTGAATGCAGAAAACCCTTATGCATCCACAAAAAACCACACTACTAAGTTCAACAGGGATGAAAGATACAAAAGCAACGTACAAAAGTCAACCATATTTCTGTACACTACTAATGAACAATCCAAAAATGAAATTAAGAACAGTTTTGGGCTGGAGAGATGGCTCAGTGGTTAATAGCACTGACTGCTCTTCCAGAGATCTTGAGTTCAATTTCCAGTAACCACATAGTGGCTCACAACCTAAAGGGATCTGATGCCCTCTTCTGGTGTATCTGAAGACAGTGACAGTGTACTCACATATATAAAATAAATAAATAACCTTAAAAAAAAAAGAAAACAGTTTTATATATATTTACAACAGCACCAAAAGGACATTTAATGAGAGTGCAGTATTCATAAATGGAAAGCTATAACGTTTCATGGAAAGGAGTTAAAAATGACCTAAATGGGAAGAATGCCATGAGTTGAAACTCATGTCCATGATTTGGCAGTCTTAACGTTCAAATAATTCCCAAACTGAATCCCAGGTACTCTGTGTTGTCAATAGTCAGAGTAATCAAAAATATATCGTGTAAAATATGGAGATGTAAAGAATTCTCATGGAAGTACTACCATAAATTTCAAATAAAGTTGAAGGGCTTACACGGCCTAATTAACAAACTTATTACAAAATTAGTTTAATTTAGACAGTGTGCTTCTGCCATAAATTCAAAAGGAACACAGATTAATGGAAAATAATTGAGAGCTCAGGTATCTGATTTCTGGTCAACTGATTTTTTAACAAGGGTTCTATATTAACTACTCTGTCATTGCAATAAGGTACTGTGACCGGCCCCCATGAGCTGCACATGCATACATCTGAGCAACACACACATGCGTGTTAAATCTAAAAAATAAATTACATATACTTAAAAGAATCTGTCATGGTGGGGAGTGTGGCAGCAAGCATTAGGTACAGTGCAGGAAGTGGATGCTGAGAGCGCTTATCTTCAACTCCAAGCACCAAGCAGAGACATTGAACTAGGAACAGAGTTAGGCCTTAAGCTCTTAGAGCTCACCCCCTGAAATACTTTATCTAACAAAGCCAAAACTCTTAAGCCTCCCCAGACAGCAACACAAACTGTTCACATGCCCAAGACATTTCTCATTCAACCACTACAGGTACCAGAATAATATGAGAAAAGACAGTACTGGAATATCCAATAGGATTTTCACATCAAGTTGATTAAAAAAATACACTCAAAATTGATTATATATCTAAATGTAAGACCTAAAACTCTTAAAAGGAAACACAAGAGAAAGCTTTATGACTTTAGATTAAGCAATAATTTTCTTTTTTTTTTTTCCTCCCTTGTTCCGGTCAACCCCGCTCGCTCCGCTCGACCCCCGCTCGCTCTGGCCAGCCCGACTCGCTCCTGGCCGCCCCGTACAGCGGGGCCCCCCCCCCCCCGCTTGTTCCAGCCAGCCCCACTCGCTCCGATCGGCTCCGCTTGCTCTGGTTGGCCCCGCTCGTTCCGGGACATGGACATGGCAGCTCACAACCACCTGTTAACTCTAGTACCACGGGCCCAAACCTTCTGGCCTGTGCAGGTATCTGCACACATATACACAAACCCATACATACACACATACAAATACACATAACTAAAAATAAAATAAATTGGAAAGAGAGAATAAGAATAGCATGTGAAGCTAGTAGGTGTCTTGGTGTGGTGGCACATGCCTAGAAACCCCATTATAGCTACAGCAGGAAGATCCTGAATCCAAAGCCAACCTGGGCTATACAATAAGACCCTGTCTTAGTGGGAGGGGAAAAGGAAAAAGGAATGAGAAAGAGAAGGGAAAGAGGAAAAAAAAAAACAAAAACAGGTGCTAGATCCATCAACATGAAACATACAAGATAGACAATTACACTGAGAAACTACAGTAGAATGAGAAACTGAAAATCAATAATGAAAAAGGACCAATAAATAACCTGCCAATGAGTACAAAGTTTCTTCCAGGGATGAAGTTGTTCTAAAATTAGAAACTGTAGTGGTGATGACTGCACAGCTCTGTAATATAATAAAAACTGTTAAAGTGTACACTTTCAAAGAGGCAAATTTTATGGTATGTAGGTATCTCAAGAAAGTCATTCAGGAAACAAGAATTAAAGCTATAAATTTCAACCTACTTGATAATAATATGCTTGTTCTGCTATATCCATCAGCCTAATATATCAACCATTTCAATTAATTTTCTATTATAGGATGAAAAAGTAGCAAATGTTCCTCTCACAATCAATAAATTAATTTTTCAGAGATTACGTAAGTATTTTGCCTGAATGTATATATGTGACCCACATGTATGCCTGTATCCACAGCGGTCAGAGAGAGTATAGGATCCCATGGAATTGGAGTTACAGATGAGCTCTCATGTGCGTGAGCCCTCATAAGAACCTTCATGTGGTTGTGAGACTGGAACCTCAGATCCTTTGCAAGAACAAGTGCTGTTAACCACTGAGCCATCTTGCTAGGCCCAAAATAAATTCATTCTAAGGGCCAAAAGAAAAAAACCTATTATTTTAAGGATAGTATATATTTTAAAAATATTTATAAAATGTGAGATTAACTGAAAAACTAAAGTTGTAAAAATCTATTCTCACCGGGCGGAGGTGGCGCACGCCTTTAATCCCAGCACTCGGGAGGCAGAGGCAGGCGGATTTCTGAGTTCGAGGCCATCCTGGTCTACAAAGTGAGTTCCAGGACAGCCAAGGGCTACACAGAGAAACCCTGTCTCGAAAAAAAAAAATCTATTTTAAAGTGAATCTATGTATATGTTGTACACAACTAAGTGAAGGTGCCCTCAGAAGCCAGAATATATACACATATACACAAACCAGAATAGTCAGGTCCCTATGGAGATGGAGTTACAGGTGATCGTGAGTTACCTGAACATGAAAGCTGGGAACCAAATTAGGATCCTCTTCAAGTGTGGACTAAGCTCTTTACCAGAGAGTCATTTCTCCAGCTCCTAAATTTTAATGTTTTTTAATTAATTAATTTACATCCCAAGTGCTGTGCCCTCTTGGTCCCACCCTGAGATCTTTCTGCTCATCCTCCCTCCCCCCTCCCCTTCTCCTCCAGTAACAACCCCTCCTATATTTCCCCCCTTCCAGACCATCATGTCTCTGCCAGATTAGGCACATCCTCTCTCAATGAGGCCACACAAGGCAGCCCTGTTGGAAAACGGATACCACAGTCAGGCTACAGCTTTAGGAGAGCCTCCACTGCAGTTGATGGAGACCCACATGGAGACTGAGCTGCACGTCTGCTGCATATGTGTCAGGAGCCTCAATCCAGCCCATGTGTGTTCTTTGGTTGGTGGCTCAGTTTCTGAGAGCTCGAGAGGTCCAGGTTAATTGACTGTGGGGTTCTCAACCACTTTGAGGCCTTCAATCCTTCCCCCAACTCTTCCATAAGAGTCCCTGACCCCTGCCCAATGTTTGGCCATGGGTATCTGCATCTGTTTCAGTCAGCTGCTGGATGAAGCCTCTCGGAGGACAGTTATGCTAGGCTCCTGTCTGCAAGTATAACAGAGTATCATTAATAATGTCAGGAACTGGTGCTTGGCCATGGCATGGGTTTCAAGTTGGGTCGGTTATTAGTTAGCCATTTCTTCACTCTCTGTTCCTTCTTTGTCCCTGCATTTCTTTTAGACAGGACAAATTTTAGGTTGAAAGTTTTGTGAGTGGGTTGGTGTCCTTATTCCTCCATTGGGGGTCTTGCCTGGCTATAGGAGATGGTAGGAGAACTGCTGCTAATTTAAGGCCAGCCTGGTCTACAAGGTGAGTCCCAGGCCTACCAGGGCTATACAAGGAAACCTTGTTTCAAGAAAACAAACAATACATAAAAAATAAATATTTAGAAGCTAATTCCCATAATAATCATCCTGGACAGTCAAGAAAGAAGTTGTTTTTACACTAATGTGTTAAATGTATGATTCAAACTCCCACTCCTATTCCCTAAAACTGGACTTCGTAACTATTTTTCTTAAAGCATTCTAAGTAGTTGTCATGCTGACTCAACTAATGGTATTTTTAAAATACTACAAATAATACTTAAACAAAAGTAACATTTTTGCTGACACCATTCTTATCAAACTATAATAAGAACACTATTCCAGGGAAACATCTACACTTGTCATTAAAGAAATCCCAGAAGTACAAATAGAACCACAAAATGGGCTAATTTAAAGCTGCCAGCTCAAAAGGTACATATTCCCAAGGGTAATGTGACACTTGACAGTTGTATGGATTTATAACATAATATCACTATGTCCTCCACCCCTAATTTTTCAAAAACTATTTTATTAAGATAAAAAATGTGATAAATTCTTACTTAAAACATTGACTAGCCGGGCGTGGTGGCGCATGCCTTTAATCCCAGCACTCGGGAGGCAGAGGCAGGCGGGTTTCTGAGTTCGAGGCCAGCCTGGTCTACAAAGTGAGTTCCAGGACAGCCAGAGCTACACAGAGAAACCCTGTCTCAAAACAAAAACAAAAACAAACACAAACAAACAAACAAAAAAATTGACTGAAATAGCAATAAAAGAACACAAAACACCTAACCAT
This sequence comes from Mus minutoides, assembly GCA_902729485.2. Taxonomy (NCBI): domain Eukaryota; kingdom Metazoa; phylum Chordata; class Mammalia; order Rodentia; family Muridae; genus Mus; species Mus minutoides. The sequence goes on along the minus strand of LR749699.1, from coordinate 2,015,186 downwards.
GTAACAAGTTGAATATTCTTGGCCCAGGGAGTGGCACTATTAGGAGGTGTGGCTTTGTTGGAAGAAGTGAGTCACTTTGGCTTGGGCTTTGAGACCCTCCTCCTAGTTGCCTAGAAGCCAGTCTTCTCCTGAGTGCCTTTGGATCAAGATGTAAGACACTGTCTTCTTCTCCAGCACTGTGTCTGCCTACAATACTGCCATGCTTCTTGCCATGATGATAATGGACTGAACCTCTGAACCTGCAAGCCAGTCCCAGTTAAATGTTGTCCTGTAAAAGAGTTGCCTTGACCATGGTGTCTCTTCTCAGCAATGGAAACCTTAACTAAGACCCAAATGATATTCACAATTTTCAAAATTAAAAAATATTTTCTGATCAACTGTCAGACTCAAATACCACTTGTAGCTGGTGAGGAAAGCAGTGGTTTGTATAGATTATTTCTTTAGTAACTATCCACACCTTTAATCTTAGTGCTAAGGCAGGACAATTACCTCAATTTGAGGACAGCCTGGGCTACAGTGTGAAACTATCTCAAAGAGAAAGCAAAACAAAGGATCTAATATAGTTACTTTGGAGGCTAAGGGCAAGCATCTTCAATGCATGTGACTGGTGCTTCAAATGAGGGAGAGGGAAGCAGTGCTTATACACTGAAAATCAAATAAAGCTCATTAAGTCAGACATTGATGAAAGTCATTGAGAGCAACATTACACCTTCCCCTAGACAGAAAGAAAACCTCATGTAGTTTATTAATGAAACCAGCCATGTGTCTACTCAGACATTTATTTAATGATCATCTATTATGCATGCTCAAGAGCTATAGTAAAAGCTTTGAAAACAAGAAATCTACAGAAAGCTTTAAAAACAAAGAAAAATATGTATGTATAGCTGTCTCCCCTAATAGAAGAGACAACAATATAGTCCAAAATAATAGATGCTCAGAGATATAGTATTTAATCCAGCATGCAAGTATGTAATTGGAATATCTTTAAAACTGAATATTATATCCAAACAGAGTATATGCAATGAAAGTCTGATCCTGAAAAATCAGAAAATCAAGTAATTAATACATTTAATATAATTTTATATAACTAGAGTTAATAACTATAAAATTGAAAAGTACTAAAGTACAGGTCTTAAGTCCCTCATCTAGCCAATGTAGAGACTTCAAGTTCCAAAAGACTTTTAAAATTGAGTTTGCATGTTCTATTTATTGGTGGATGCTGTTCCAGTAAGTTATAAGAAAAATATATCCCATGTGTTCATAGCTCAGATTACCACATCTTCCAATACATATATTAACAATTCTGAAACAATCTTCTTTCCAGCATGCACTGAATACTTGGCACTCCTGTCTTCAACTTCTTCCTTTAGAGAGTTGCAATCATGCTATCTTTTGATAACAAACATCCAAGTCTTTACTTCAACTTCATATATTCCTAGTTACTGTCCTTTTAAATTTCTTTTAAAACCAAGCATGTAAAACTTTTTTTGCTGGGGCTGGGCAGATGAGTCAGTGGTTAAGAGTACTTGATGCGGGCTGGAGAGATGGCTCAGCGGTTAAGAGCACCGACTGCTCTTCCAAAGGTCCTGAGTTCAAATCCCAGCCACCACATGGTGGCTCACAACCATCCGTAATGAGATCTGACGCCGTCTTCTGGTGCATCTACATCAGCTACATTGTACTTAGATATAATAATAAATAAATCTTTAAAAAAAAAAAAAAGAGTACTTGATGCTTCTCAGAGGACCTAAATTTGTTTCCCAGCACCCAGGTCATATGGCTCACAGCTACCTATAACTCTGGCTTTCTCTTCTGGCCTCTTTAAGCACCTGCACACATGTGGTATGCCCCCCCCTTCACCCCACATGCACACACACATGCAATTATTAAAAAAAAAAAACAATAGAATTAAAATAAAAACATTTTTACTGATCCATCTTTTTTTGAGAATGGGATGTCATTTTAATAAACATATTAGTCAAGGTTCTTTAAATAGATAGAATAAATAAATATATTAAAAGGGGATTTATAGATTGGCTTTCAGAATATGATACAGGTATTCCAACAACGTCTGTCTCACACTGGAGAGGCCATGAATCCAGTCGTTGCTTAGTCCTCAAGGCCAAATGCCTCAGTGGTCCCAATCTGGTGCCAAAGGCCTGGAAGATTACTGGAGGGCTGCTGGTCTTCAGTCTGCTTTGGAATCCTGAAAATGCCACACCTACAGAGTAGATGATCTTGTCAGCAAGAGTTGGGCAAGCAGACAAAAGTAGATTCCTTCTTCTATGTCCGTGTATGTGGGATGCCACCTGAAGGGACCAACCAAATTTAGGGTAGGTCTTCCTGTTTCAAATAATCTGATCAAGAAAATCCCTCACAGAAGCATCCAGCATCTTCAGGTTTAATTGATTCCAATGCAGTGAAGTTGACAACCAAGATTAGCACCACAAAAATGGTGCTTTGCAGTCAGCAAAGCAGTATCTGCTCCAGGTAAGGCTCCCTCATGGATGCTAACACCTTTGAATGAAATCTTAAGAAATGCAATATGGACACATAATCTTCAAATATTACTCAGCAAATTGTTTTCCTGTTTCAAATAGGGAGCTTCTTTCCCAGGGCAGAATTTGGTGCTGCCCATTAGCTAAGTAATTGAGATGTTGGTGCTGCTAACAGTGGACTACAGGACATAGTTTGAACAGGGACCCTGCAGGATTGCTCTTTGATTGAACCAGGTATTGAAACCAGGTATTGAAAGTCTCATAAGAATATTGATTAGCAGCAGGGCGTGGTGGCGCACGCCTTTAATCCCAGCACTCGGGAGACAGGGGCAGGCAGATTTCTGAATTCGAGCTACAAAGTGAGCTCCAGGACAGCCAGGGCTATACAGAGAAACCCTGGGGGGGGGGGAGGAAGAATACTGATTAGCACCCACATTTGGGACTTAATCAATTTGATAGGAGATGGTGGTATTTATTAAGATGGGGGAAGAAAAATAAGTCCCTCCTGCTGGCAGGTTAAGTTATAGGAGTTAAAGTTGTTGAAGAGGCAGCTTGCTTTATGAACTTTATGGGTGGTAGCTCATAGCTGTCCTTAGATGGAGAAGGGACGTCAGGAGTCTCTGTACCATGTGACCAGTGTTGTTGAAATCCGGGCGGGGGTTTTTACCCAGCCTTTGATCATTTAGTTCCCTGTGCTGCATTAACCCCACCTAGCTGTTCAGCTAGCTCAGGGCTCTTTGCCCAGCCTTTTGCCAGCCCTGGCCAGATCTCTCCAACTTGCTCTGCTTCTGCAAGGCTTTGGGGCCATCATGCCCAGGCATCTGCCTGTGGTTTCTGGCCCATGTGCCCTGCCATACTTGGTTGTGACGATACCTCTCACCAGACAGCGGGATGGGAGACTCAGTGGACCCAGACTAGGCCTCATGTTGGATGCCAATATGTTGTAGAAATCCACCTGCCTCTGCCCAAGTGCTGGGATTAAAGGCGTGCCCCATCATGCCCGGCGTGGATTTCTGAGTTCTAGGCTAGCCTGGTCTACAGAGTAAGTTCCAGGACAGCCAGGGCTATACAGAGAAACCCTGTCTCAAAAAAAAAAAAAAAAAAAAAAACCTACATCTGGGGGACAAGGACCATAGCTCAGTGGCCTAGCACATATTTGACATGGGTTCAGTCTTTATCCCCATCTCAAAAACTGTATTTTTAAAGTTATTAACATAGAGTTTATACACACCCTATACATATATATATATATATATATATATATATATATATATATATATATATGCAAGCAGTAAACTATACAGACTTAAATCAATAAAGGTATAGGATTAAGATTTATATTGCTATATTAAGAATTAAACTATTATGTTCACTAGGTAAAGTACCTAATGTGTAAGCATGAATTTGAATCCCCAACATAATAAGCTGTTCAGCTTCTATAACTGCAGGACCAAGAAGCAGAGGATAGGATCTAGGCAGTCTAACCAATCAGTGAGCTCCAAATCCAACCAACTGTCTTCCACATGCATATGTGGATAGACCCCCCAACGAAATGGAATTATTAAAACATTTTCAAACTTGTTTGGAGAGCTGGCTCAGCCAGCGGTTAAGTGCACTTGCTGCTTTCCAGAAGACCTGGGTTCAAGTCCCAGCAACCATAATAGCAATTCACAACATTTTTAACTCTAGTTTGAGGGAATCTGATGCCTTCTTCTGGCCTCTGAGGACACCATGTGGTGTACATATATCCATGTAGGCAAAATACCCATATATATATGAAGCAAAATTAATTTTTTAAATGATCAAACAGTTTGATAAATTCAATTTATCAAATTAAATTTAAACAGAGTTTAAATAAATTCAACAGAGTTTAACCTAGGTTATTGACTTTACAAAAATTTTCAAATAGGTTGGTAATCTCATAAAATAAAACACTCTTGAGCCAGGCGTGGTGGCACACGCCTTTAATCCCAGCACTTGGGACACAGAGGCAGGCGGATTTCTGAGTTCGAGGCCAGTCTGGTCTACAGAGTGAGTTCCAGGACAGCCAGGGCTACACAGAGAAACCCTGTCTTGAAAAACCAAAAAAAAAAAAAAAAGATAAAACAATCTTCAGTGAACTAAAAAGCTTCACACAATGTGATGAGTTTAGATTATAGCCAAAGCACAGCCTACAGGCCCCTAGGAAAGGTACTTTTGCTAACATTATGTATAATAAGAACACTATAACAAAATGCCTTGATATTTCCATTTTAGGACACACAAAAGTGCAAAGCCAAGAGTGGATACAACGGCTTGAACATTAGTACAAATCAGGCAGGCGATGCCAGAGTGCTCTAGTAGTCATGTCCTTCACTGTCTCTTCACTAAGCTCAACTAAGGAGGGATTGAAGGGAGTCCATTTTCCTTGACTGATGAAGCAATATAATTATTAACTTTAATAAATTTTAACTCTTGGATAAGTGCTTTTATATTCTTTGTGGGACAGTGGAGTCTACTAGCAACAATCCCAGATATCCAGTGAGCCAAAATAAAAGGATCATAAAAGGCTTGCCTTTCCAGAATGAGTTCAAAGTCAGTCCGAGCAACTTAGTGAACTATGATCTCAGAGTAAAACACTTAAAAAGAGAGGTGTAATAAAGCTCAGAGGTAAAGTGCTTGCCTACATATGAAAGGTTCAATTATAAGCACAAGGAAAAAAAGTGTAAGAGTGTGGCGCCTTGCTGATCAGTAAAGTACTTTATTTCAATCAGCATTCACTAAGCACTTATTATGTACTATGCGCCAAACCACATCTGAAACGCCTGCTTTCAGTTCAAGTAGAAAACTCATGTCACACATTGATAAACATATTCAAGAAAAAAATGTTAGTGGGGCAGCGGTGGTGCATGCCTTTAATCCCAGCACTTGGGAGGCAGAGGCAGGCGGATTTCTGAATTCGAGGCCAGCCTGGTCTACAGAGTAAGTTCCAAGACAGCCAGAGCTATACAGAGAAACCTTGTCAAAATAAAATAAAATAAAATAAAATAGAGAGAAGAGAAGAAAAGAAAAAGAAGAAAAGAAAAAATGTCAAAATGAAAGTATCTAGAAAAAGTTTTAGTTATTAAATACAAAAGCAACTTAGGAAGCCAGCCAGGCAATCGTTCTAACATTAGTACCTAACAGCTGCTTAGTACTTACATATGGAGGTCTGTCACTTGTATTAATCTTTATGGAAGAACTTGCCAACAACTACTAGGTATACAGCACATGCCCCAGCTGCATTCCCTTCAGGATCCCCTGCTTTCAAGATGAGGCCATGCTTTTTCAGGGCAGACCCAACCAATAACTGACTGACAGTATGGGCACCACGAACTGGCCACTTCTTATAATACAAAACCCCTCTAAAGGCAGTTTTTTATCTCATCATCGCTTTACTTGGTTAATGGAAAACAGATCTATCTACAGGACACTTCTAAGCTCTCCGTGGCAATTCTACTACCTCTCAAATCCTTTTCTCTGGAGGCTTCCCCTCCTGAACAAACGTCTCATATTCCTAATTCTGTATCATTATCTACTTCCTAAAAGGTTGGAAATGGACACAGTTGATAGCAGACAAGGACTGAGAAAGCAGGAGGTAAAATGGGGCTTGGAAACAGATCAGTTATATGAGAATCTCATGTCATGTGGGGTATGAGACATGTATGGACAGTCTGGCACAAACTAGTGGTCCATGCAATAACACTTTCAGAGATGTGACTTCAGAAAGTGTTCCCAGAAAGGAATTCTCTGACTGCTGTTAAGAATGAAAAGTGTTAGTTACAGAAACAATGGAAGGAGCTTAGCTATTCTATTGCAGTGAGTCCCCAGAGAGAGCCACTAACAAATGACTTAAAACTAAGGACTTTGGTAGCACAAAGATTCACTACAGTGGGAAAACAGTAAAACACAGAGTGAACCCTTGGCAGGAAAGACCATTGTTTGAAAAATAACTAAAAGTTAACCATGGACAAACATGTTAAGTGAAGGTCAGGACCTTAGCTTAGAACACCAGAAGCCTGAAAGATGGAATAGAAACACCTAAGACAGTGACCCTTGAGGACTGTCATTCTTCTTTGAACTCTCCAAATCTACAGTAATGAGTTAGCACTCCCCAGTGACTACACTTCATAGAGGAGAGGGTAGGGGGGTCATTGAACCTTCGCCTGAGAATCCATTCACTCCTGCCTCTGCCTCCCAGCAACATGCATATAATTCTAAAGTAAGGTGTATGTTCCCCCATGGTCTCAGGAGGTACTAGAGTACACAGGGTATAAAAGCAGTGGAACTCTACACAGCTGTGCAACAGTAATCATCCATGCTGAGGTGAGACCTTCAGGTAACCTCAGGGGTCACTCATGCTCTATAAGTAAGTCAAATAAACTCACTGGCTCGGCAAATTAAGACTTCAGTTTGTCACTGGGATTTTATAAGGAAGTAGCTATTTGTTTATATCATTTGTTTATATCTCCTCAGAGAAGACATTCTCACAACAGACTTGCTCCTCCAAGCTAACATTTTCCCCTCTAGGTCTGCTCTCATTCCCACCTCTGGCTGCCATTATAGTAGTCAATGCTACTTCTAAGGATATGTTGAGCCTGAAAAAAAAAGAAGAAAAGAGAATATATATTCCAAAGGCACTGCAAAGACTAGCCAGGATAAACCAGCAGGAAGCAGGACATTTGTAGGACTATGCTTTTAATACCACTAATCAAAGAAGCAGAAACATTTGCCTGAAGTAAAGTTTATGGAAGAGTGGGATGGTGTGCAGGGGAGACACTGTCTCAAGATTCAGGAACTAACTGTGACACAGACCTAAGTGATGGTATAACCTTGTGGCTAGGATGGCTCTTAGAAGCCTGGAAAAAAAAGTGAAATGCCTGAATTGACATGGCAGAGTGGAGGATAGGATAAGAAAAGAAGGTTAATAGAGTGCATATATTATGGAAAGTCATACTCACCAAGGCCGTCAAGAACACAGTTAAAGAGGCAATAACATCACTAACAAGTTCTAATACATGATGTCAGGTTATGGCTCATTGATGAGAATAGGAAAGAGGGCACTGAAGTAATAGCAACCAGGTGGCAACAGAAGTGAATCTATTATAATGACTGACAGGTGGGAACACTAATAAACTAAATCCTCAGGGACCTGTGCAGATAGTTAATGGGACAGTGTCGTTCGGAGAAAAGTAGACAGTCAATCATGGTGCTGCTAAAAATATACACTCAAAACAAGTTAGAGGCTGACTGTCCCAATAAAGATCCCAAGACCCCTAGCCAATTCCTGGACCTAAGCCAGTTGTCAAATGAAGTCCACTGATTCATATATATCCTTACTGAAGAAATATACTTAGAATACATTTGTCCGTGACATCAATGGCATGTCAATGGCATGGCCATGACCAACATGCTGGAAGATAAATATATTCAAAACAATGAGAAAACTTTTCTCTTCACATGATGAGATACTGGTTCAAGTCCTCTAATTCTTTGGGGCAACAAAATCCATTGATACCCAATTCTTAATACTCAAATCTCTACTATAAAATGGTATAGTATTTGGACATAATTTACATATATCTTGTTACATATATCTTGTTGAGTATTCTGCTAGCAGCCTTCAGATAAAGATGTAGAACTCTCAGCTCCTCCTGTACTATGCCTGCCTGGAAGCTGCCATGTTCCTGCCTTGATGATTATGGATTGAACCTCTGAAATTGTAAGCCAGCCCCAATTAAAAGTTGTCCTTATTCCGGGCGGTGGTGGCCAGCCTGGTCTACAAAGTGAGTTCCAGGACAGCCAGGGCTACACAGAAAAACCCTGTCTCGGAAAAAAAAAAAAAAAAAAAAAAAAAAGTTGTCCTTATAAGAAAACAAAAACAAAAAAACCCCATATATCTTGTTAAGTCATCTTTAGATTATGTATAATCCCTAGTACAATATAAATGATATGTAAATAGCTATGATACTGTGTCTTAGGAATAATGGCAAGGAAAGGCATACGTGCTTAATGCAGACAAATTTTTTCTGAATATTTTCAGTGGATAGTCAGTTGAATCTATGCATGTAGAGTTCACAGATACATGGCGTGACACTATTCAGGGTTCTGTCATTTCAGTGAAATTGTAGGAGTCTGGTGTCAGGATCACACCAATGCTCCCCCTCAAATCCAACTGCTACTGCCTGCATTCCCCTACAAAGATCAGTGGGCTTCTTCAGATTCTAAAGGCAACTAAAGGATAGTGTTGTGGCCTATATGGTGACATGGCAGGTTACCAGCTTTGGTTGGAAATCAGCTCTGCAGAATTCTAGGCTTTCCTGTAAGCAGTCCCTAAGCCACTGGTTCTCAACCTTCCTACTGCTGAGACTCTTTAATACAGTTCCTCATCTTGTCCCTAGGTATGTCCCCAACCATAAAACTATTTTTGTTGCTACTTTATAACTGTAATTTTGCTACTATTATGAGTTATAAATATCTGTGTTTTCCAATGGACTTAGGCAATTCCAGTAAAAGAGTTGTTTGACTCCCCTACCAAGAATAAAGAACCACAGGTTGAGAACCACAGCTAAGCTGTCAAATAAATACACATGAGGAAATAACAGTAATGAATTGGTAGACTAGTAATGCTAGTGATGGAGTTCTATAGGAAAGCCATACTGCTGGTACAACAGCTCCTGGTATCCTGGTAAGAAAGAATGCTTGATCACTGGGCCCCATGTGTTCAGAACTTTTCATAATGAACTAGGTGTACATTTGAGCTCAGCAGCAACCCACTCTAAGATAGAAACAGTAATAGTGAAGACTGAAATAAAACAGAACCAAAAGACACAATCTACATAAGCAGGCAGCCAAGACTTCCCTGACAGACACCACTATCTGAGAACTTCCTCAGCTCACATCTACAGTTGTTTAGGGACCCTACAGAATCAACACACGGAAAAGCAAAGCAAAACAAAACAAAAACAAAAACAAAAGCTCAGTATATGAATGCAAGCTGAGGACAAAAGTAGACTCAGTATAGCCAAACTTAAGGGCGACCTTGCCACTGGGGGAAAAAAAAAAAAACCTCTCTCCCTAAAAGAGCTTTAAATGATGCACGTGGTTATGAAATTTTGTAGAAAGAAAAGTGGGATAAGAACACACATAGTCTTAGACAATAGCAAGCAGACTGGCTCACTGGTTAGAGGGGTTTAAAGAGAAACACTTTAAGAAAAGGGAACAATTGAATGACCTTAAAGAACTGAGCACAAAGCATGAAAATCTGTTTCCTGTGTTGTGCTCACCAGAAAGCATGCAGTTTCTGCAGAAGAGCCTCTGAACCACCAAATGTAGAACATTATTCAATTGACATATGCCACCTCAGAACTGGCATGATGAAGACATGATTGAATAGGTCACTATGGCATAAATAGAGGTAGGGAAAGAGAAAAAACTATGGGTCATTTACCACACCCAATTCTAAATATTGCCAAGCTCCCAATATAGCACTAAACTTGAATCAACAAGCTATTAGGTGGCAGGCTGACTACCTATCTCTGAAGTACTAGTGTCACAATTTGGTTTCTATTGCTTGGAGAAGAGTTTGTTCTACCTTACAGCTTACAGTTCCACCATAAAAGGAAGTCAGGGCAGAAATCTGGAAGCAAAAACTGAAGCAGAAACCATGGAGAAAGACTGTCTGGCTTGCCCCCATGGCTTTATCTGCCTACTTTCTTATATTATAACCTGTAACCACCTGCCCAGGGACATACCACCTAAGGTGGGCTGGGCCCTTCCACATCAATCATTAATCAATAAAATGCCCCCAGACCCGTCAGTCTGAGAGATGTACTTTCTCAATTAAGATTCTCTCTTCCAAAAAAAATAAATAAATAAACTTTCTTCCTAGATGACTCTTGTGTCTAGATGACAACAACAACAACAACAAATAGCCGTGGCAACCAGTGATTAAATCTCACAGGAACCCTGTCTCGAAAAACCAAAAAAAAGGAACACAATTATAAACACAAAAGGTTTGCCTTTCCCGACAGTAAGAGCCCAAACTAACACCACTCCATAGGGCTTACACACTACCTACTCTGGTTTGGATATGATCTAATCATACTCCCTAAAGCTCCACATGGCACATGGTAAAATTTAATCTCCATTATAAGTAATTGGGGAGCAGAAACTTGGGAGGCAGAGGCAGAAGCAGAGAAATCCCTGTGAGTTCAAGTTCTGCTTGGTCTACATAGAAAGTTCTAGGATACCCAGAGCTGCACAGAAAGACCCTGTCTCAATACAAAACAAAATCATAACCCAAGAAAGAGAAAGTCTCATACTAGCAGATTATTGGATGTCCTACTGAAAACACAGCTGAAATACCAGCTCAGATGTAAGAACATGTAAGATCCTCTAGTACAATGGTTCTCAACCTTTCTAATGCTAAATCCTTTAATACAGTTCCTCATGCTGTGTGACCCCCAAAATAAGATTATTTTGTTACTACATCATAACTGTAATTTTGTTTCTGTTATGAATTGTAATGTAAATATTTGATATGCATCCCTGTGAAGGGGTTATTCATTTCCCCAAAGGGATGCAACCTACAGGTTAGGAACCATTGCTCTAGTACATGGTAAGTAAATTAATTCAGAGCTGTATTGCCATTAGTAGAATCACATGGTCTTTGAAACAGGTGGAAGAGATGGCTCAGTGGTTAAGAGCACTGACTGCTCTTCCAAAGGTTCTGAGTTCAATTCCCAGCAACCACATGGTGGCTCACAACCATCTGTTATGGGATCAGATGCCTTCTTGTAGTGTGTCTGAAAACAGCTATGGTGTACTCACATAAACTAAATAAATAATTAAAAAAAAAAAAAAAAAGAAACAGGTGGAAGAAATACTTCCACCATCATAATTTCCAGTGGTCCACTAGAAGACTTTGTGCTTTTCATTCATGCAGTGATGAGCTCCACAGAATTAGAGAGTCTCCTGCCAAAAGTGGCATTCTTTCCTTGCTAGGAGACCATGCTAGTTATTTTTTAGTCAACTTGACACAAACTAGAGTCATCTAAGAAGAAAAAGGGAGGCACAGGCAAGCAGATTCTGAGTTCAAGGCCAGCCTGGTCTACAAAGTGAGTTCCAGGACAGCCAGGGCTACAGAGAAATCCTGTCTCGAAAAAAACAAACAAACAAACAAACACCATGCCCCCATCAGACTGGCCTGTAGGCGAGCCTGTGGCACTTTTCTTGATTTATTAGTGTGGAAGGGTCCATTCTACTAAGGGCAGTGTCATCTCTGGGCAGGTAGTCCTGGAGTGTGTAAGAAGGCAAACTGAACAAGGCAGGAGGAGCAAGCCAGTAAACACTACTCCTTCAGGGTCTCTGTTTGACTCTATTTCCTGTCTTAGCTTCCCTCAATGATAGACTATAAGCAGTAAGCCAAACCAACCCTTTTGTCCTTTAGTTTTGATCAGTGTTTTATCACAATAGAAAGCAAACTAAGAGACACATGGAAGACTGCAATTAACTACGACTTACAACTGGGACTCCTTGTATTCAAGAGGCAAAAGAAGAGTAACAATCTCTGCCGTCTTAGTTAATCCAGTTCAGCAGGAAGGATAGCTACAGTTACATCAGAAAAACAAGAAGAGGTAGTCACAGAACTTACTCAGGAGTGACAACTGTATAAGCTCCTGCCTAACTTTATTTATGAATTCACAAATGTAGCAACTCCTACCTGAGAAGATAAGGTTCTCTGACCCCCCAGAAATAAAATTTTGGGTTATACTACTTATAAGCAGCCAAGACTAAGAAAAATGACAGCTGAGAGTAAGGGCTATGTATTTAGACTGACTAGCTGAGGAGGCAATGAAAATTGTTGTAGACCAAGATCAGTTACAGCAATGAGTGCTGAAACCTAAGAACAACTTCCTTCTCCCCTTCCCACTAGGAAGAGGCCATGAAGGCTAGAGGTGCAGCTCTCAGTGTTTACATACATGAATCAGTTCAGCATTTACTCAGATCTTCTTTCAAAGAGCCAACTGCCATGCAGGGGCAAGGAGTATAGTTAGCTAACATCCTCCAACTGCAGCAGGTTTGAATTTCACCTTCCCAATAGAGACTATACTTGTCAAGGGCAATTCCTAAAGATGAGGAGAACAGTAGAATCTGTCCACGCCTTCATAGTGTAATACTCTGGCAATTTGTATAAAAGACAAGTCCTTCTCCTTTCCCTTACATTCCTCCTCCCCCTAATTTCTTTTTATACTACCAAATCCACTCCAGTGCCTGCTTTTTAAAGGAACCTATCTATTACGCATAGTGACAATTTGGAATTATAGTTTCTTGGAACACACAGAAATATAAGAATATGGTTTGTTTTAATCCCAGGTGTAGGGATATGGATCTGTTTTGGACTGTCTGCAGCATCTATGATTTATTTGCCTTGTGCTCTAGCAGAGGTGTGGTTTCTTCAGTGCTTGGAATTCTGGGAACTTTTCAAAGGCTATATAAATGCTAAGGTCCAGAGAGGCACGGTGGGTTGGTTGTGGCTTGTTAGTAGTTATGTTCAAAGAGAAAACAAAGGGAAAAAAAATAAATTTGAAGATCTCTCTCTCTCTCTCTCTCTCTCTCTCTCTCTCTCTCCCTCCCTCCCTCCCTCCCTCCCTCCCTCCCCCTTCCCCCTCTGTCCTTTTCCTCTCCTATCTAGTGATAGGGGATGAAACCTGGGGGGGAGGGGGATGAATAAAGGGTAGGAAGAAAAGAACCCACAAAGTACCAAAGACTGGTTACAATTACATAGGGTGGATGATGCAATAACTCACTGAAGTATTACTGTTAGTCCTATTTCACAGGTGGGAAAGCATTGGCATGGAAAAGTGTTACCCTTCCCAACAACACACCATTAAACTAATATAACTGAATCCAATTTCCGAGCCTGTGTTTTGAATTACCATTCTAGGAGATGAGATAGTATTTTGACATCTTTAGAGGTTAAAAGAGTAATGATTTATTCTGCATAGTTTCAGAAAACAAAACAAAAGGATATACACTAGAAAAAAGCAGATATTTTTCTAAATATAAAAGAAAATTTCCTAATAATAAGCAATAAACAACAAAATGAGGAAGTAATAAGAGCTTATCAACTGTGAGTTCAAATATTCATGAATACTGTGACAATGAGGCTTTATAAAAACAGATGAAAGTTGACCTGGGATCAGTGAAAGGTATATTAACACCTCTCACTGAATTATGAGATTCTATTATGAATAATGTTAGGAATGTTTGTGTACAGATTGTTATGTGCCCATATACTTCCATTTCCTTTGGTATATATATATATATATATATATATATATATATATATATATATATATATATATATATATATATATATGAATGAATAGAATTGCTGGCTCAAATTGTGACACTGACTGTTTAACCCTCTAAGGAAAGCCTGGCTGTCCTACAGCCAGACAAGTCTGATAACTGCGGCTGAACAACTATCAGTTCACTGCCTCTCCTCAGGCTCTGAAATAATACTGATGTGTTTTACAAATCTGGACCTGATCAATATAGAATGCTGTAAACCCAAACTTACATGATTAGAGAACATTTCCTTGTTCCCAGGAAATACACTTAGGCAGTCCTAGCCTGGGATAATTTCTTTCCAAAGTCAATATTCAATTAACCAAGGCATCTAAAAAGCTAACAAGGAAAAAAAAGTTAACTTCCCAGTTTCCCAAAAACTTTCTATTTCTATCAATATTCGTCTGTCTATTTCTATCAATATTAGTCTCTCTAACACATTAAGAGTGGGAAGGCTATATAAATCTTGTTATAAAAACACATTTCATCCTTTTCAAATGCAGTACATGCCCTCCTTTTCTTTATAAACAAACTTTATACACCTGTAACAAGGACATAGTTCAATTACTAAATTCTCATATTCTAAGCAATATGAAAATTTTCACTATTTCAAGCATGCTACTGAGTGGCCTATTTTCATACAACACAGCTCTTTATATATGCATTTTCTCAAACACATGTACACTGTCATAGACAAAAGCAAAAGAAAGAGGATATGAGCTAGAGACAGAAGAGGCTTCAGCTACAAATGAATGTTCAGAGTTATAAGGTTTTTATTTAGATTTACACTGCTTTATCAATTATAAGAAAAACTTGTAAAAATATATATATATAAAATAAAATACAAGTTACAATTCCTTTGTTTTGAACTTGCTTTTTATTAGTCACCACGGCTGCCTACTATCCCAATCCTTTACTTCCCCTGTGTCAGCTCATCTCCACAGCCTTGAGTCAGGTCATCTATCTTTCATTGCATTCACCTTTATTTTTTTTATTGGTTATTTTATTTATTTATATTTCAAATGTTGTCCCCTTCCCAGTTTCCCCTCTGCAAATCCCCTATCTCATCCCCGCTCCCCTTTGCCTCTATGAAGGTGCTCCCATCCCCCATTTCCGCTTCACCGCTCTATTGTCCCCCTTACACTGGAGTATAGAGCCTCTACAGGACCAATTGTTGCCAGATAAGGCAATCCTCTACTACATAAGTAGCTGGAGCCATGAGTTACTCCATGTGTACTCTTTGGTTGGTGGTTTAGTCCCTGGGAGCTGTGGGTGGTCAGGTTAGTTGATATTATTGTTCTTCCAATGGGGTTGCAATTCCCTTCAGCTCCTTCAGTCCTTCCCTTAACTCTTTCATTGGGATCCCGAGCTGAGTCTGATGGTTGGCTGTGAGTTTCTGCACCTGTATTGGTCAGGTGTTGGCAGAGGCTCTCAGGAGACAGCCATACAAGGCTCCTGTCAGCAAGTGCTTCTTGGCATCAGCAATAGTGTCAGGGTTTGGTGCCTGCAGGTGGGAATGGATCCCTAAGTGGAGCAGTCTCTGGATGGCCTTTTCTTCAGTCTCTGCTCCATTTTTTTTGTCTCTGCATTTCCTTTAGATAGGAACAATTCTGAGTTAAGCTGAAACAACCCAGATGTCCCTCAAAGGAAGAATGGATATAGGAAATGTAGTACATTTACACAATGGAGTATTACTCAGCTATTAAAACCAATGATTTCATGACATTCACAGGCAAATCGATGGAATTAGAAAATATCATCCTGAGTGAGGTAACCCAGACACAAAAGAACACATATGGTATAAGTGATAGGTGGGTATTAGCCCAGAAGCTCAGAATACCCACATACAGCTCACAGACCACATGAAGCTTATGAAGCATGAAGACCAAAGTGTGAATGCTTCAATCCTACTTAGAAGGGGGAGACCAAAATAATCATGGGAGATAGAGGGAGGGAAGGATCTGGGAAGAAAAGAGGAGGAAGGAGAGAGGGAGCAGGATCAGGTATGGGAAGAGACAGGAAATTGAACAGAAATATGAGGCAGTGGGGGATAGGGAACTGGGGGTAGCCACTAGAAAGTCCAGATACCAGGGAAGCAAGAGGTTTCCAGGACCCAATGGGGATGACATTAGCCAAAATACCCAACAAAGAGGAAATAGAACCTGTAGAGACCATACCCAGTGGATAGGCATGGCCTCCAGTTAAGGGATGGGCCACCCATCCATTCACCTTTAGAAATACTATTCACCTTCAGAAATAGACTATTTAATGTGGAAAGGACCTTGTTATCTAGTCTACAACTAATTTCCAGAACAGAGAACCGAGACCTAATCAGTTATTATACTTTTCTAATAACTGCAAGTAAGATATTTATCTAGTCAATATAGCATATGAAATATTAAATTCCAAAAATACATACAAGTTACAAACATTGTTTTCTAGCTTATATATATATGTCAGTATATTTCAAAGGCATATATTCATCTATATTAATTAACTAAATGTATATTTAGTTGGAAATATGATATTATGGAAAATTATTAGATAAAAGACAGATACAAGATCAAAATATATGTGTTTGAATCATGAAATATGAGTTTAGGTTTAAAAAAACCAGTAAACTCTCTAAGCCTCAATCTCCTTGGATGAGAATAACACTACAGATAGTCTAAGGTCATTCTAATAATTAGAAGTAAAATACAATGATACACCTAACAAAAAGATAGCACACTGCAAGAAAATCTTATGTAAGATGGAAAACTTCACAAATGTGTCATTTTGGAAGAATTAAATATAGAACCAGGAACGAGTGATGATCAGGTTGTAATTAAATTGTGAAAGGCGAAAGGCAGGTTAAGAAATCTTAACCTGCTAGTTCAGTTGGTAGAGTGCTTGCCTAACATATGCAAAGCCCTTCACTCGATCCTAGCACTGCATGAGCCGGATGTTCCAGAAAGCCCATGCCTGTGATACCAGTACTTGGAAGGTATGGACAAGAAGATCAGAAGTTAAGGTTATCTTCAGCTACATCTTGAGTCCAAGGCTATAATGAGACCCTGTCTCAAAGCAAAATAAACCAAAAAAGGTATGGTGAGATAGCTCAGTGGGGTAAAGTCACCTGCTGCCAAGCCTGAAGACCTGAGTTTTATGATTGGGTTCTATATGGTATAAAGAGAGAACCAACTCCTACAAGTTGGCCTTTGACCTCTAAACATGTACCATGGTACATGTGCACGCACCTACAGGCATTTGCACACAAATAAATAAACAAACAAACAAACAAACAAATAAATGTATAATGCTATGAATACAATACTACTAATAATATGATAAAATTAAAACACACACTTTTACTCCTTATTTTAATAAAACAAACACTAAGAGGAAAAAAAATACCACTTTAATCATGAGAAGTTAGATAAGAAGTTAGACCATATTACACACAGAAATACATGTCTGTGCCTGGGTTAGCGGCTCACACCCATAATCCTACCATTCCTGAGGCTGAAGAAGGGTTTTTTTATTTGGTTTTTGGGGGGTTTTTTTTTTTGTTGTTGTTGTTGTTTTTTGGTTTTCTGGTTTTTTTCTTTTTTTTCGAGACAGGGTTTCTCTGTCTAGCCCTGGCTGTCCTGGAACTCACTTTGTAGACCAGGCTGGCCTCAAACTCAGAAATCCGCCTGCCTCTGCCTCCCAAGTGCTGGGATTAAAGGCGTGCGCCACCACACCCAGCCAAGGATAAGGAGTTTAAGGCCATACTACACTAGCAACATTGTGAGACCCTATTCCCCCCTACCCACACCCCCCAAAAAACATTTTAAAATTTATTCATGAGTCCTACCAAAAAGACTGTAAAAATGCCATTCTTTATAACTTTACACGGAACCTTTGGCATGCAAAGCTCCTAAAGAACAGTCCTTTTACTCAAACTCTGCAACAGAGTGTTCCAAAGTGATTTCTTCTCAGTACGAGGACTCACACCCAGGGCCCTGCACATACTGGAAAGCACTACACCACTGAGCTGCCTCGCTAGCCCCTCGCTTCCTGAAATAGGGACTCATTATATAGACCTAGATGGTGCTAGACTCATGATCCTCCTCATGATCAGCCTGGAATTACAGGCTTGTGTCATCTTACCAAACTCCCCCCAAAGTAATCTTACAATGGAAAAATAGTATGTATGATGCATAATAAAAATTCCAGGGGCTGGTGAGATGGCTCAGCGGGTAAGAGCACCCGACTGCTCTTCTGAAGGTAATAAGTTCAAATCCCAGCATCCACATGGTGGCTCACAACCATCCGTAACGAGATCTGGCGCCCTCTTCTGGAGTGTCTGAAGACAGCTACAGTGTACTTACATATAATAAATAAAATAAATCTTTAAAAAAAAAAATTCCAAACTTGTACTTTGACGTTGAAACAATGGTGCCCTACAGTATTTTCTAACTTGTTTAAAAAAACAAAACTTTAAAAATATTAGCCAAATCTTTATTGTTAAACTATGTGACCCCCCCCCCGCAAATCTCATAGAAAAGTTTTAATACCTTGAATGCAGAATAAAATATAGAGCAATATTCTAAACATAAGACTAAAGAACAATGACTAATAGGTTTGGTTTGGTTTGGTTTGGTTTGGTTTGGTTTGGTTTGGTTTGGTTTAAGACAGTGTCTCACTACATTTCCCAGACTGGCCTTCAAGTCCAACAATTTTCCTGCCTCATTCTCTCAAATGCTAGGATTACAGGTGTCCACCACTGCCTCTAACAATTAATCTATACTTATATAAAAAGTATATATCAGAGTTAGGTAATGGCAATCATTAAAAATCTATCAGACCTGGGTACTTAAAAATGTTAACATAGGACTGGACTCTAAATTTTTAGAAATGTTTTAGCAGAGTTAAAGGAAAATCAAGCCTGGGCTTACAACTGCCTTCTGTTAACAAATGTTCTTTAGACTAGGCACGGTGGGCTTTCCTGTAATCCAAGCACTTTGGAGGCTGAAGCCAGTGAATCCCTGAGGTTTGAGCTATATAGTGAGTTCCAGGCCAGCATGGGCTACAGTGTAATATTTTGGGGGATGGGATAGGGGATTTTCAGAGGGGAAACCAGGAAAGGGGATAACATTCGAAATGTAAATAAAGAAAATATCTAATAAAAATTTTTTAAAAAAAATTCTGGTGTCCCATCCCCATTACCACCCAATATGATTAACCAGTTCCACTTAATGAGCTCACTAAAAGTATACAGTCTTTATCCTCAAGCCAAAAACATTTCTTATCATCAAATCTCATAATGTCTCCAAATAAAAGCTTCAACAATTTACCTAATGACTGTAAACAAGTTATGAATAGGAAATAAAGCCTTACCTTGCCACCTTATGCTTACTCAGGTGGCTATAATCAAAAGGCAGGAAACAAACAAGGGTTAGTAAGGATGTGAAGAAATTAGAACCTTCACACACTTGCTAGTAAGAACATAAAATGTTGCAGCCACTTGGTCAGCCAGGCTGTCCCTCAAAAGGTTAAACTGACTAAACAATTCCACTCCTATGTGTATCCCAACGGCAATAAAAGTATACATGCACATAACAATCTGTATAAGAAGTTTCTTAACATTATTCATAACAACCAAAAAACTATATCCAAATTTCTGAATAGTAAATGAAATGTGGTATATATCTATACAACAGCATATGATTGAACAATAGTAAGAAATAAGCTATAGATTCATTATTATTGAGCCCTGAAAATGTAATTATACTGATATAAAACAATCACATCATATGATTCTATTACATTAAGTGTTCAGAATTGATAATGAAAGTCTCTAGAACAGAAACACATTAGTAGCCGGGCGTGGTGGTACATCCCTTTAATCCCAGCACTTGGGAGGCAGGTGGATTTCTGAGTTTGAGGCCAGCCTGGTCTACAAAGTGAGTTCCAGGACAGCCAAGGCTATATAGAGAAACCTTGTCTTGAAAAACAAAAACAAAAACAAGAAACACATTAGTGGCAGCCGGGCATGGTGTCACACGCCTTTAATCCCAGCACTTGGGAGGCAGAGGCAGGCGGATTTCTGAGTTCGAGGCCAGCCTGGTCTACAGAGTGAGTTCCAGGACAGCCAGGGCTACACAGAGAAACCCTGTCTCAAAAAAAAAAAAAAAAAAGGAAGAAACACATTAGTGTTTGTCTAGGGCTGGGGGAATTAGGAAGATATTGGGAGTGATTGCTAATAGATACCAGTTTGAAGTGATGAAAATGTTCCAAATTAGATAGTACCCACATTTATACAACTCTATGACTATAGTAAAAGCCATTAAATTTTATAGTTTATATGGATAAATTATGTATACATTAATTTGTATCTCAAGACATAGACCATAAAAATAGACTCTTCCCTAATATTCTAAATTTGGCTGAAATATATGTACTATTCATTTGTAGTTTAAAGTCTCTACAGCTAATGTTGTGGAAGCAATCTTCACTGCTTAAAGATTCCTATCAATGTACATTAAATTCTTTTTCCCTTGTGTAACAAAAACTGTTTCTTGACTTTGAATACCTTTAGAGATTTTATCTTTATCTTATTTTCCAAAAAGTTCTGAAAGGTATAAATACAAATATACTGTTCAAATTTTTACACTACTTCAGTTCTCTTAGTTGGACTATTTAAGATAATTTAAGCAAGGCACAGTGGTTCATGGCTATAATCCCATCACTTGAGAAGTAGAATGAGAGGATCTGAAGTTCAGGATCCTCCCCAGCTACTATCACAAGTTCCAGGCTAGCCCAGGATACATCAGACCTTTTAGAAAGAAAGAAAGAAAAAAATTAAAGCACTACCTAATTTATAAAATGGAGAACTTATAAATAACAATTTCAAAGTATTTCATTAAATAAAATTTATGATAAAGTATGAGACATTCTATTAACTATATAATCAAAATACTAATTCTGTAAACTTGTCTCATCCTTAATTTGGCAATCTTTGCAATCGGTCATGCTAGCTTTACTTCTTAGAAAACTGAATAATGAATAATCTTTTAAACTTTCTCAAAACTCAAAGAAATATATTTTCTATTTCTAGAGTAATGCTTATTTATATATGGAACAAGCCCTGATTTACTTAATCCTCACAATAATCCTATAAAATGTATACTATTAGCTTTATTTTATAGACTTAAAAGAGTGTAAACAAGACTGATCAAGGTTATAAGAAACATATGTATGTGTGTGTGTGTATATGTATATATATATATATATACATATATATATATATATATACACATATATACATACACACATATGTATATATATGTATGTAAGTTATAAGAAGTCTGATTCTTGTAACTTGGGACTGGAGAAATGGCTCGGTGAGCAGATGGCTTACTGACTGCTCTTCCAGAGGTCCTGAGTTCAATTTCCACCAACCATTTGGTGACTCACAACCATCTGTAATGCCCTCTTCTGTCATGCAGGCATACATACAAATAGAGCAGTCATATAGATAAGTAAATCTTAAAAAATAATAATAACTTTGATTCTCATCGCTATAGATTATATGGAAAAGTTGTTTTGAGTAATACTCTTCAGTTCTTAAACTAAAGTACATGAAGTATTTTTGTTCAGCATCTGCAACTTGGTATTTTTCAATGATAAGTACATACCAAGAATGTCACTCTATATACTAATTCATACACTGCAGGCCAAATATACAAAAATGAAGTAAAAGTAAAGACCAATGTAAAGCTGAAAGTAAAGTAACAAGTATATCCTAGGCATAAAGAATATTAGTTTAGTTAAAGATGAAATGAAAAATATGTGCACATTACAATAAAAATTTTCCCATCAATTTTTTTTTTAAAAAAAGAAAGAAACAAACTCTGGATAGAGATCCTGAATTCAATTCCCAGCAACCACATGGTGGCTCACAACCATCTGTAATGGGGTCTGGTGCCCTCTTCTGGTGTGTCTTAAGAGAACAATGGTATACTCATATACATAAAATAAATTAATTTTAAAGGGGGGGGGGGCTGGTGAGATGGCTCAGCGGGTTAGAGCACCCGACTGCTCTTCCGAAGGTGATGAGTTCAAATCCCAGCAACCACATGGTGGCTTACAATCACCCATAACAAGATCTGACACCCTCCTCTGGTGCGTCTGAAGTCAGCTACAGCGTACTTATGAAGAATAATAAGAAATGAATCCTTGGACAGGAGAGACCAACTGAGCAAGCGAGGCTGTCGGGAGCAAGAGGAGCCGAACGGGGACGGCTGGAGCAAGCGGGGACGGCCGGAGCTAGCGGAGCCGATCGGAGCGAGTGGGGCTGGCCGGAGCGGAGCGAGCAGGGTTGACCGGAGCGAGCGGGGTTGACCGGAACAAGGGGGGAAAAATAAATAAATAAATAAATATCCAAAGTCTCTTTAAAAAAAAAAAAAGGAAAGAGAGAAGACAAGCGGTAAGTACACAGTGTACACAAGATCTGGCTTTTATTTTTCTTTTCTCCAAAAGGAAAAATGGAAATGAACATTTCTCTTTCCTGTCTATGATCACTTGCACCTCACAGAAACATTCTACTTTCCTGGGAGGGCGGCTATTACTACAAGAAAGTATAAGAAACTCAGAACCTAAGTATCTCATTGCTCTTCACATCTGACTCCATACTCTGCACCGCAGCATGCAATGCAATTAATAATCATAAAACACTTATATACCACCCCTAGAAACAAAAGAACTTAAACAAAAATCTAGGCAATTATCTTTTAATCAAGCTTTGTACTTTGCAACCACCAGTCTGTGGCCAGCACATAAGAGGAGCCAAATAAACTTCAGAGAATGGAATAAAAGTGGCAGCTTAGCAACAGAGGAAGGAATGAGTTCATCCCTACTCATTCATTTGTCTTTCTTCACTAAGGAGTTAATATAAAACTAGTACTTCCCAGGCAACACATGCTACTCTTTCTTTAATGAAAACATTCTATCAAGAATTGGAAAATAGCCGGGCGCGGTGGTGCACGCCTTTAATCCCAGCACTCGGGAGGCAGAGGCAGGAGGATTTCTGAGTTCGAGGCCAGCCTGGTCTACAAAGTGAGTTCCAGGACAGCCAGGACTATACAGAGAAACCCTGTCTCGAAAGAAAAAAAAAAGAATTTGAAAATAAAGAAACATTTCATATGATTTTTTTTTCTCAATTCTGAGAATTAAACTGGGAGGGCTTGCACATTCTAAGCAAGTCCTCTTCTAGAGTGACCTCCCATTCCTTAGGGATGCATGCACTTGAAGGGCAAGATCCTGGATGAGACACAGAAGCCCTAAGCAGAGATCTACCTCATTTCATTCAGTTACAACACTTTTCTGACCCTGCCATGTAACAGTTAATTAAGCTTGTCCTGCTTCCACAATTAGCTAATTGCTAGCAGAAACCTTGGTCATTTTTGCATTTCCCAGAACACCTAAGATAGAACCTGATATTATTATCACCTAAAATTATATTTTAAAAATTTATACAATACTTTTTGTATGCTGTCTTCTAAAAGCCTTTCAAATACCTAACTGCATTTTACAGACAATATTAAGTTTACTCATTGCCAAGATGAATAGCCAGATAGTTTTCCTTAACATTCCCACCACAGGCTCACCATGCTTGTTGACTGAAACAGCTGTTTTTCTATCTGCATTACAAAACCATTATCTGTTGCTATGAAGACCATCTGTAAGCCACTTAAGAGTAATAGTTTTGCTATAGAGAGGACAATTGTGTCGACCTAAGCAAATCTCTTTTATCAGTTATGTCCAAATTTAGTAATACTAAGAATCAGGAAGGTTGATTTAAAAAAAATCATGATCTTTGAATTACAGTTATACCTACAATTCTGATTTAGGGGACCAGAAATCAAATATTTTAATCAGCACCCTCAATTCTAATATTGGTCTTTAGAGACACACTGAGAAAAGAATTCAACTTTTAAAATCTAAGTTAACCAACATATTAATCAAGCCAATGTTTTACAGTTAAAAATGTTTACACAAGATCTGACAAAGGCAAGGCTACAAGACTAACACAATGGGTCCTCAAAATTCTTCAACATGATGACCCTCCTTAGACCTCAGGAGATTCCCACGCTCTGTAGGAAGGTTAAGTCAGGAGTCTTACAGGTAACTATGCATATTAACTGATGGCTCTAACTCTGGTAATTAGTAACGTATTTTATAAATTTTAAACAAATGTCTGGCTGTAAAGTGGACCAGTCAGGCATTCTTAATTTTAATACCAAAAATATAATAACAATTTTATAAGTCACTATCAGTACACTCTCACTGTAAACTTTGAATGACCATGAAAACATATGACATTACCAGTAATCTCTCTCCAGTTATTAAGTACATATTGAAAGCCAATATAGTACCTCTCTACGTATCCAAATTTTCTACTATATATACATATTTTCATGCATTAACGTTCTAGATGTACATATAAGTCCTATATAGTAGAAAAATGAGAACAACCTATAATCACATTTATCATAAACAAGAAGCACCCCCCAATATCTGATGTGTAATGTCAAACTACAATCACTAACTTCTTTTTTTACATCATTACCAGAACAAAACAAATCATTTTTCTTGTACAACTGAGTTTATATCCCATTTCCGGCATGTCCTTGCAATTAGGGTAATTAGTACGATTTAAAATCTTTTTGCCATCCGTTCTCTATTTGAGTTTAACATTTTTGTACCAAGGACTGGGGCATTCAAACATTTCCCGTCTCTCTGAGGGTGGAAAAAGACATCTTCATAAAAGATTTTTTTTTTCTTTTTTTGAGTAGCTAGGAAACTTAGCATAGCAAAGATGGGATGGGGCTTTCTCCAAGGCAGACCTCGCTCAGAGACAAGATGTAACATAAGGAGGAAAGGATGAGCTAGCGGCAGGTGATGAAATTTCACCTCAAAAAAGGACGCAAAAGGCTGTGTCTCCAGCAAGGGAGGCGTGAATGCTACTCCTGGAGTATCAGGGGCTCCGAGTGCCCCGCACTCTCCGCACCTCAATACTCCCCACTCCCCACCCAGGGGGTGGCTCCGCAGGGCTCAGTTTGCGGCGCAGGCAAACCAAAGCTGTTTGCAAACAAGCGTCCTCTGCCTCCCTCCGGGATGTGCACGCAGGGCCCTGGGAAGGAAGGCACGCTCGGCCCCGCCCGGGACAAACGCGAAGGGCACCGGTGCGGCCGCCAGCCCGATCTTCACGTACCCGGCCGCGCCGGAACCCAGGCCCGGCTAAGGGCTTCCCGGCGACTCGGGGCCTAGTCACCCCCCGCACGCCTTCAGTCTCCCGGGGACCCACGGAGAAAGGGCCGAGGCCCCAGAGCTCCGGGGTGCCCGCGGCGGCCGCACCGGCAGGACGCTCCGTCCGCCCGGCCCGATAGCTGGCGCCAGGACCCCTGGGCGGCGCAAGCAGGCGAGCCCCGGACCACGGCGCGCCACACTCACCGACTCTCCATGGCCCGGGGGGTCGTCACTCAGCCGAGAGCCTCGTCCTCAGCGGGGCTCCGCCGCGAAGCCTCGCACTCCTGAGGGGGCTGCGGTCTCAGCGGCCGGGACTGAGGCCCAGCGCCCCTCCAGCCGCCACAGCCACGCGGGTCTGAGAAAGCGCGGCCGAGAGCGGCCGGGGGCGCAGCTTACGGCGGGACGACCGAGGCGATGCAGGCGGACGGGCTCGGCGAAGCCTCGGGCGCCGCCGCGGTGGCCGCTTCAGCCGCCCGCGCCGCTGGGCCACAGCGCCCCCTGGACCCCACGTCCCGCTACGGCGCCGGGACTGCGGCGGCCGCACCGGGCACGAGCGGCAGGGAACGCGAGGCAGCGCGGCCTGGGGGTGGCGGGGCCCCGTGTGCCCTGCGCCGCCCGCCCGCCCGCGGCCCGTGGCCCGCCCCTGACGCGGCTTCCCGGGAGCCGGAAGCTGTCGGCTCCCCCCCACCCCACCCCCGTCAGACCCCAGCACCTTTTTCTTCCCACCAGAAGGTATGTGAATGCCTTAGTCTCCTAGAGCGGGACTGTGAGGGAATCTCGGTTCATTTCTCGTGGAGACAGGGGGATCCCTTTTAATCCCCTCAGTGCTTCAGTATGAAAGGAGAGTGACCCAGAACAAATCTCTTTTTTTCTTTTCCTAAGCACATGCACAATCCCTTCCCAAAGCAGATAAAGGAATAATCTTTGACCTCAACTTTTTTGGAGCTACTGTGCAGATTCACTACAGAAATTTGCTATAGAATCCCTTAACCCCCATCCTTACCTACAAAGTGGGGGGGGACAAAACAAACAAACAAAAAAACCGCTGACAAAGAGAAGAGAATAACCAACGGGTTGTCCTGAAACTGATAAACAACTTGAAGGTAAGAAAAGAATCATCCTTTTACTAATTTAACCCTGGCCACCACCTCTACCACTTCTGAGTCACCCACCCCTTATCAAATCCTAGATAAAACTCTGAAAGAAGGAAATTGTCGTGGTTATATTAAAGGCTGTGCAGTCATTTTGTTTACAAATGCCTCCTGTTTGATCTTGCCCAGCCTCTAGGATGCTAACATAACATCACAGCCAAAAACTAAAGACTGTCAGAAGGGAAATAGGAAAAAAAAAAAAATTCTTTTAATCCCCTGGTCCCTCAAATTCCCAAATACTGTGTTTGTTTGTTTGGTTGGTTGGTTGGTTTTGTTTCTGGGTGCTATACTGGAACAAGCAAGGACTTTGGTATCAGGCAGATCCTGAGGCCACTGGTTCCAGTTACATCATGTAAGAGTTTTATGACCCTGGCAAGTTATGTAATATTTTTGAACCTCTGTTTTCTCCTGCCTGCCTAGCTGGTTGTGAAGGTTGGGGATGGAAGGACAGGCCTACAGTTCCAATTTTTGTTAATTCCAGAACACCCTAACACTTAGTCATTCTTAATCTGGAGATTGTACCCATCTGTGTGTGTTTATCCCACTCCCCCACCCCGTGTGTGTGTGTGTGTGTGTGTGTGTGTGTGTGTGTGTGTGTTCCTATCAAAAGGTCATTCTCATCCTGGTCTAGGTGAAATTTCCCTGAATCTCACTAGTGCATTTATGTAACATCCTCCTCTGAAGAAGAGAACCTAGCATACTGGATCCTTTGACATTCTACAGCACAGCAGATATCAAAATAGAACCAGTACATTTTTCTGCATGAAAATATTATAAGCAATCTTGCCTTACCTTAGATTATGGCCTAATAGTAACAAGATATGGGGAAATTACATAAGGAGTCCAGGAACTGTTCAAGTAATAATTGAGCAGCAACCCAGAGAAAATATAACCTAGCAGTTCTTTTCTCATCAATGAAAGCTGTTCCTGTACAGTCCCAAGTCTGCCTTTGCCACATACTTCTGAGTCACATTACAAAAAAAAAAAAAAAAAAAAAAAAAAAAAATCACTATCCCCTTTTTGTAACAACAGAAACCAGCTTGGGAGGAAATGGTGATTCATCCTCACAACATCTCTAAGAATTCAGTACTTCGGTACCACCACCAAAGGGCATCCAACCTAGAGAAAAGCTGCAAGTAGACCCTGTAACCATAGGGTCTCCTGTCTGATAGCAATCTTTTCAAGAGTAACAAGGAAACACTGTTAGAGTGAGTTGCTATTGATACCATTCGTTCTCTAGCATGGGCCCTTTAATTTAGATCCATTTGGCTGCCTGACATGACATTGGCACTGTCCTTTCCAATCCACGCTCACTGCCACTGCAGAAAACCTACGTTTGTTTGTGAATAATCAGGACATCTAGGGTGCAGCTCCAGCACGAAGATGATTCATTTGTTCCCAGTTTCTTCCTGCCTCACACTTTCTTCCCTTCTAGTCAAACTCTTGCTGAGGGAGGCTGCTTGATAGTAACCTGCTTAAAATCTTTCTGTCATATGCTGGCCAGGTGGCTCAGTGGGTAAAGGGCCAAGCCTAGTAATCGGAGGTTTATCTCTGGAACCCCATGAGAGAAGGAGAGAACCGACTACCCAGGAGGCATGCACTCACCCACAGTCCATCTCCTCTTGTCCACTCTCATTTCATCCACGACTGTTTCCCCTCCTCCTTCCTCCTCTTATTCTCACCTGCCTCCTTTCTTCTTTCTGTTTCAAGCCACTTGCAGTCAATTGTCTTCATTCTGCCCTTTCTGTTTGCATTGATTTCCACTACTCTCCGATGACCTTAAAGAATAGCATACCCCCCTTCCCGGTAGAATTCCCCACTTCCATTTCTATAGAATTGACACCCTGGGCTGGAAAGATGGCTCAGCCGGTAAGAGCACTGATTGCTCTTCAGAAGGTCCTGAGTTCAAATCCCAGCAACCACATGGTGGCTCACAACCATCCATAAAGAGATCTGACATCCTCTTCTGGAGTGTCTGAAGACAGCTACAGTGTACTCACATATAATAAATAAATAAATCTTTTAAAAAAAAAGTCAATATTGTAAGAATGTTTTCAAGGACATTTAGGATTGTCTGTAGTAGAATTTTCTTTGCTCTTTAAACTTTGGGTGAAGCCAGGTGCGCTTCTCTTCACCCACTTGCATAGCTGTTTACTTCGAAGGCTGAGGCAAAGGGATCACTATTGTCTAGGGGTTGGGAGGCAATGTATGCAACATACCAATAGTCTCATCTCAGAATTTTAAATGGGGGCGGGAGAGGTATTCAGTGACATCATCATCCAACAGGTGCCTAATCCAGATTCTGGGTATCGTATTTAATTGTTAGCACTCACTACTGGACAGTTGGTCACAAAACCTAACAAATTCTACTTCTTGTTTTGGTAAGTTATCCTCCTCCTTCCACACACCTTCCTGCACACAAAGGTACAGACCTTTTGATCTAGGATAGTTGAATAAATTTTAAGTTTACAGAAGGGAAAGGGGAAAGAGAGAAAAATAAATAAATGTTATATTTTTGTACAAGAATGTATACTGTATAAATTTTGTTGAAAGAGAAACGTAAGATCTCACCGGTGTTCTTCTTAACCCTGTACTTTCCCAACTTATAACTCTTCATCAGTACAAGGTCAATACATATTTCCCTGTTTGTCTCCCTTATCAGATTGTGAGCCTGTGGGCCAGGCGCAGTGTTTTCATCATCTCTGTATGCCTAGAACTGGTCTCAGCATGGCTACTCTCAAGCTGAACTAGATAGCTTACATCTTACCTGCTCAGTGACTTTTTAAGGCTTGCTTTCAATTTTCAGGACCTAAAATAAGAATTCCCTTTGAGAGTCGTAGCCCAGAACTGAACCTACCCTGATGCTGACAGCTGTGGTCTCTCACAGCCTTCTTCCCTCAACAAATGCTGCCCAGAGTCAAACCCCAAATCCAGTGTCTTGTACAGCAGATAAGCCCCAAAGCAGGCCAAAAGTCAGTTAAGCATCCACCTCAAGCTGAAAAAGGAACCTGGGGACATCTGGGGGCTTGTGAGGCCATCCAAATCCCTAAAAAAGAATAAAGCAGCCTACAAAATGGCTCAGTGGGTAAAGGGACTTACCTCTGGGACCCAAGTGGTAGAAAGGAAGAACTTCAAGTTGTTCCCTGACCTGTATATGTTCTGACCTCTAAACATGATACACCCACCACACACACAAATACAATCATAAAAAAAAAAAAACAAGCAAACAAAGCAGGGGCTGGAGAGAAGACTCAGCCGTTAAGAGCACTGATTGCTTTTCCAGAGGTCCTGAGTTCAATTCCCAGCAACCACATGGTGGCTCATACCATCTGTAATGGTAACTGAAGCACCCATCTGATGTGTCTGAAGACAGCTACAGTGTACTCATATAAATAAAATAAATCTTTAGCCGGGCGTGGTGGCACACGCCTTTAATCCCAGCACTCGGGAGGCAGAGGCAGGTGGATTTCTGAGTTCGAGGCCAGCCTGGTCTACAAAGTCAGTTCCAGGACAGCCAGGACTATACAGAGAAACCCTGTCTCGAACCCCCCCCCAAAAATAATAATAAATGTTTTAAGAAATCAATTTCAGCAAAGGTATTAAACACATAGAAGTAACTATATAAAAGATATATAAAAATGTTCATTATGTTTTGGTTATTGACATAAAAAATGAGGATAACCTAAAATAAATACATTACATTATTTCCACAAAATATTGTTCATCTATTAATCTTTTCTGTAATATATGTGTGTATACCTGTGTGAATTTATGTATACCACATGCATACAGGTACCCAAGAAGGCCAGAGGTATCAGACACCCGAACCTGGAGTTACAGGTGGCTGTGAACCACATCATGTAAGTGCTGAAAATTGAATCCTGGTCCTCTGCAAGAACAGTAAGCATTCTAAACCACCGAGCCATCTCTCCAGCCCCCATTAATTGTTTTTAAATTATTTTAAATGACATTGAAAACTGCTCAAGATTCAATACCAAATTAATAAAAGTATAAACGAATGTATGATTTAATTGTTTATACATATAAAGTATACTTAAAGATTCCTTTTTGTTATTCTTAATAAACGTGTCTATGTGTGTGCCTGTGTGCCAGTCTATACTTGGGCTTACGGTTGCCTTCAGGGGCCAGAGGTTTCAGATCTCTTGAAGGTAGAGTTATGTGGCTGTGAACCAATGGCATGCATGCTAGGAACCAGATTCAGTCCTCTGCAAGACCAATACAGACTCTTAACTCCCGAGCCATTGCTCCAGTTCCAGTATACATATATTTAGAAGGG
This sequence comes from Mus minutoides, assembly GCA_902729485.2. Classification (NCBI taxonomy): domain Eukaryota; kingdom Metazoa; phylum Chordata; class Mammalia; order Rodentia; family Muridae; genus Mus; species Mus minutoides. The sequence goes on along the minus strand of LR749699.1, from coordinate 1,984,590 downwards.
AATAAATAAAATGTTAAGTGCTTGTGGGAATTTTTTACTTTATAATTTGGAATAATTTCAGATTTAAAGATTGCAAAAAAATAGTACTTCAAAATCCCATGTTTCAGCCATATCTAACCATATTTCCTTTAGAATGCTTTCTCTTGTTCTCTACTTTTTCTGTCTCAAGAGATAGATATGTGTATATATCTATATATATCTATATATATATACATATATATAATTGTAATTATTTTAGTTTTTTAATTTTTAAAATTTTTTTAAAGATTTATTTATTTTATATATGTGAATATACTGTCTCTGTCTTCAGACACACCAGAAAAGGGCATCAGATCCCATTACAGATGGTTGTGAGCCACCATGTGAATTGAACTGGGAATTGAACTGGGAATTGAACTCAGGACCTCTGGAAGAGCAGTCAGTGCTCTTAACTGCTGAGCCATCTCTCCAGCACCCTATTTTTTAAATTATAATTACATCAACTTCCCCCTTCCTTTTTCTCTCTCCAGCCCCTTCCACATACTCCCTAAAATCATAGCCTCTTTTTATTTGTTATTGTAACATAACAAATTTACACATATCTACATAAATATACGTAAATACGTAAATATAACCTGCTCAGTCCATTAGTGTTACTTGTGTGTATATTTCAGGACTGACCATTGGTTTTGAGTGATCAATTAGGGGACCTATCCCTGGGGCTGTTTCTCCCACTCTTAGAATTCTTTAGTTGCTTGCTGCTCTTTGTGGGGGAGGGTCCCAGAGGATTTCCCCCCTCACTGTTAGTAGGTCTGTTGGTGCTGTGTTCCTTTAGGTTTTGTCTAGGCAGCCATACTGTGGAGGTGAAGCTTGCCTGTCATTTCTCGGAGGTACAGCCTCCCAGCTTTCCTGGTCCTCTGCCTCTTACAGTCCTCCTGCCTCTCTTCTGTGCTGTTCCCTGAGCCTTAGATACAGGACTTAGTTATAGATGGATCAGTGGACGCTGAGCTTCCCAGATCATCGGTTCTTCGTAGTAGCTATTTCTAACCCTTTGTTCCTAAATGTTTTATTTTCTCAAAGGGATATCATAGTATAGTATAATTATAAAGATTAGAGATATTACATTAGTATAGCATTATGGTCTAATCTACAAACTTATTGAAATGTTGTCAGTTGTCTCACTAATGTCCTTCATAGAAAAAGAAAATAATCGCTGGGCATGGTGGTGCACACCTTTAATCCCAGCATTCAGGAGGCAGAAGCAGGTGGATCTCTGTGAGTTTGAAGCCAGCCAGGACTACAAAGTGAGTCACAGACCAAACGGGGCTAGTAGTGAGACGCTATCTAAAAAAAAAAAAATCTAGACTACGATATGGGACCACACATTACAAGTAGTTGTGGGGGCCGGGCGTGGGGGCCCATGCCTTTGATCCCAACACTTGGGAGGCAGAGGCAGGCAGATTTCTGAGTTGGAGGCCAACCTGGTCTACAAAGTGAGTTCCAGGACAGCCAGGGCTATACAGAGAAACCCTGTCTCGAAAAACAAAACAAGTAGTTGTTGGGGTCCTAGACAGATGGCGCAGTTGATTATGTGTTTACTGATCTTCACCAGAGGAACCAAGTCAATTCCCATAAACTAACATCAGGAGGCTCAAAACCACCTGTAACTCTTAACTCTCAGGGATCCATCACCCTTGTCTGGCCTCCTCAGGGGCCTCCTTAGGCTTCTTGGGGCACACATACAAATAAAAATAAATCTTTTAAGGATTTTAATAAAAATAAGTCTTTAAAATAGTTTAATGTTTTTTTAATGTTGGAACAGGTTCTTGGTCTTGTCTTTTGTGACTTGACAATTTTAAAGAATGTGTTTATTTTGTAACCTTTTGTGGTTTTGTTTTGTTTTTCAAGATTTATTTATTTATTTCATGTATGTGAGTACACTGTTGCTGTCTTCAGACACACCAGAAGAGGGCATCAGATCCCCATTACAGATGGTTATGAGCCACCATGTGGTTGCTGGGAATTGAACTCAGAACCTCTGGAAGAGCAGTCAGTGCTCTTAACTGCTGAGCCATCTCTACAGCTCTTTTTTTTTTTTTTAAAGATTTATTTGTAACCTTTTGTTTTAACTTGAGTTTTTTTTATGTTAAATTCAAGGTATGCATATTTGTAGGAATACTGAAGAGCTGTCATGTCAGTAAATTACATCAAATGTAATATACTTTTGTGTCCCATGGCAACAGAAACTTTGTTCATTTGTTCAAAATATTATCGACTGGATTTCTCTGCCATAGAAATAGCTTTTTGTCTTGTTTCTTTTTTCCTTTTGTTTTTGTTTTTAAGATGCAGATTTATGTGTGTTGCTTAGGACTGTCTCAAACTTATGGTCTTAAGTAACCTTCTGCTCCCACAGTAGCTGGGATTGACTATTTTAGATCTGTGATTAATAGATCTCTTTTGGGGAAGATCACTTGATAATACCTACACTAGTTGATTATTCTTGTTTGAAACAATGATTATTGTAGAAATCGTCCAACAGTTGTCTTGAGTCCATCATTTCTCCTCTTGGTTATCCTGTATTTGTTGTCTTATTGAGGTTCTCACCATTTCCATCAGTTTTCACTGTGCATGGTAGCTTACACCTGGTCTCTCTCCTACCATGATCCACATTGATACACAGGTTGTTGTCAGCCCTGACTGACCTGGGTATTCCTTCAGCATTTCTTTGTTTATTAGGCTTCCCTGCTCTCTGTCTCAGTGTGTCAGGCTTACTAACCCTTGCGCTGGAATAATTTGGTCTCCCTAAAAACACTAGTTCCATTTAGTGGAGAATGCTTTTTTTTCTTTTTTTCTTTCTTTCTTTTTTTTTGTTTTTTTTTTGAGACAGGGTTTCTCTGTATAGCCCTGGCTGTCCTGGAACTCACTTTGTAGACCAGGCTGGCCTCGAACTCAGAAATCCGCCTGCCTCTGCCTCCCGAGTGCTGGGATTAAAGGCGTGCGCCACCACGCCCGGCCCGAGAATGCTTTTTAAAAAGAAATGCTGAGCCGGGCGTGGTGGCGCACGCCTTTATTCCCAGCACTCAGGAGGCAGAGGCAGGCGGATTTCTGAGTTCGAGGCCAGCATGGTCTACAAAGTGAGTTCCAGGACAGCCAGGGCTATACAGAGAAACCCTGTCTCAACCCCCCCCCCAAAAATGCTGAGGTTGGACACAATGGCACACAACTGTAATCCCAGGTTCTTGTGGTCTGAGGCAGGAGGATAGTAAATTTAAGGCCAACCTGGCTAAAGAAACAGATCTAAGTGTTAAGTATCATTCCTCACTGTCTCTATGATTCTGTTCTTGTGGGGCCTTTTAGTGAGCAAGACTAGATCATAACTCACACCTCATTTTGACCTTAACATCATGTTAAGTAGTTAAATTATTGGGTTACATGTGTACACATACATACACGAACATGCACATGTATAGCATGGTATGTGTGTGTGTAGAGGTTAGAGGACAGTTTTCAAGAGTTGGTTCTCCCCTTCAACCTTGCTGAGTCAGGATCTTTTTTGTTTTCCCTCCTACTGCACCATGTATTCCACATTAGCTAGCCTGAAAGCTTCTGGGCAGTTGTTTCCATCTCTTATCCCTCTGTAGGAATGCACGATTACAGATGTGTAACAGTTGTTTCCATCTCTTATCCCTCTGTAGGAATGCATGATTACAGATGTGTTCCACTGTGTGAGTTTTTGCCTAGGTTTCAGGAATTAAACATGCATTCATTGCTAGACAGTGGCACATATCTTTGATCCCAGCAGAGGCAGGAGGATCTCTCAGTTCCAGGACAGCCTGGTCTACAGAGAAGATTCCAGGATAGCTAGGGTTATACAGAAAAACTCTGTCTGTAAAGACCAAAGAAAAAAAAGAAAAGGGTGTGTCCGTTCAAAAGAACCAGTTTTTGAGTCCAGAAGCAAATGTGAGAACCCAGCTATCTTGTGTAAAGTTTTTCTTACTTTAAAGACATTTTCAAAAAATGTCAACAATAATCCAGGCAAACTAGAATAGCGCTGGAATAGAGGTTTCAAGAGGTAAAGCCAAGCCGGGCGTGGTGGCGCACACCTTTAATCCCAGCACTCGGGAGGCAGAGGCAGGTGGATTTCTGAGTTCGAGGCCAGCCTGGTCTACAAAGTGAGTTCCAGGACAGCCAGGACTACACAGAGAAACTCTGTCTCGAAAATCCAAAAAAAAAAAAAAAAAGAGGTAAAGCCATCAAACTCAGGATTGGGTTGGCATGTGGGAAAAAAATAAAAGGGAACCTAGTGAAAAAGAGAACTCAAGGTTGACACTTGAGTTTCTAGCTTGGGAAACTAGTGAATTTATTTTAGACAAAGAGCAGAGGAGGTAGAGCAGGCTTGAGGAGAAAGACGAAGAGTGCTATTTCAACATACCCACATATTAAGAAACTAAAATTCACATAGATGACATTGTATATCTAAGATGACTGGAATCAGCAGAGCTGAGATTCCAACCCAGGTCTGTCTGACTACAAATCTCTGTGCTGCTCGGCACTGCCACGCCTCCTCCCACACTTGGAGCAGGAATGTGCACCAACCACTAGGGATGGGCAGACAGTGGGGACCACTTACAGTATGAATAACCTGCTCTCTTACACGTCAGATTCATCTGACTCATAACATGAGAATATTTCCTCAGACATAATTACTACTATTAGCATTGTGCCCATTGTAACTCACGCTGCCATCCTCTGGTTGTAGCACAAATGCATTAAGACACATCTGATGTCTTGTGGTGGCCGTGCAAGCCTTTAGTCCCAGCACTCAGGAGGCAGAGGCTGGCAGATCTCTCTGGATTCAAGGCCATTCTGATCTACATAGTAAATTCTAGGAAAACCAAAGTTACACAGAGAAACCTTGTCTTGAAAACCACCCCCCCACACACATACACACACACACACACACACACACACAAGATTCGCCAGATACTGGGGAGTGTTTATGATGTGTTTTTTTTTATTTAAAAAAAAAAGTGACTGGAGAGATGGCTCAGTGTTTAAAGAGAACTGGCTGTTTTTCCAGGGGACTCAGGTTCAAGTCTCAGCATACACATGGCAGCCCACAACTGTTTATAACTCCAGCTCCAGGAGATCTAGTGCCCTCACACATGCCTACAGGTAAAACACCAGTGCATATTAAGTTAAAATCAATCAATCAATCAATCAATCAAGTTTTTAAAAGAGTTATGAGCCGGTCGTTGGTAGTACATACCTTTAATCCCAGCACTTGGGAGGCAGAGGCAGGTAGAGAGTCCAGCCTGGTCTGCAGATGGAGTTCTATGACAGCCAGGGCTACACAGAGAAACCCAGTCTTAGGGGAAAAAAGAAAAGAAAGAGGGAGGGAGGGAGGAGGGAGGGAGGGAGGGAGGGAGGGAGGGAGGGAGGGAGGGAAGGAGGGAGGGAGGAAAGAAGGAAAGAAGGAAGGAAGGAAGTTGCATGTGAAATGGTATGGCATGTATGGTGCAATGGGGATAGAGACTAGAAATAGAAGTTCTAGCCGGGCGTGGTGGCGCACGCCTTTTATCCCAGCACTCAGGAGGCAGAGGCAGGCGGATTTCTGAGTTCGAGGCCAGCCTGGTCTACAGAGTGAGTTCCAGGACAGCCAGGGCTATACAGAGAAACCCTGTCTCAAAAAACCAAAAAAAAAAGAAGAAGAAGTTCTAATGATGGAAGAGGTTGTTACTGAGTCTATGAATTTTACTTCTGCATATCCAGTTCAGTCAGGACTCCTTTAGCCACTAGCCTATTCTTCACTACTCACATGTGATAGCATGTATTGTGGATAGTATGGTGTGCAGGGTAGTACAACACTTTACGGTGAACAGATCTGTTATGAATTGTATGTAATATAATTATCTGTGTTTTCCAATGACCTTAGGCGAACCCTGTGAATGGGTCATTCTACCCCCAAATGGGTCAATATCCACAGGTTGAAATACACTGCTGTATAGAGAATTAAAATGTTGTATCTTATTCAGTGATTAAGTGTTTATCATAAGATATTCACGAAGCTAAATCAAATTGCATTTCTATTCACCAACTCTTCAGATTTTTTAAAAGTTATAATTATTTTATGTATATGAGCGTTCTGTCTGTCTGTCTGTATGTATGTATGTATATGTAACATATGTGTATCTCATGCCTAATGTAGTCAGAAGAAGAGGGCATTGGATCCCCTGGCACTGAAATTGCAGATGGTTATAAACCACCATGTGGGTATTGGGAATCAAATACAGTCCTCTACAAGAGCAGCAAGTGCTCTTAGCCACTGAGCAATGTTTCCTGCTCCTTCCTTTTGTTTTTTAGATAGGGTTTCGTGTAGCCCAGGCTGCCATTGAACTCAATATGTAGCCAAGGCTTTCTAGTCTTGAACTACTAATTCTTCTGCCTGTACCTTCCAAACGCTGGGATTCCTGGCATATACTACAACACCTGGAGGCCATTTTAAAAAGTTACATTTCAGGAACCTTGAATTGTATAAACATATAACTAAAGTATATGAAGAAAGGTATTAAATGCAGATCATGCTTGCTTTGTGCAGCTATGAGATGAATGAATTTTAGTGTCCACAGTTTAGTTCAACATCAATCTTCCAGCAACATAATTCAAATTTCATTTCTCATAGCATATTAGTTAAAGGTAGACACAAAAGCATAGGCATTGCTGCTCGCTCTTTAGAATTCACTAGGGAAGTCATAGAAGCACACAGTCACGAGGCACCTCATGTTATGCTGCTATCAGGCATCAGTCACTGCACAGCTGCTATTAGAGTCTTGCCCAGATGGCAAAGCAGGTCTTCTGTTGCCTTGTTTTCTACCAGTAGTATAATATACCATTTTGCAGAAATTAAAAAGTGAAATGAAGCAAATAACAAATGATGATCAGACCCAAAATTAAACTTTAATGTAAAGCTATTATAGGAGAAATAGGAGCTCATCGGACAGAACCCAGAAAGCCTAATGACCTGAGTCCAATTCCTAGAACCCCCCAAAGGTGAAAGGAGAGAATCAACTCTACAAAGGTGTTCTCTGACCTCCACACATGTACTATGGCATGCACATATGCAAATAATAAGAATTTAAAAAAATAGTTGAGCCAGGCATGGTTATGCACGCCTTTGATCGCAGCACTCGGGAGGCAGAGGCAGGCAGATTTCTGAGTTCGAGGCCAGCCTGGTCTACAAAGTGAGTTCCAGGACAGCCAGGGCTATACAAGAAACCCTGTCTCGAAAAAGAAAAAAAAAAAAAAAAAAAAAAAAAAAAAAAAAAAAAAAAAAAAAAAAAAAAAAAAAAAAAAAAAAAAAAAAAAAAAAAAAAAAAAAAAAAAAAAAAAAAAAAAAAAAAGAAAAAGAAAAAAAAAAGAAAAACCAAATAATAATAATAATAAAATAAAAAAATAGTTGAGTAAATGAATTTTGACTGCTACTGCTTACACATTAGCCAGAGGAACTTAGTGAAGACAAACTTACTGATCTAAGTGATAAAATTATGACAAAAAGCATGAATGAGTCCTAGAGAAAGAGACTAGCGATGTTTTTCACATCACGACATTAAAAGTATAAAGAGAACATGTTGGAAATAAAAGTTTGTTCTTAGTATAGAGCAGTTGCCTATTCTTACTATAAGTTACACAAAAAGTAATCAATGTTCAAATTACTGCCAGTCATTTTCTAAAAGAGAAATCAAATATTTCAGTTTTAATGTTTTGAATTGAATATTTTTAATTATGGTGTATGATATTAATGTGTCTTCTCAAGACTAAAGCCAGGACAGTTGTGTTTCTACAGGCAAAATAGTGATATTGGCCATCCACCAAACCAGACTCAAAATGGATCAAAGACTTATGTATTAAAAACTAAACCTATAAAATTCCTAGAAGGACCAGGGATGTAAATCATTTTTACCTTGAATTATGAAATGTTTTTCTGTGATAACAAAAGTATAAAGCAACCAAAAATACATAAAAATGACTTCCAAAATTTAAAACTGTAATGAAATTGGTACTAGCAAATGCTACATATTAGGGCTTGTTTCATTATTCATCTAGACATAGATTAAGTGATAGAGTAAATATTGTTTTGTGTATATTGCTATTATGAAAATGACCTAGAAAAAGAAGATTCAAGTGGGAAAAGTGCTTGTCACACAAGCCAGATGCCCTGCAGCCCATGGGAAGCCAGATGCAGTATAATGCCTACAGGGAGATGAGAGGCAGAGAGATAAGAAAATCGACGGAAACTGGTGGATCAGTTAGCCCTTCCACAGCAGTGAGCGGCAAAGGGCCTGTCTCAAACCAAGGTTGTTCTCTGACCTCTACATCCCCAAACTTTGGCAGATGAACACCCATACTCAGCACATATATCATACGCATGCATACGTGCTCACACATGCACACTATCAGGAAAATAGTTTTACAGTTGGAAAACAAATATTTTCACCAAGCCATTTGTATGGTTCATAGAGAAGTCAAGATTTCAATAGATGCCTATGTTGTTTCATTTTCATGTTACTTATACTAAAATATCACCAACACGTACATCAGAACTATCCTAGGAAAGCCAGTGGTTAAACATTTACCTGTAGTAGCTGAAAATGGTAGCAAAAATCCTAGAATATAGCGTCTCTTTATCATCTTACATGTTCTGTGTTTGACGCTTGCCCAAGTGAATGGATGGTCCTATCAGATCACGAGCTGTTCCTCTGCACTTTAACACTACCTCCCTGGATAGGCAGGAAATTTGTTTCCCATGACATTCCAGAGTAAGGACCGGTAGTGAAGAGATGTGAAGCCAGCTGTAACCAGAGTAGCTAATAAAAATGCCCTTCTCTTTGAGGCTTCTAGTGAGTCTGTGCACCTGGCCCAGGAGGAGGAGTCAAGAGAATTAGGCCTAAGAAAAGACCTGCCAAGTGCTTCTCTCTGGATGGGCAGACACAGAGCAGACAAATAAGCCCTGTCTTGTTTTGGGATTTTTCTTTCCTCTCACTCAACTCCCCGAGGCATAGTCTTTAGCTGGGAATTAAACAGAGATTTGGCCCTATGAGAGTCAGGTCTGAACTTGGCTTCTAGTCCAAAGCTCTCTCCTTGGCTTTAATCACTTGGAATGTTACTCCAACTTTATCTTATTTACTCAGAGACTCCTTGGGAGGTGAGCCAGGGATTAATAAAAACAGCTTTTTATATACAGCCCTTTCCAACTTACAAAGCTTTGTCCATGCAAGATGTGTAAGCTCCCTAATGGCCTTGTATGGTGAGTATGGAAGGGGCTAGTAAATGTATTGATGAGAAAAAAAAGAGGCCCAGAGACATGGTGCCCAGGTATGCTAACACATTGTCTTCTGTGAAACAAAAGCATTATACCCTAGAGCTAGAAATACTGCCGGGCAGTGGTGGCGCACGCCTTTAGTCCCAGCACTCGGGAGGCAGAGGCAGGCGGATTTCTGAGTTTGAGGCCAGCCTGGTCTACAAAGTGAGTTCCAGGACAGCCAGGGCTATACAGAGAAACCCTGTCTCAAAAAACCAAAAAAAAAAAAAAAAAAAAAAGAAAGACTCAGAATGATTATAGTTATTTGCAATAAAAATTGCATCCCATACACTTTCATTGCACCTCCATATTAGGTTTTTGAAATTGACTCTAAACTTTGCTTTAAAGGAGTAAGAAACCAAAGTTTAGAAAATGTAAGGAAGTTGTCCTGGATCCCACAGCAGAGCTGTCAGAGCAGGGGTTTAAATCCAAATCTCATTCCCAGTGTTCCGCCCATATCAAATAGCTAGCCCCTGACCCATGAAAAGGTATTTGTGTTAGATATAAGTTATTTCATTAATCAAGGAAGGAGAAAGAAAAGTAAACCAATTGAGCTCCCACCATTCAGTTGTTAATCAATATTTCCTAAGAACCACATCTTCATATTGTATAAACTAAAAAGTTATAGACTAAAACAGGATAGATCTGCATGCTTAAAGTGCTTATATACATATGGGGGGGAGGGTAGCGGTGGATATAAAGGATTAAGTTTAAATTGTGTAAATTCTGGAATATTATGAGATCATTGGGAAAGGGAATAATGGGGACAGGGAGATCTTTGAGAGAAAATTACTCAGGAGAGTCCAGGGAAGTCTTTTTGAGGAAGTGATATTTAAGTTGAGACCAGAATCCAAGTCATAATGAGGCAGAGGCCAGTGTGTGCTTAAGCCCAGACAATGGCAAGAGATGGGGCCACGGAGAGGGAGGGGGGCCACGGAGAGGGAGGGGGGCCACGGAGAGGGAGGCGAGAGTCAGATCACAAGGACTGAGCCCGTTGGGAGAGATTTGAGGTTTTCTCTCAGTGGGAACTCTTAAAGAGTTTTCAATCAAGGGAGAAATATGAACTAATTTATGTTCAAAATATTACTCTGACTATAGAGAAGAATGAAATTGCAGACACAATATTTGAGACATAGTAACAAGAGAGTTTTATTTCAGAAGCCAGGTGAGATGGTGGCCTAGTCTAGGCCCAGAGCAATATCAGCAAAAAGGGAAAACTGTAAGTGATAAATGTGAAATATATACCAGATAAATTCGAAATATATATCTATATATAAATATATATATTATAAAATTTCTTATTTAAACTTACAAGCTAGTGATGTAGTTGTTTTACAGACTTTTATAAATGAGGAAGCTGAGACTGAGAGATTTAATGACCATATTTTGTATTTTCCCCTTTTTCAATTAATAGTGGTCTCTTGAGTAGAAAAACTCATATTCAAAACCCAAAGTAGGTGCCATGGTGATGGATATGTGGAAAACCCTGTCTGAAAAACCTGTCTACCTCCAGATGTAGGGATCAGCCTAGATAGGTAGCTTCTGTGGTTAGAGATTAGTCTGTTAGAACACTGTATTTAGCCTAGCACACCATCAGGTCACCAGTTCCTCTGGATTCCAGGCACTAGAAGCTGGACAATCTAAATAAAAAAAGAAAGAAAGAAAGAAAGAAAGAAAGAAAGAAAGAAAGAAAGAAAAGAATTTAACTCAGGCCATAAAAAGATATAGCTGTAGACTGCCTGAGCTGGAAAGATTACTTCCAGATAACTGGACACAAATGTCTCGGGTCACAGATCAGCAAACAAAATCTAAGTTCCAAAGGGTCCAAAGGGTCCAGAGGGTCTGGGGGCTTGCCAGAGGCACTTAGAATGAGAGAGACAGATGTGGGCTGATACCAGGTCTGTTGATGCCCAACCACTGGTTCCCACGGCATTGAGCTGTGTCATTTGACCCAAAAGTCCTTTTCAGTATCAAACAAACTCTAGGTGTGGAACTGTGGATCTCATTTCTGCTCCTGGGAGGTCTCTTGCAGAAACACAAGGTCTGTATCATTTATATAAAAAAGGTATAAATTCCCTAGTGGCCAGCCTACCCCTGAGAATCTACTTAGAACATCCCTTGGGATTTGAAGCTCCTATTCTCCCACCTCTGTGAACTTCCTCTTCCAGGTGCGCTCTATACTTTGGGAAAAGATTTTTCTGTCCACCACTTTTACCATAACATGAATTACCATAACACTGAACAAAGAGTCAAAATCTAGTAAGGCCCAGGCCTTGACTGACTGAATGTTGCCGTTTGCTGCCGTGTGAAAGCTTTGTTCTGTTATAGACCTGTTTCATCTATTTGATAAGGACAGTGGGCATAACTTCTAAGGGGGGCTTTCTATTGATGATTATGTGGGATTAGAACTATTAGTTGCACAATTCCAGGTCCCTGGCACGGAGTAGACTCACCAGAACGCTTGGCTGCCTGGTGAGGTGGAGTTCTCAGGTGGAATGTAATGACTGCCAGGATCGTGCTGCCTCCCACCCCATCCTCCTGTGCTCTTCCAGAGTGTCAGCTGATGACCAGAGGTGCCCAGGATTCAGAATCATTTCCTTCCTAGCATTCAAGGGAAGAGCCCTGGGCCCCACCCTAGCTCTTCGCAGGCTACTGCTGGAGTATAATTTGAGAGAGGCACCTTCCTGTCTTAAAATATCTTCTCCACCCACTGGAAGGAAGTGAGGTGTTGAGAAGGAGCAAGGCTCTGGGTAAACAGTTGGAACCTCAGCCTGTTACTTCAGCAGCTTCGTGTCCTTTTGCATCTTGTCCTTCTACATTTAGATCCTAAGCTGCTCCATCTGTAATACCCACTGAACACTGACGGTTGCATGTAATGTCTGGGATAAAAGCATATAAACGCTCTCACTCAAAGCACATTAGAAATTAAACATTAAGGGCCACTTTGTTATGAAATTTTAAATGATATGATTCCAACAGTCTCTTCTCTGTCACACTGAACCATTTCACATGGTCTACAGTTTATTTTTTAAAAAAAGCAAAATGCAATATAAAATCTTTCCAGGCTGGAAAGACGGCTCAGCGGTTAAGAGCACTGGATGCTCTTCCGAAGATCCTGAGTTCAAATCCCAGCAACCACATGGTGGCTCACAACCATCTGTAACACAATCAAACACCCTCTTCTGGTCTGTCTGAAGAGAGCAACAGAGTTCTCACATACATAAAGTAAATAAATGAATCTTTTAAAAAATCTTTTTAAAAAATTCTTTCCACATGTTTCACAGGTAAGTAAGTGTTCAGCACATCTTTATTGTCATAATTATACTCCTCGATTGTGAGCTGTGTGAATTAACTCAGCAGGTTCTAGGTTCTCTCAGAAATAGAACTCTGATTCAAATGCCTCTCCACCATAACAATCTTCAGTGACCTCCCACTGTCTACACTGTATAAAGCCCAAATGTAAAGCTGTAATTGAGGGCTCTTAACTCTTAGGGCCCAGCCTCCTTTTGCAGTCTGCAGTCCGTGGTGCAGCTCGTTAAAATGATGTATAGGATTTAGTATTCCACTTCAGTCACTTAAAAGATTTCTTTCTCTGTGACACTATAGTAATTTCTACCTCACAGATAACATAGTAGCTTATGATAGCTACTGATTATTGAAGTTATTAACTGCTGGTTAGTGTATAAGAACTTGACACTTGACAAACATTTAATCCTGACAAGAGCCCAGTGAAGTAGTTTTTAAGATGAAAAAAAAAATATTAAACAGAGAGAACTTAAACAGCTGCCAAATACAATAGTTATCAAATACAACAGATTTAGATCCTGAATTAGTTCAGTCCACAGTGTTAACATTGTGCTATAAGACCTCCCTAAGGGCAGATGTTTAAGTGGACTTTGCATACACCAAAGAGCTGCGAAAATTGGCCATTAATCACTGTCATCACCTCCTCTTCCTTGGATGCAAAGATCCGATTACCTAACAATGTGTCATTCTCAAGGCACTTACATAGCTGTGCTTTGAACCACATTGTTATTTTCTGTCCCAAGTGTTCTTATTTCCTCACTTCAATGTATCTTCCCTCCTCTAGAGTCAGGTAGACTGTTAGGTCATGGCACATACCCTCACCCTCTCAAGGGCGGGCATGAAGACTTCTCATGTCCCCCTGCTCCTCTCCACTTAGTTCATAGTTACTTGATAATTCCTGAACTCTCTTCTCCTAAAAAAATTTCTATGAAACCAATCAGCAGAGCCCTCTCTTGTCCCAAGAAAAACCTTAATGGGATTGTTAATGGAGACACAGGACACAGCAGTGTAATTCAAGCCAGGTCCAGCAGATGGCAGAGCAGTCATGATCACAGCAGCCCTGGGATGAGGGTGGGGTGGTAGATAGTAATAGCTGATATTTGCACAATATTATCCACAGGCATTCTGAGCCACATTTTATAAATGAAGGAAAATGGGAAATGTTTTAAAACATCAGAATCTTTTCAAAACAGGCAGGTTGAGTTGATTCAAGAGTCCAACAGAAAAGCCCTGGATTTCCCTTTACAGTTGGGTAGTTTATTCCTTGCAAGTGTGTGAACTATGACTAGGGACTTTATTTCCATAAAACCTTCTAATCTTAAATATTTAGGTCGGGAGAGATATATGAAATAATCTTAATTCACATTTATATTAGTGTTAAAAGTTCCAAATGTGTTCTTTTGAAAGTGGGAACCTTTGAAACAGTGGCTTACCATTTAGCCCAGGCTCCTATAACTTGCAATCCTGCCTCTTGCCTTCTGGTTACTAGGATTACAGACGTGGGCCACTATGACAAGCCTCAAATATTTAAGATAAGGTTTTACTCTGTAGCCCTGACTGGCCTAGAACTCTCTGTAGACTAGGCTGACCTCAGACTCAGAGAGAATCTCCTGCCTCTGCTTCCTGAACATTGGGAGCAAAGGTATGCACCATCATGCACACTGATGAATTCTTGTTTATTTTTGGTGTTTTCAGACAGGGTCTCATGTATCTAAGGCTGGCCTCAAACTCCCTTTGTAACCAAGGATGACCTTGAACTCCTGAATCTTTTCCTCTACTTCTCTCTCCAACGCTGGGATTACAGGTATGTGCCGCTACACCCAGTTCATCTTGATGCTTGCAATGGAACACAGAATTCCATTCATGCTAGACAAGGTCTCAAACAACAGAGCTACATCCCCACCCCACCCCATCCCACATACATAGTCCTGAGTATACTTTTTTTTTAAAGATTTATTTATTTATTATATGTAAGTATACTGTAGCTGTCTTCAGACACTCCAGAAGAGGGCATCAGATTTCGTTACAGATGGTTGTGAGCCACCATGTGGTTGCTGGGATTGAACTCAGGACCTTTGGAAGAGCAGTCAGCGCTCTTAACCACTAAGCCATCTCTCCAGCCCCGAGTATATATTCTTGAGGCCACTTGACCTTAATAAGCTTAAGCTTGATGGCACGCTTGTGCATGTGATTTCTAGGGACCTGAGGAAGAGCCACAAGCATGCCAGTGAAGAAAAGGACAGACTGTAGGAAGAAAAGGACAGACTGTAGGAAGTTCCTTAGGGCCAATTTGCTTCCCTGTGTTTGCTTCCCTGTGGCTATGGTTATTGCCAAGGGGTTCCATTTATCAGGAGATTGGTTATTCCAGAAATTTGAGAGAACAGTTTATAAGAGCATTATTCTTGGGATATCCTCAAGAAGCTCCTAACCAGTAGCTAGGATATATAACATTGAGAGGTACATCTACATAAGGATCCAAAAAAGGAGCAAAATAATAAAATCTACAATTCCAAATTTAGGATCAGAAATCAGGTATTAGAATGTCAGACTTTGGAGCTGGGTGTGGAGATGCACACGTTTAATCCCTTAAGAGGTAGGCAGATCTCTGGGAGTTGAAGCCAGCCTGGCCTGCATAGTGAGTTCCAGGACAACCCAGAGCTGTGTAGAGAGACCTTGTTAGATTTTCACCACACTCAAGTGATATGAAAGGTTTTCCCTGCCATGAACTCCAGATGTAAGCTTTGTATACTTTGTAAATCCTCAAGGCATGAAAGTGGCCAAGCCCCCTGCCTGAGGAGTTCCAGTAGCCAGGCCCCTCCCCTAGACCTCCCTGTCATAACTGTCACAGGGTTATCTTCAGCCCCTCAGCAGGACCCTCTCCTGATTATGCTAATTTTAAGGGAATAGTCTGGGGAAAAAAACCCGACACCAATCCCTGATTAGGAAAACCCACCAATTCCTGAACTTCCTACAGAGATCCACCAATCCCTGAGCTCCCCCAAACTCAGGACTTGAAATCCTATCAATCCTTAGCCTGGAAATCTCCATCCTAGAAAGCTCTACTCCCTCAAAACTACTATATAATCACTGCACTTTGTCCAACTTCCTGCTGCTGTCTGCTCCCTTCTGGGAGCTTAGGCAGCCTCATGAATTCATCCCTCCTCGCCCTGGACACTCTAATAATAATCTCTTTTATGAGATTGCTGACTGGTGTGACTCTCTGGAAAAAGACAGGAAGCAATGAAGAGAAGAAGGGGAGAGAAGGAGTGGGACTGAGGCTCCTGAGCTCAGGTGGGGATCCCCTCCCGTAAAGCTTCAACACCTCTGCTGAGGAGGCTTCCTCTCAGAGCTCTGTGGTTCACTGGGACACTGTCCCACTTCAGAGCTGTGTGGTTCCTGCGCTTCTGAGTCCCAGGACACCTTCTCATCCAATCAGAAAGGGCAACAGCTCAAAGAAAAAGTCAAAGAATCTCAGACTTTGTTGCCAGATTTGGTAGCATGCACGTGTAATCCCAGCACTTGAGGCTGAGGTGGGAGGCTCTCTTGAGTGCAGATCTAAAATCAGCCTGGGAAATGCAGTAAGATCCTGTCTCAACAAGAACCTAAAATCTGGAACTCACAGATTAGAATGGGATGCTCCAAACATTAGCTCCTGGGTTGCCGTTATTAACATGCCTGTGGTAGGTCTGTGGCTCTGGTTGCTGGATTGACCTTAGAGCTTGAGTATAAAGTTATCCTCTTAATATGAGACTTGGGGACTTCAAACTGCAGGTGACCTCTAATGGGAGAAAACTAATTTAGTAAGTTAAATTTGAGGAGATTTGGGGAGTTTAGTACTAGACTCTCAGTTTGGAACTTGGACTTCTCATCTCAATAAAATTTCAGATTATAAGAGCAACATCTGGAAATCTGACAGAAGACCTTCAGAATCACAGAAGAGCCTGGAGTAGAATTTGGAGTTACAAGACTAGACTTAGAATATTCTTATTAGAATCCTGCCTTTTGAGACTTTAACCTAAGTTCCAAAAATAGAATATTGCAGTCTGAATGCTTAAC
This sequence comes from Mus minutoides, assembly GCA_902729485.2. Lineage (NCBI taxonomy): Eukaryota > Metazoa > Chordata > Mammalia > Rodentia > Muridae > Mus > Mus minutoides. The sequence continues at coordinate 1,967,891 of LR749699.1, read as the reverse complement.
CTGAATATAAGGACCAACCTTCAGTTCCAGAAAAGACCTTTGATTTATCATAGTGGATTCTTGAGATACAATATTTATGTATATCAATACATAATTAGACTAATATTAAACTTGCCATCAAAAGCAATAATGCAAATCAGATGTCGTGGTGCACACCTATAATTCTTTTACTTGAGAGGCTAGGGTTGGAGGATAAGAGTTCAAGTTCAGACTGGGGAGAGACTCTAATTAAGAGCACTAGCTGCTCTTCCAGAGCACCTGGGTTCAATTCCCAGCACCCTCATGGCAACCCACAACTGTCTGTAACTCCAGTTCCAGGCATCTGACATCCTCATACAGGCATACATGCAGGCAAAACACCAATGTGTATTAAAAAAAATAAACATAAGTAAATTATTTAAAAGAAAAAAAAAAGAAGCTAGGCATGATTTTCCTTGCCTTTAATCCTAGCACTTCAAGACCAGCCTTGTCTACAGAGAGAATTCCAGGACAGCAGGACAGCCAAGCGCTACACAGAAAAACCCTGTCTCAAAACACCAAAAAAAAAAAAAAAAAAAAAAAAAAAAAAAAAAAAAAAAAAAAAAAAAAAAAAAAAAAAAAAAAAAAAAAAAAAAAAAAAAAAAAAAAAAAAAAAAAAAAAAAAAAAAAAAAAAAAAAAAAAAAAAAAAAAAAAAAAAAAAAAAAATCAAGCTCAGCCTACATAGAGAATTCAAAACAAACTTGGATGCCAAGTGGTGCTAGTGTATACCTTTAATCCCAGCACTTGGGAGGCAGAGACAACCAAATCTCTGAGTTTGAGACCAGTCTGGTCTACAAAGTGAGTTCCAGGATGACTAAAATTATACAGAAAAACCTCCTTGTTTGCTCTCAAAGGAAAAAAAAAAAAAACATGTAACGATGCTAGTACCACGTAATGATGCTAGTTAGGCCTAAAGACACAGACTATAATCTCAGCTACTCAGAAGGATCACAAGTTCAAGGCCAGCCTGGACAACTTAGTAAGACACTGTCTCAAACAAGAATCCTTGCAAGTTCAGTCCAAAGTACTGAGGTTGGGACATTAAAATATAGTAGTTACACCAACACCTAACATTTACTAACTGCTTTCTATGTGCTGTACATCAATCGAAACTCTTCACTTAAGCTATTGTTACTACTACCTCAGGTGAGTTCTATTGTCAGCCCTAATTTGTTGTTTTTGTTTTTTTGGTTTTTTTTTTTTCTTTTTTTGAGACAGGGTTTCTCTGGAACTCACTTTGTAGACCAGGCTGGCCTCAAACTCAGAAATCCGCCTGCCTCTGTCTCCCGAGTGCTGGGATTAAAGGCGTGCACCACCACGCCCGGCTTGTCAGCCCTAATTTACAGATGAGGTATATAGAGAGGTTAAGTAGCTTCCCGAAGGTCATACATGTGAGAAGCACAGAAATGGAACCCAACCATAAGTAGTCTGGTTCCAGGGCACAAGCTTTTTAATCACTGTGATAAGTATTTCTTGATTCTTGGATTCCATTAGTAAACATTGGGCTGATCAAGTAAAACCAGGAGTTACCATAAAACAAATGATAGCTCAGTAGCAACATCTTGGGTTTTAGTGAGGTGATCTGTATGTCCTGTGATAATGAAAAACTCATGTAATAGGAACTAGAGCTCTAAAAAAAAATTCATTTGTGAAGTTAGAAGAGTTCGGTTTAGGGGCTGGAGAGATGGCTCAGCAGTTAAGAGCACTGACTGCTCTTCCAGAGGTCCTGAGTTCAAATCCCAGCAACCACATGGTGGCTCACAACCATTTGCAATGAGATCAGATGCCCTCTTCTTGTGTGTCTGAAGACAGCTACAATGTACTTACATATAATAAGTAAATCTTAAAAAAAAAAAAAAAAAGAGTTCAGTTTAATCTAAGTAATTACAGGCCGAGAGTCTGTTACTAGAACTTTAACGTCAACTCTGAAGCTGCAGGTCTGCTTCAGTCATGTAATTCATATTTTCTAGAGGAAAGTCTAATTCCTATAGCAGAATTTTAGCTTTTTGAGAGAAGATCCTTGAGTTTTACTAGTGAGTTCTGGGAGAGTGAGGCGTAAGTTAAGTCTGGAATTATTGAGGTTCTCAAGATTGGAAACTGGGATTCCAGTAATGAAATATGAGATTGCAGTGGTAGAATGTCAACTCCAATAATAGGATCCTGACTACAGAGACAACAGCGCTACATAAGTAGCGTTATGTGATTCCAAGAATAGAGCCGGGAGCTCTAGTGTTGGAAGCTTAAGCCTTGATAACAGAACCTGAAGTTATTAAAAAGTAAAAACCCAAAGTTTAGGTTACAGAGTCTGAATTGGAGACAGGTGAGTCTCAGGTCTATGGCCAGGCCTGAGATGAGTTTCATCCCTGTGGCCACAAGGGAGGAGAGAGCCAACTCCCAGCAGCTTGTCCTCTGACGACCACACGAATGCTGTGGCACATGGATAGCAGTCTCCATCCAAATAAATGTAACGTAAGTGTTTTTAAAAGAAGAATCTGGGTTTGCCAAACTAGAAGTTGTAATTCCAAAAGCAGCGTCTTGGGCTTTAACAGTGGAGCCTTTGGGCAGGGCACTGGAGAGATGGCTCGGTGATTAAGAGCTCTTGTTGATTTTAGAGTTCCCTGACTCACAAGCATCCGTAACTCTGGTTGTAAGGCATCCAGTGTGCCTCTGACCTTCAAATGCATCAGGTGAACCATAGTAAACATGCACACATACAGGCAAAATACTCATGAAATATTTGTACTTAATAATTCAAAAATAGTGAAATCTGTTCAGTGAGAGAATATAAGACTTCCAAAATAGAACCTGGAGTTTAATTATAAATGACTGTGTTTCTAGAATTGCATCTACAACTCCAGTTGAGCCAGGCAGTGGTGGCGCACACCTTTGGTCCCAGTACTTGGGGGGGCAGAGGCAGGCAGATTTCTGAGTTTGAGGCCAGCCTGGTCTACAGAGTGAGTTCCAGGACAGCCAGAGCTATACAGAGAAACCCTGTCTCAAAACAAAAACAAAAACAAAACAGAAAAAGAAAAAGAAATTAGATGGTGGACTCTTGGGACTCTTGCGGTTAATTTTCTTCTCAGGTTTCAATCTTCATCATGAGCTAGTAGGTAGATTTGTTGTGTTTCTGCACAAAGAAAGGAAGGGAGGGAGGGAGGGAGAGAGAGAGAGAGAGAGAGAGAGAGAGAGAGAGAGAGAGAGAAAGGGAAAGGAAAGAAACGCTTTCTATTCATTGAGGAGATTCCTAGACAGAAAGGAGTAATTGTACTGCCACTTTTAGAATTGTGTAGAATCTAATGGAACCTTCCAACCAACGTTAGTGCAGCTGATGAAAGCAACCTTCCACTCCACGAGCCATGTGATCAGACCTGTGACATGCTGTGGGATGTCTCCAAGGGAAGACCTGCTCCGGTCCTGACAAGTTAGTCAGGAGTAAATCAATACAAGGCTGACGTAGTGAGGAACATAACCTATGGCTAGAGTACAGGGGCCTGTGTTAGAGAGGGAAGAAAGTGCTGTGTGGGCTGGAGAGGGAGGGTTCAGAGGAGGCCTTCTGAAGGGTTGAGGAGAATTTAAATAGAAAGCAGGAGCTTGCTCATGGGGAATGCTCAAGTGAAAACATGGAAATAGGACCCAGCATTCTGCATGCCAGCAGTTTCTTTCAGCAGAGAAACACTTGTCTACTATTCACCAGGGTCGGTATAGGTCCTTACAAACAGACAGCACAATTAGTAGTCTCAGCCTCTGAGAAGACAGAAAAAACAGTTATAGACTGAGAAAGGGGAAACCAAAGGGCACAGAGGACATAGGCTCAAAGTATAAAATGTATATATATGAAACTATCCTTCCATAGCATAGTCTTACAATGAATATACACACTCAAAAAGTTGAGTTTTGTTTTGTTTTGTTGGGTTTTTTGTTTTGTTGTTTGGTTTTATTTTGTTTTGAGACAGGGTTTCTTCTGTGCAGTCATCCTAGAACTTGCTTTTTTATTTTTAGGTTTTTTTTGCCATGCTGGCCTCCAACTCAGAGTTGCTTCTGCCTCCCAAGTGTTGAGATTCTCCTGAGTACTGGGACTAAAGGTATGTGCTACTACCACCCAGTAAAAAATTTAATTTTTATAGGTACACATTCCCAGAAATTTACAGTGACTTGGATTTATACAGATCTGTGTTTGAAAAGTTGACCCACAGATTAACTAGCCTTGAGATTACGTAAGCCCTTTAACATTTTTGAGTTAGTCTCTTTATACAGAGGGGCTAATGGTACCTTCCTTAAAGAGTAGTATGAGCATTCATGAGTGTATGCACGTCTCTCTCTCTCTCTCTCTCTCTCTCTCTCTCTCTCTCTGTGTTTAAAAAAGCACATGGTAGTCATTATTGTTTGCTCAACTAGACTTATGGACATAGTGTTATAAGGATACAAAGGAAGGGCTAGAGACCTGGCTCAGTGGTTAAGAGTGTTTGCTATTCCTGCAGAGGATTCAGATTTGGTTCTGAGCACCTATGTCAGATAGCCCACAGCTGCAAATAACTCCAGTTCCAGGAGATCCAATATCCTCTTCTGGTCTCTGTGGCCACCCAAATGCATGTCTACTTACTTATACACAAATACACTACACACACAAAAATAAAATAAAATTCTTTTAACTGGGGTTTGAGAGATGGCTCTATATTTGCTGCTCTTCCAGACAACCTGAGTTTGGTTCCCAGCACCCATGGTAGGCAACTCATAACCACATTAACTCTAACTCCAGGGGATCTGATACCCTCTTCCGACCCATATGGGTACCATTTGCATGTGTTCTCTCTCCCCAGTGGTGGTAACACAATACCGCTGTCTACTCTACCTGGTTTTGCAACTACCAATAAACTTTTCTCCTTATTTGTCCTTTTCTCTGTTTTGTGGCTTCTGCTTTCTGCCTTCTCTGTTTATAAACTTTTGTTTCAACATGAGGGCTAATTACTTCATTTAGTAACATGTTGCCCATTCAGGGCTTCACAATGCAATGAGCATTAATAATTACTAAGGGGATGGTGCTTCCTGGCTAATGCCTACCTCACACCAATTAAGTGAGACCAAGTGTGTGAACTGAGTGAGAGCTCAGCAAAGTCCTTAGGGAATGTGCATTGCTGTTACTAGAGAACTCTATATCAAGGAAAGCGAAGTTATGTGTGGCAAACTGGGAACACTGGAGCGGGCAAAACATTCCTAGGACAGCTACTTTCCAATTTGCAACTTGCTTACCTTTTCCTTGCCCTTGACACCACATAGGAAACACTGCTTTCTTTTGCCTCTGTGACTACATGCTCAGCTGTTTCCACCTCTCTCATCAGTCTCAATTCTGCCCTGATAATTCCTGTGTCTTCATGTAACATTTCACCTTCCTCAGGGCTCTGTGCTGGGTAGATTTTGATTGTTTTATTTTGTTTTGTCAACTTGATATAATCTAGGGTAATCTAGGAAGAGGGAATCCCAACTGAGAAAATATTTCCGGGCTGGTGAGATGGCTCAGTGGGTAAGAGCACCCGACTGCTCTTCCGAAGGTGATGAGTTCAAATCCCAGCAACCACATGGTGGCTTACAACCACCCGTAATGAGATCTGACACCCTCCTCTGGTGCGTCTGAAGTCAGCTATAGTGTACTTATGAATAATAATAAATGAATCCTTGGACCGGAGAGAGCAGGGACTGAGCAAGTGGGACCAACCGGAGCGAGCGGGGCCAGTTGGAGCCAGCAGGGCCGAACGGGGGGGGGGGTCAGGGGGGGGCGACCGGAGCGGGGGCCACAAAGTGAGCAGGGCAGACCAGAGAGAGCAGGGTTGACCGGAACAAGGAAAAAAAAGAAAGAAAATATTTCCATTAGATTAGCCTGTAGGTAAGTCTGTGGGGTATTTTCCTAGTGATTGATGTAAGAGGGCCCAACCCATTGTGGGCAGTGCCACCCAGGGCCAGGGTCTGGGTTTTATAAGAAAGCAGATTGAGCAAGCCCATGAGCATGCTTCAGTTTCCTGCCTCCAGGTTCTGCCCTGACTTCCCTTCATGGTGGACTGAATGCTGTAAGAACTAATTAAACCCTTTCCTCCCTGAGTGGCTCTTAGTCGTGTTTTACCACAGTTACAGAGAAGGCTAGGATGGGGCTTTTTTGGCTTCCCTTCTCTCATTCCTTATGACCTGTGTATTTCATTGCAATCCTTAGGGCTATTTGAGATGGAATCCATAGAACTTACTTACTTACTGTATTTATTTATACATACCTATGGGGATGGAGAGATAATTCAGCAGTTAAAAGCATGTACTGCAGGCTGGAGAGATGGCTCAGTGGTTAAGAGCACTGAGTGCTCTTCCAGAGGTCCTGAGTTCAATTCCCAGCAACCACATGGTGGCTCATAGCCATCTGTAATGGGATCCCTTGCCCTCTTCAGGTGTGCCTGATGACAGTAACGGTGTACTTATATACATAAAATAAATATATCTTAAAAAAAAAGAGAATGTACTACTCTTACAGAGGGTCCAAATGTGGTTCCTAGCATCCACATTAGTAGCTCTTAACCATCTGTAACTTTAGCTATAGAGAATCCCAGCACTTATGTGCATATACCCACACAGAGAAATAAAATGAATCTTTTCTTTTCTCTTCTCTTCTCTTCTCTTCTCTTCTCTTCTCTTCTCTTCTCTTCTCTTCTCTTCTCTTCTCTTCTCTTCTCCTTTCTTTCTTTCTTTCTTTCTTTCTTTCTTTCTTTCTTTCTTTCTTTCTTTCTTTCTTTTTGGTTTTTCGAGACAGGGTTTCTCTGTGTAGCCCAGGCTGGTCTTGAACTCAGAAATCCGCCTGCCTCTGCCTCCCGAGTGCTGGGACTAAAGGTGTGCACCACCACGCCCTGCTAAAATGAATCTTAAAAAAAAAAAAAAAGCCAGGCATGGTATAAACACAGTTCTGTTGTGAAGACAGAAGCAGGAAGGCCAGTGGGCTTGCTGGCCACCAGCCTAGCTCCAGGTTCAATGAAAGCCTCCATTTTAAGGCAGTGATGCAGAAAGTGATAGAACAGGATAACAACATCTTCCTTTGGCCTCCATATGCACACAAGCATTTATACCTGTACGCGTGTACCACACATTTGTGTGTGTGTGTGTGTGTGGAGCTAGGAGTCACACCCAGAACAAACACTCCACCACTGTGCCATGTCTCCAGCCTTTATTAAGTTTATTCTTTTCTTTTTGTTGGTCACCATCAGAGTTTCTATAGAAACCTGTATCCCTCTCTCCGAGCAGATCGATGCCTCTGCTCTGGGAAGATTGCTCTGAATCTTCCAGGCAAAACTAGTTACTCTAGTATTTCTTTCATATTGTAAATATATGTAACATTTCCATGTTTTACCACAAGAGTCCTCCTCACTGATAGCACTTAAAGGGATTTTCTCTTCTTGAAGCCAGTGGACAGAAATATTATAGGCAAAATTATTAAGTAAAATGTAAGATCGGGAGATACTAGAGAAGGTTCAATTCCTAGCATAATCAAGTGTCCTCTCCAAATTGAGTTCTAATAGTCCTAAACAGTGAGGTGAAGGTATGTCGGAGGTGTGCTTGAATTCCAAATTTCTTCTGACTCCCCAGGAACTGTAGAAGTGACCCACTGTCTCCGATGGGAAGATAAATGCCCACCCCTCAAGTTGGTAATTTACAAAAACACAGATCCCTAGGATCTTCCCTGATTCCCCCTCCTGGCCACCAAATTTATGTGTTCTTAATTAGAACAGGTAGGTAAATGTGGGGTCTGCTAAGAAGGAAAAAAATTATATTCCAAAGTAGCCATAGAACCTGGTTCCCAAGTGCCAGGACAATGTGCTTGAGGGCAGGCTAGATGAGAGTCAAGCTAGGTTGGGAAGAGGTTACAATATTGAAGTGCTTTCCTATGACAGGATTTGACATCTTACCAAAAACATGATTCTGTACACCACTTTTGTTAGTATATCATTATAAGTTTCATTTAGAAATAAAAAAGAGTGATGCCTACATGAATCTGTGCTAGGTTCTTTGTATTTGTTATGGTTGTTGCTTGGTGTTTGGGGCGGGGATACCTCTGACTCTTTTGCCTGTTTCTGGGACTCATTTTTCCTACTGGGTTGCTTCACCCAGCCTTGATGTGAGGGTTTGTGCCTGGTCTCATTCTATCTTGTTGTTCAGTTGGTGTCTCTCAGAGGCCCACCCTTTTCTGGGGGCACACAAGAGGCAAAATGGATCTGGAGGAGGGGGGAAAGATGGGGGAAGGACTACAAGGAATAGGGGGAGGGGAAGCTGTGATCAGGATATATTGTATAAGAGAATAAAAAATAAAAGAAGAAAAAGAAAAATCAAGTTTTCTTTTCTCTGAAGAAAAAGAAGAAAAGAAACATGGAGTGTTTCATGAATCCTTGCACTGGTCTGTATGGCCATGGAGATCTATGGTGACTCTGGCCTGGCTGTAGCAGACAAGGGGTTGCACTACTAGCACTCTCTGAAGGGGAGAGGGGAGTCAAGGTGGCCACTGCTCGCTTTCATGGCTGCTGCTACTCTAGACACTGCTATGCTGGCTCCAGCAAGGAGGGGAAGCAGCAGCTGCTCAGGAGTTGGCTCAGACGTGGCAGAGTTCAGCAGCTAGGAACCAAGGTTGAGGCCACCGGGTGGGATGTGACCTCAATGGGCCCAGGCAACTTCCAGAGGTGAAAGCTTCAGAAGAGAACTCTTTCCCACGAAGTGTTACAGCTTTTATATGACAGAAGCTCTCAGACAATCCTTGATGAGGTAATTCTCAAACACCTTTATTCCTTCTGCATAGGGTCTTGGATACATTTTAGGGGTAGGTTGGGATCTGACAGCAGATGCTTTCTCTTGTCTTCATCTGAGAGGAGTGTCTTCATCTGCATGTGGAGTGAAGTGCCTGCTGTCCTCCGTGGCTTCTGAACCCACCCCACCTTACCAAGTTTCCTGGCACAGTTCATTGACCCACATCCCTGTGCCACGCTTGCACAGGGTCTATCCTAATCTCCTTACTGTTCCAATGTAAGTTATTTGCTGTTGAAGCAAAAACTAGAGCGGTAGAAAATGACAGAGATTACCATAACCTCCATAGGAAACCACAGCGATAGGAATCAAAAGGCTCAGATGACTGAGACCAAGGGTGTAGCTCAGCCATGCTGCAAAAGAATTCAAGTAGAAAGTGCACAGGGACCTTCCTAATCTGTCTGCTCAGAGTACCTGGCCTGGAGAATGGCTTCATGTCAAGGCCACTACTCTTTCACCGTCACCTGTGACAACTATGCTCGTGGCAGGATGCACTTACACCAACTTTTGGGTGATCCATCTATTTAGCATTTCTTTAAAAAAGAAAACCAGTCTGGAGAGGGAACTTAGCTTAGAAGCACTTGCTCTGCAGATTCTGTTCACAGCAGCTCACAGCCACCCTCACTCCAATTCCCAAGATTCTGACCCTCTTCTGACCTCTGTGGGTACTGCACACATGCAGTGCACAGATATCTATGCAGGTAAAACATCCATACAATAGAAAATAAAAATATAAATATTTAAAATTACATCCTGAACAATCTTTAAGCTAGGTTTGGCCTACAGGCTAAAACTAGATACTTTGAACTTGGTATCTGACTAAAGGCTATGTGCACATAGTTTTCATTTCAATACATGGGGGCGGGGTTAAAGATAAGGTCAATAGTAGAGCCTTAAATAGCATGCATGAGGCCCTAGGTTCAATCCCCAGTATTTCAAATAAAACAACGTTTTTGGAGAATATAGGATGGTGTTAAGGAGTTGGAGTCTGGAATTTAATATATCTACATAAGACCTACATTAGTTCTACAAATTAGTTTAACCTTTGGTAACTCCTGTATTCTTTAGTTCCCCTTTAAAACAGATAATACCTGTCCTACTAAACTGAGAATTAAATTAGATAATTTTGTAGTGGGTATGTTAGTTACTATGCTCTTGAGTAAATGTTGGAGACAAAGGATGTACAACATGACAACATGGTATGCTTAAGATGAATGTAGGAGTGACATACTCAGGAAGTTTAGGTAGCTTGGCTTCTGAGTAGAATAGTAAGGGAACTTAATCACAAAAGAATAAGGAAGCTATATTAACCTATGCAAATTGTGGGTCAAGGCAACCAATAAAAGCAGAGCTGAGAACAATGTAGAGTAGAACCTTGTTCTGCCTAATTAACAGCCTAGGAAATAACTTTCTGTCATGGTTTGGAAGATAATACACATTAATCATCCATCTTTACCTTACTCAAGCAGATTTTAAGACATCTGCTAAAATTTTAAAAATTACTTTACAGAGGAAACAAATAACTCAGAGATCACTATGAACAGGGTATAATTCATACTGTAGTTCAAAAATGGTACCCTCTGAATATAGCAACATGAAGCATGGCTCTTGGAGTTGTCCACTACAGCATCCCTGTGAAAGGTTATCTTTAAACCTTTCTTTCCCTATTCTACCATACTATCTCTTGTTGTGATGTCATTTTATGGGGACACAGCATACTTGGAGTTAAACACTGAATTAAAACAGATATGTCCCATATACAGCTTTTCTGTTAGTCTGGCTTCTTGGAATGAATTTAGTGGAATCCTATAAGCACTCATTACTTAACAATAAGTTAAGGTACTTGCTTCTTAAACTGTCGTCTGATAGGAAAAATATAAATAAATAAATATAAAGGTCCAACTATTTTGAGTGTCCCCCAAATAGATAAATGAGATACTTAAAAAAAAACAAAAACCCGGGGCTGGTGAGATGGCTCAGCGGGTAAGAGCACCGGACTGCTCTTTTGAAGGTGTTGAGTTCAAATTCCAACAACCACATGGTGGTTTACAACCACCCTTAATGAGATCTGACGCCCTCTTCTGGTGTGTCTGAAGTCAGCTACAGCGTACTTATTAAGAAGCCTTTAATCCCAGCACTCGGGAGGCAGAGGTAGGCGGATTTCTGAGTTTGAGGCTAGCCTGGTCTACAAAGTGAGTTCCAGGACAGCCAGGACTATACAGAGAAATCCTGTCTCCAAAAAAAAAAAAAAAAAAAAAAGAATAATAAGAAACGAATCCTTGGACCGGATAGGGCCGGCCGGAGCGAGCATGGCCAGAGCGGGGTTGACTCTGGAACAAAGAAAAAAAAAAAAAAAACCTAATCATAAAAAGACTACACATGCCAGGCAGTGGGGACGCACACCTTTATCCCAGTAGTTGGGAGGCAGAGGCAGATGGATTTCTGAGTTCAAGGCCAGCCTGGTCTACAGAGTGAGTTCCAGGACAGCCAGGGCTACACAGAGAAACCCTGTCTCAAAACAAAAACAAAACAAAACCCCAAAAGACTACACACTTAATCAGGTGTGGTGGTGTATGCCTTTAGTTCCAGCATTCAAGAGGTACATCTCTGAATTTAAAGCCAGTCAAGTTACAAACTGACTTCCAGACCAACCAGGACTATACAGTGCAAACCAAAAACAAAACAAAGCAGACTGCACACCAATTTCTGCAGTCTGTACTGTTTTCCCTTTTCTCTTTCTTTTCCTTTGTTTGTTTGTTTTGTTGTTTTGAGACAGGGTTTCTCTGTGTAGTCCTGGCTATTCTGGAACTCACTCTGTAGGCCAGACTGGCCTTGAAGCTCCTTTTCTTAAAATTTAAGGCCAATATCCCTATGAAACTCTTATCTAGCCTTTATTTAGAAAGCATGTATTTAAGCCAGGCAGTGGTGGCACACACCTTTAATGCCAGTGCTCAGGAGGCAGAGGCAGGCAGTTCTCTTGAGTTTGATGCCAGCCTGATCTACAGAACAGCCAAGGCTATGCAGAGAAACCCTATCTCAGCAAACAAAAACCCAAAGCATATATTTAGCAACCACACATATACCCACATATATATGCACACACACATTTATAAATATAGCCATTTAATACATGCTTATGCCAAGAGCCATATAGTTTACTAAAGTTTCACCTATGTTTTTATCTTTATTCTATGCCTACCCACCTTGAAAACATAATTCTTTGTTGGTCATTTCAAAATATTTTTGCTCAGAAAAGGTAAAGTATAGAAATGAAACAAAAAGTGTGTGTGAAGTTACCAAGGAAGCCAGAAGAGTATGTCAGACGCCTGGAGCTTGAGTGACAGGCAGTTGTAAGCCACCTGATGTTAGTGCTGGGACTAAGCTCAGGTCTTCTACAAGGGCAGTGCACCCTTAATCACTGAGTCACCTCTCCTCAAATTCTTTATACAAAAGGAAGACCAGAATAGAGAGCTGCTGACAGTAGGATAAAAGGAGATACTGATCAGAATTACTCTCAGAAACTAAAATGTGATCAAAATGCAAGGGGGTATATGTATAGAAAGTTTATTTGTACTGATAAAAATAACGACATTCTTGAATAGATGACAAAATCCCTTCTTGAGAATTCCCAAGTGAGATTCATGGAACTGCAAGAGCAGAACAAAGTTTACACTCAGAAATATCTTACTGGATTGATGATGAACTTTACTGGGTAATGTGGGTGGACAAGGCAACCTAATGCCTGAATCTGGACCAGCACACACATTTTATCAGTTCTAGATATACTCTCTTTTCATCTACAACATTGCCCGTTGCTCTCTGCTTCACAGTATGTGCCTTTGGACAGGCAAAGGAACAACTTAAATTCTGGAGTAAGTAGACCAGCTACAGATATTGACCTAATAATGGATGAGATTATTTTAAACAATGCCCACATGAGAATTAATTTAGTATGGAGAATAGAGGAGAAATAGAAAAGACAACAATTAACAGAAGCACTAGAGGAAATATCTCCTCTTTTGTACTGTTATTTTATTACTGTTATTTATTTTGTTACGTCCATATATATAAAACATAACAGGAAAAAAAATCAACAAATTTATAAAATAAATTGAAAATATTTGGATGAAAAAGAACACAGGTTTGCCTTCATGTCTGTAAATCTCTAAATATGCTGTTGGTCTTGCATCTTAAGTATCAAGGAAAGATATCTAGCTTGAAACAAAAGTTGGCATGCTGCAAGGTTAAGCTGCAGTTAGTTTGGTGATGGGCCAGAAAATAGCAGATTCTTTAAACCTTATCCTAAAATATTGGTTATAATAAATGCTGATATGTCAAAACACAAGCTTTTATCAGAACAGCAAGAAGAAAACCTGAGTGAATGAATATAACTTACCTCCAAGTTCTTGGAAAGAAGGTAAGCAATTAAATACTGTGTTTACCACTGTTCCCCTGAAGCATTATCCTAAGCATGCAGGAGGGGTTAAGAGCAGCTACAATCAATTAGATCTACTCAGAAGTAAGGTCAAGGCCAAGAATAGTAAACTACCTGAAGAAATTCTCCTGTGGCCAGTACCATTTCAGATAATGCCTATTTATGCTAGGAGATAATATGGCCTACATGTTCTTTCCATTCAAAAGGACATTCCCAGGTTCAACTTTGCTGAAAAAGAGGCACCCCTGCACCTGCTACCAAGAACACCTAGGAAACAGGACAAGCCGAGTATTAAGTTATTTAGCAAGCACATGCTAGCTATTCCAGTTTGAACTCTATCAACTATAAATGTGAAAGGAATAAATCATTGAAGATGGCTTTGTTCCTCGAGGTGAGGAACAAAAAGAGGAACTAGGCACTCTCTCAATTCTATATGGAGAACTTCTGTCTCAAGCTAGGCAGAAGAGAAGAGTAATATCAAAGGCTGACCATTTAAAAACCAATATGTGGGGAGGCAGGGAACCAGGAACAAAGGTAAAAAAGGACATTGGATGGGTCTGGTTAGAAAGTGAGTCTAATAAGGTAGCCACACCAAAGGGGCCCGACTTGTGACTCTGGCAGCAATCTGGTGGTAAAATAGTTCAGGACATTTTCAATCCAGAGAAGTGTATAAAAATATTAAAGTTAATTCAACAAATTAACAGCAAACTTCTAACTGAAGGACTCTCCTCAGCTCTGCAGTCAGAGGTACTCACTTTTCATCAATTATGTGCAGTGTTTGTTAGGAAAAAAAAGTAACAAATGTAAAGATTTGCTTTATTTCTATTGGGGGAAGGGATAGGATAGATATAACGGTTATCCAATCTGCTGTCCACTGTGTACACACATACCCACACACATACGTATACATACACACCAAAAGTCCCCCCCCCAAACAAAAACCACCCTCAAACTATACCAATACTTCATATTTTGACCAAAAGAACTGATCCTGGGAAGAAGTGCAAAATGCAAAATCAAATGACCGAGAGCTGCTGAGCAGACAGCATCATTAATATACAAAATATTTATATCACTCAACTAATAACACGTGTGTTCTCCATGTCTGTAAAACTTTGGAACAACAGAGCTGATTGTTAAATCTAGTCCATGCCAGCTTCCAAAACCCAGAGGATTTTAGTTAGCTTCATTTTTCGATGCTTCATCAAAATTTTCTACAAGATCTGACAAAGAGAAAGGAAAAAATAAGTAAAATACAAATGAGTCAAAATAGTTGCAACTAGAATTAGTCAAAAAGCAGAAAAGATGAAAACAAACTAGCGCATTTCAGTAATAATGACTTTTATAAAGCAGCAATCTTAAGGAAATGGCTTTTAAAAATTTATGCAAAAATAAATAAGGTAAATAATACTTTGTCAGTTATAATGCCAACAATTTTTAAAAATTATTTTATTTGTACAGTTGTTGTGCCCAAATGTATGTCTGTGTGCCACGAGCATGCAGTTCTTGAGATCAAAAGAGGACGTTGGATCCCTGGAATTGGTATTACAGAAGGTTGTGGGCTTTCATATGAATGCTGGGAATTGAATCCAGGTCCTCAGGAAAAGAAGCCAGTGCTCTTAATTGCTGAGTCATTTCTCCACCCCCTCAACAAAAATTTTCAGCAATAACAATGTATATTGATAATCATAGTGATTTCAATTTAATATATGCAGGCAACAGAGCTTTGTGGAATATTTTCTGATCCTAAGTTCTGAATAAGGGACTTCTGTATTCATGTATATCCTATCATGGGGATCTCAGTTTGGATTCCCTGTTCTTTGTGACCTCTGTCTAAAGAATTTAGATAAAACACAAAGAAACAGCATAGAAGACAGGCAACTACATTTGTAATAAAGTAGAGCATACACTCGAGGGGCAAGTGTGACCCAGACTGCATACTAGGCAGGCAGCAGTCTCCAGAACAAACAGCTTTTCTTGAGGGTCTTTGTTCTGTTCATCTGAGTGACAGGCCTGTTTGGTTTGCCACAAATAGAAGGCATAGTGTGTCTTCGTTCTTTATCAGATAGTGTTCTGCTATCCAGTAATCTTTTATAAGGTTTACCATTCCTAGAACCAGGCTTAGATAGTAGGATGTAATGGCAGAGATAGGACTTAAGGGACATTTTTCTGACCTGAAGTTCCAGTACTTGGTTTTTTAGGCTGATTAGGGTCCATCTCCAGGGTCTTCTAAGCCAGCTAATACCTAGCTAGAAACCTACCACTATCAATCTCACTCTATCAATCTCAACTGACATTCAGTCAAACAAAAAAAATTCTGAAAGTCATCTATGCAGTAAGTGAAAGAAAATAAATCACTTTTTCTTTTTCTTTTCTTTCTTTCTTTCTTTCTTTCTTTCTTTCTTTTTTTTTTTTTTTTTTGGTTTTTCGAGACAGGGTTTCTCTGTATAGCCCTGGCTGTCCTGGAACTCACTTTGTAGACCAGGCTGGCCTCGAACTCAGAAATCCACCTGCCTCTGCCTCCCGAGTGCTGGGATTAAAGGCGTGTGACACCACGCCCAGCTTCACTTTTTCTTAATTTTAAAAATTACACTGTATTATTTTATGTGTGTGTTGCATTTGTATGTGCATGTGTGCATGTGCAGGTGCAGGTCAGAAGCAACCTGTGTTGTTGGTTCTCCCTTTCTACTATGTGGGTCCCAGGATCAAGTTGTCAGCAAGCAAACATCTTTACTAAAACAGTCTCCCTGGATGAGACAGACTTTATTTAACACTGAGAAAATGTCCTTTACCTGGAACATCATCATCCTCTTCATCAATGTCTTCTGGTTTGGGTGCTTTACTATCCAATACTACAAAAAGTTTATTTGAATATTAGTCACTGAGAACAAAGAACTTCACAGAACACCTCGAATACTTATCTTCTCTTTGTCTAAATCTCATGTGGCTGTTGAATACAGACAATCTAAAATTCACTTCTATTTTTTTTGCTTAACTAAAAAAAATATTTGAGACTTATTTACCTCTTATTTTGATCTAAGTACCTAGCTATGCAGTATGACCATATGACTACTGAAATACAAGGCTCTTTTATGATTAGAAGCAACAAGACATGCATGAAATAAAAACCAATCTGAAAATTCAGAATTAATGATTATCATTATTATTATTATTTTTTTTTTTTGTGGTTTTTTGAGACAGGGTTTCTCTGTAGTCTTGGCTGTCCTGGAACTCACTCTGTAGACCAGGCTGGCCTCGAACTCAGAAATCCGCCTGCCTCTGCCTCTGCTGGGATTAAAGGCGTGTGCCACCACACCCGGCTGGATGATGATTATCATTATTTATGATGGTAATCATAGTAGCAATTGATAATACTGGATATTCTATGACACACTTCATTAATTAAAAAAGAAAAACTACAAGTTTTATGAAACAAACAAATGGCATTATAAAAAGTAAAAGAATTACCTACTGAGGAAAATCCTCTCAGTTTAAGTAAAACACTTTTTGTTGTTTGTTTTTGAAACAGTCTCCAGTACAGGCTAACTTCAATTTCCCTATACAGCTGAGGATAACCCTGAACTTCTGCTGGAAATAAAAATGTGTGCCACCATCCCTAGTACTGCTGGGGACTGAACCATAATGTCATGCATACAAGGTTAGGACTGTCAACTGAGCTAGGCCCTAGTTCCAGATGGGGTGCTTTTGACATTATTAGGTTTTTTTTTAGTGACAGCAGGGAAGAAGGGAAAAGTACTAAATTGAAATACATACCTTGTCGTGGGAACTGTTCAGCTAACTTTCTAAGGCTCGTTAAGCTGTCAGCACCAAGCTGACTTAATATTCCAGGAAGCATTTCTGTGATTGGTTTGGCTTCTGCATGACCAGTAATTGCAAAGGTGTTAGCGGAGAGGGAAGCTTGGACTTTGGGATTGTTGAAATGAATAACTGTGCCATCGTCTTTAATCATGTTGACCTGAATGGGCACAGAAAACAATGTATTTCACATGCTAGACTCAACTACAAATATCTTCTAAAAAAGCAGTTTTAGCTTACATAGTAGCAATCCTATAGTACTAATGATCTCAGCAGTAACTATGGCAGAGAAAGAATCTTATAATGGATTACAATGGTGCTGGCTAGTACAGATTATTGCAGTGGTTATGAAACAGTCACTCAGGCCTCAGGTGGAGGAAGTTCATGGCCACTTTTTTTTTTTCTTAAGTAGTACTACATTCATGAACCAACTTTTTAATTAGTTACTCAAACAAAATCAGTGCAATTAGTACTTAAGGGGATAACCTCTTACTTAGAAGACAGAATGGAAGGCGGGAAAAGTATGAAGTAAAAATAACCACTGAGAAACCCACATAGATGTCACAGAAATCTAATTAGTCAAGCATTTTACTTCTTTGAATGCTCAGTAAATTTACAAAAATTTCAACCTAGTTTTTACTGTTATTCTTTTTGTTTGTTTTTGTCTTTTAAGAGAGTCTTGCAATGTATCTTTGTCTGGCTTAGAACTCTGCTTGCCTCTGAGTGCTGGGAATAAAGGTATATGCCATGTTTTTTGCTTTGTTATGTTTTAAATGTGTACAGGAACCCTGGGAGGTTTAATAGCTAGCCAGCCAGCCAGCCTTCCTTCCTTCCTTCTTTCCCTTTTTTTTTTGTTTTTTTTTGTTTGTTTTTCGAGACAGGGTTTCTCTGTGTAGCCCTGGCTGTCCTGAACTCACTCTGATGACCAGGCTGGCTCCAAGCTCTGCCTGCTTCTCCTTCCTTAGTGCTGAGATTAAAGTGTGCACCACTACTGCCGACTTCCTTTTAACTTTGATTATTTCCATCACCGTACATGGCACAATGGGGGCTGCACATGCCAAGGTCCAAGGCAGCACTATAGAGTCACCTCTTCTTTTCTCCACCCGTGAGGATCCCAGGATCTAACTCACATCACTAGGTTTTTGAAGAGCATCTTGTCCACCCCTAATACATACTTACAGACAGATAAACAAAAGTCAGCCACAGGGATCTTCTACAGGTGCTGCAGGTTTGCGATGCACCCTCTGGGATGTTATTCTAGGTGCTGAGCTCAGTTCATCCTTAGCTCTTTACCTTTTTACTTTATGTGCATTGTTACCTGAATGTATGTATATGTGAGGGTGTCAGGTCCCCTGGAACTAGAGTTACAGAAAGTTGTTGGCTGCCATGTGGGTTCTGGGAATTAAACCCAGGTTCTCTGGAAGAGCAGTCAGTGTTCTTACCCACTGAGCCATTCAGATAAATTCTAAAAATTTTCAGACTGGTCTTTATTATTGATTCTCCTGCCTAAGGTTTCTAAGTATCTGGGACTACAGATTTGTACCAACAGGCCTGACAGTTTTCTCTAATTCTTAAATATTTCTTCTCAGCCACATTCATTAATTTCTGCAAACAAAGCTCTCCTACACACTTACCCACCAGAACATGTTTTGTTAATAATTAGGAGTTCTTTAACACCATTCTGCTTTTACCAACTTCAATTGATTACTTCAGATTAATTTATTCCACTGGCTTGGGGTTTACAGAAACAGAAGAGTGAATACACGCTATATAAATTGCTATTTTTTCTCTCAAGTATTTCCTTTCTGTATTTTTTGTTATGGATTGGTATGGTCTCATTTACACAAGTTAAATGTGTAAACAATGTCATTCCACCATGAAGTTTATTCCACTCTAAAAGTCACCTTGGTGCTATCTGCTTATTATATAAAAGGTCAGGAGTGTTAACACTTAACTACTTAAAGGTACAGAACTGCCCTTGTCCTTGTGCTCTCAGTGACAGTGGGAAGTGGCTTCTCTTCTTCAGAGAGGTCACCACCACCGACAGCACAGGGAGGGAGGGGGAGAAAAGAACTCCAAGTTTCAGCAATACCTTAAGCATAGAAATTACAGCACTCGGGAGGCAGAGACAGGCGGATTTCTGAGTTCAAGGCCAGCCTGGTCTACAAAGTGAGTTCCAGGACAGCCAGGGCTACACAGAGAAACCCTGTCTCGAAAAACCAAAAAAAAAAAAAAAAAAAAAGAAATTACAGATATCCCTGGAAATTACATAATAACCCCACAAGTCACTTCTAAATGTGTGTGTTTGTGACAAAAATCACTATTTAATTTTATATCCTTCCTTTTCTTAGCACTGCACTGGACTATATTTAAGGATCTTTTTATGTTATGTTTTGGTTTTTTTTTTTTGGTTTTTTCGAGACAGGGTTTCTCTGTATAGCCTTGGCTGTCCTGGAGCTCACTCTGTAGACCAGGCTGGCCTCGAACTCAGAAATCCGCCTGCCTCTGCCTCCCGAGTGCTGGGATTAAAGGCGTGCGCCACCACGCCCGGCTCTTTATGTTATGTTTTGTTTGTTCTGATATTGTCTCACTATGTAGTCCTTCCTGTCCTTGAATTTACAGAAATCCACCAGCCTCTGCCTCCGAAGTGCTGGAATTAAAATTGTCTATTATGTAACAGGTGTATTTAAGGTTCTTTGAAGTGTATCATACACAGTAAGTGTTCAATACTGTTGCTTTAAACAAATGGCACCATAACTCAATTTATAGCAACTTTAGAAGATTATGTTATTCTAAAAATGACTGCAGCTTTGATAGAAAAGTTAAATGTTAAAGTGGCTAAAATTAGGGGAGGTCTGGGAGGTTAAGAGTGGATATGAGAGCCGGGCGTGGTGACGCATGCCTTTAATCCCAGCACTCGGGAGGCAGAGGCAGGCGGATTTCTGAGTTCGAGGCCAGCCTGGTCTACAAAGTGAGTTCCAGGACAGCCAGGGCTACACAGAGAAACCCTGTCTCGAAAAGCCAAAAAAAAAAAAAAAAAAGAGTGGATATGAGGGTGGTGCCTTGGATCTACTCAAGTTCCATGGTTTACTAAGAGACAAGAGTAAAGGGAGAATTGTTCAATGGTGTTTTCCAAGTCACAGGGTTCAATAAAGAATTTCTACCAACACTTCTGGGCATGAAAAGTGGCAATATTAGAATTTGAGACATTCTCTTTTTTTTTTTTTTTTGAGACAGGGCTTCTCTGTGTAGCTCTGGCTGTCCTGGAACTCACTTTGTAGACCAGGCTGGCCTCGAACTCAGAAATCCACCTGCCTCTGCCTCCCAAGTGCTGGGATTAAAGGCGTGCGCCAGCACACCCGGCTAGAATTTGACTTACAAACATTGAAGTTATAATTGATTTGAAATCTATATTGTTCTTTATGCTAGAGGAGTAAATACAGGGCAGTATTCTTGGTTAAATACACCAAAAGACAAACAGCTGGCTAAGTGTGAACCAAGTATGAACTAAGTACTTGAAATGAACTAGTTTCTCAACTTATTGTTTGGTTTCCTGTCTACTAGGCCATCTTCTTGCTCAAAACATACATTTATTTATTTATAAAAATCCAATTCTAGGGCTGGTGAGATGGCTCAGCGGGTAAGAGCACCCGACTGCTCTTCTGAAGGTGATAAGTTCAAATCCCAGCAACCACATGGTGGCTCACAACCATCCTTAATGAGATCTGGCGCCCTCTTCTGGAATGCCTGAAGACAGCTACAGTGTACTTACATATAATAAATAAAATAAATCTTAAAAAAAAAAAAAAAAAAAAAAAAAAAAAAAAAAAAAAAAAAAAATCCAATTCTATGTAAGCTTGACAATTACTTGTCTCAGAATATAGGTCATATGGGAAAGAAAAACATTATGGATATGTGGAGAATATATATATCTCACTGGCTACAAAGAAGCCAACATAGGATCAAAACCAATGCATTTATGAATTTTCTTTCTTTTGTTTGTTTGTTTTGTTTTGTTTTATTTTTTGTTTTTTTGAGACAGGGTTTCTCTGTATAGCCCTGGCTGTCCTGGAACTCATTTTGTAGACCAGGCTGGCCTCGAACTCAGAAATCCACCTGCCTCTGCCTCCCAAGTGCTGGGATTAAAGGCGTGCACCACCTCGCCTGGCTCAACTCTGGTTTTAAATTTAACATTCCTTAGTTCAACTCTAGAATTCCAATCCTTGTTAGGTATGACGCCAGGGGCTAGTGAAACTGCAAGCATCAGCTCTCTGATTTGTAACTAGTAGCTCATCAGGTGCTATGAAGCTGAAATGGAGTAACATATTTATATGGCTCGCTGTCTATTAGTTTCCCACATGACTGTAACTTATAAATGACAGAGGTTATGAGTAAAACTTTCTGTACCACCTCTGGCAAAATGGTTAGTATTCAGTAGACATGCAGTAAGTGTTGACTGCCATTAAGTTCTTCAGTGACAATTTCAGTTGCAACAGAACCATGGCCATATAAAGCACAGCATTATCAGTATGACGGTAGTTTAACAATTACTAACTAAAGCTGAAGATGTAGCTCAGTAATAGAGTGTTGAATTTCCAATACCTCCAAAAGAAAAATTATTGTGTCCTTCTTTCATCATGAAACATTTATTTTAATGAATTACAATTTGAAGGATCATAGGAGCTGGAAAGATGGCTAGGTGAGTAAGATCACTTACTGTGCAAGCATTAAGTCCTGAGTTCAAATCCCCAAAACCCGTAGAGAAAGCTGGGAGTAACTATACTGCTCTCTATAGCCCTAACACTTGGGGGAAAGAGGGAGAAGTGAGGATTGCAGGGGCTTGCTGGCTGCCAGCGTAGCTCCAGATTCAGTAAGATATCCTGTTTCAAAGGAATAAGGCAGAAAATGATAGAAAGCATGCATATATGCATGTACCTCCACACACATGTATACACAACAGGACTCTGGAGGCTAAGGTGTAGAACAAACAGCTATAAATTTTTCTGAATTTGAACAAAAACAAGCATTTAGAAATACATATCCTAGCCGGGCATGGTGGCGCAAGCCTTTAATCCCAGCACTTGGGAGGCAGAGGCAGGCGGATTTCTGAGTTCAAGGCCAGCCTGGTCTACAAAGTGAGTTCCAGGACAGCCAGGGCTATACAGAGAAACCCTGTCTCAAAAAAAAACAAAAAAACAACAACAAAAAAAAGAAATACATATCCTTGGAGATACTACATGGATAAAGTCAACACCACAAAGCGGGATGAGGTGGTCTACATTTATAATCCCAGCTGAGGAGGCTGAAGCAGAAAAGACTACCAAAAGATTAAGGTTAACCTGGGCTACATAATGAGACCTTATCTCACAAAACAAAACATGGGCTGGAGAAATGGCTCAATGGTTAAGAGCGGTTGTTACTCTACCAGAAGACCTGCGTTCAGTTCCCCGTACCCACACTGTGGCTCACAACCACCCATAACTCCAGTTTTGGTGGATCTAATGCCCTCTTTTATGACCTCTCTGGGCACCAGGCATGCATGAAGTGAACACAAATGCTGCAGATAAAACATGCATGCACGTAAAATAAAAACGAATAAATGTTCTAAAAAATACTGGGGCTGAGCAGGGCATGGTGGCGCACGCCTTTATTCCTAGCACCCGGGAGGCAGAGATGGGAGGATTTCTGAGTTCGAGGCCAGCCTGGTCTACAAAATGAGTTCCAGGACAGCCAGGGCTATACAGAGAAACCCTGTCTCAAAAAACCCAAATATATGTGTGTGTGTGTGTGTATATATATATATATATATATATATATATATATATATATATATGGGCTGGAAAGATAGCTAAGTGGTTAAGAGCACTGGCTACCTTTCCAGAGGACCTACGTTCAATTCCCAGCACTCACATGGCAGTTCATAACTGCCTGTAACTCCAGTTCCAGGGGCTCTAACAGACACACATGTAGGCAAAACACTAATCTACATAAAATAACACATACACACACAAATTAATCTATACTACAAGAGAAATATACTTTTTACTTCTCTATACAAATGTTTCTCAGCCAAAGGTAAATTTTTCTTTCCTTCAAAGAACCATCTCACAATATTTAGATTTTTTTTTTTTTTGGTTTTTTTGAGACAGGCTTTCTCTTTATAATTTTTTTTTTATTGTGGCAGTGACAGGGTCTTTCCATTAAGTCAAAGCTGGTATGACCTAGGGTGCAAACTCCAGAGGGCTGGGATCACAGGGGTGGACCAAGACAGCCATCTCAGGGACACTATCCAGTGAGACAATAGCTTAAAAAAATAAAAACAAAGCGGGGCAGTAGTGGCGCATGCCTTTAATCCCAGCACTTGGGAGGCAGAGGCAGGCAGATTTCTGAGTTCGAGGCCAGCCTGGTCTACAGAGTGAGAGTTCCAGGACAGCCAGGGCTATACAGAGAAACCCTGTCTCAAAAAACAAAACAACAACAACAAAAAACAAGCCTTTAACCCCAGCACTTGGGAGGCAAAGGCAGCAGATCTCTGAGTTTGAGGCCAGCTTGGTCTACATAGTGAGTTCTAGGACAGCCAGGGCTACATAGTGAGACACTGTCTTGGAAGTGCCTAAATAAATAAATAAATAAATAAAAGAGGGAGGGAATCAAATCCACATAAAACTACTGCTAAATGTTTTTGGATGACATAATAGAGACTTTATAGTATAGAAAGATGAATTTATGGTAAAAATAAAAGTCTCACTTGAAAAAAAAAACTGGTCTTTACTTCTACATCATTAGAAAGAACAACTTGCTAAGCACCAGGCCACATACTCTGTTAAATACCAATACTAAGGAGGCAAGATCACACGTTAGAGGCCAGTCCAGCATACAGAGTGGCCCATAGAAACAAAGCAAAACAGAAAAAGAAATTTTACTTTACACTGAAGTTCAAGAGCAGTTTCATAACTGACATGCATGCAAATACTTAAGCCTGAGAGTGTGAAGAAACGCCCTGCCTACTAAAGTAATTTCATCTCTAAGCAAATTCAACCACTACATTCTTTCAAAGACATGTACATGAAGTACTAGAGAGTCTTCCAAGCTAGTATTTTAATGTGAAAAGTCAGAAGAACTGTGTATGTGCTAGTTCTCTATAATTTGGGTTTCCGAGTGTTCATACCTCTTCAATACCAGCTATATTGTTCACAGCCAGTTTCTTTAGTGAACTCTGAAGCTTTTTGTCATCAGCAGTAGCTGTCCTATGTACCACCTTCTTCTTCCTGCGAGCTGTACCCTAGAAAATAATCAGACAGAGGTGTTACTAAGCATAACAACTGGCTACAGCAACCACAGCTTCCTGGCCACAATCTAAACTTCACATGGAAAAAACTAACCAAACAGCAGTGATTAACAAGACCACAGGGTTGTGATATTCAGCCAACAACTAAAGGGCAGTTGTAGTCAGTTATTACTCCTTTTTAATGTCTAGATTTTATCATTTCAATAGATTGTTTCAAAATACTGTTTGTTAATAGAACAGACTTTATAATTCTAAGGCCATTTAGTATGCTTAATAACAACTTTTAAGCATTGTACACTCTCATAGAATCCCTGTCAGCCCCTGCCAATAAAATCTAAGGATGGTCTAAAATCTCAGGAACTATTACATATTAAGAAATAAATTCCTATCACTGAGTTCTCCGGAGTCTAAAAATCTAGAAATGAAAACATCAAGATTTTACTTATATTCCTATATTATAATAAAAGAAAAATGTCAACGAGTACTTAAATAGATCATTTCAAACAGGGTAAAGATAAGAAACAAACAAACCAAACACAAAACAAACCCAAATGCTAAAAGAACAAAGCAGCACCTTCCTAGAAATAAGACCCACGATCAGAAGGAAAGATCCAGCAGAACCAAACAAGACGGAACTGGTCTGCTAGACAGAGAGGGGTCCCCATGTGGCCAGAGCAGAGTGAATGAAGAGGAAGGGAGAAGGAAATGAAATCAGACAGGCACACAAGAGCCACACCATGTAGATTAGAATCTCACAGGTAGGGGCTCAATCTTATTCTCATTGTAATAGGAAGCTACTGACAGTCCATCTCACCTGTTTACCCCTATCTAAGGTTGCTACATGAAATCTGGACCTGGAGGCTATAATGAGACCAGTTGGAGGCTGGTACAGAAGTATGGTGAGAGATGAGAGTTGTGGTAGTGCCTGAGGATGGTCAGAATGTCATGAAGACAAAAATAACTTGATGGGTTAGATGTGATATATGATGATAAATCAGAATTTTGGCCTGAAATTAAGAATTATAACTATTGAGCCGGGCGTGGTGGTGCATGCCTTTAATCCCAGCACTGGGGAGGCAGGCGGATTTCTGAGTTCAAGGCCAGCCTGGTCTACAGAGTGAGTTCCAGGACAGCCAGGGCTATACAGAGAAACCCTGACTCGAAAAACCAAAAGAAAAAAAAAAAAAAAAAGAATTATAACTATTTACTAAGTCAGAAAAAGTTAATTTCTCTATTGATAACTAGAAATCCAGTGGTGGAGATATTGCTCAGTGGTTAAGATGTCAGGCAACCCACAACTGCCTATAACTCCAGCTTCAGGGGTCACAATGCCTTCTTCTGGCCCCCGATGACACCAGCAGACACAGTCACATATACACAAAATATATTTTAAAAAATACATTTTCCATTAAAAAAATATTTAAGCTGGTCGAGGTGGTGCATGCCTTTAATCCCAGCACTTTGGGTTCAAGGCCAGCCTGGTCTACAAAGTGAGTCAGTATTAAAAAATGTAGCCAACATTAGGGCTGAAATATTACCAAAAGCCTAAGTTTCTGAAAAATAAAGAGTGACAGAAAGTGAACGGGTCTTAGTCTCTCAATAGCTCCTGCAGAGGCCCTCAGGGACTTCCAGAAGAAAGCTGGGGTTCTTTCTCAGCAATCCGTGGGAGAAAAAGCTCTGGTTGCAAAGGCTCTGACACTCAGCTGTAACAGAACACTCTTTACATAGATGGTCATTTATTTGTGAAGCATTCCTAACTCAGGGCTAGCTTACTTGCTTGCCCTACATTTTTGTTTTGAGACAGCATCTTGCTATCTAGTGAGGCAGTCTGCAATTCAGTGTGCTGTGATTACAAGGTATGCCACCATGCAGAGCTACTCTATTGAAAGGGTACTTCAACTAAGTTACCTATATCCCTGCATGCAAAAATGCAGAGGCAAGATTGTTTAAAAGTTTGAGGCTAAAGCCGGGCAGTGGTGGCACACACCTTTAATCCCAGCACTTGGGAGGCAGAGGCAGGGGGATTTGAATTTGAGGCTAGCCTGGTCTACAGAGTGAGTTCCAGGACAGCCAGGGCTACACAGAGAGACCCTGTCTCGAAAAAAAAAAAAAAAACCAAAAAAAAAAACCAAAACCCAAAAGTGTTTGAGGCTAGTCCATTCAACATTATCAATTCCTGAGCAGCATGGACTTTAGAAACTCTGCTCCCCCCTACACTCCTCAAAAAACCAAAAGTTCAACTTATCTATAGATATAACAATTCACAAATAGGAGTTCCTTATCTCCTAGATTTTTTTTTTTTAAAGATTTATTTTATTTATTATATGTAAGTACACTGTAGCTGTCTTCAGACACTCCAGAAGAGGGCGCCAGATCTCGTTACGGATGGTTGTGAGCCACCATGTGGATGCTGGGATTTGAACTTATCACCTTCGGAAGAGCAGTCCGGTGCTCTTACCGGCTGAGCCATCTCACCAGCCCCATCTCCTAGATTTTATAGTTGGTAACACCACAGTCCCACATTAAATAAAAGCCTGGGAAACCCTCAATTCTTCTCTATGCCTTTCATCTCCCCACACCCATCTTTCATTAAATTATGTCAGTCCAACCCCTACATTTGTGTACCATGTTGTAAGCAACAGCTTCTAGACTGTTCCCTATTTGATCCCATTTCATCCCAGTTTTCACACTGCCACCAGTACTAAAAAGGTGAGGGTGTCCTCAAACTCAGAAGAATTAAAAGCCAGTGCCACCACACCCAACCATTTCCTTCTTAAAATCCTTCAAAAGTTGCCCACTGTAGGGGCTGGAGAGATGGTTCAGTGGTTAAGAACAGTGACTGTTCTTCCAAAGGTCCTGAGTTCAATTCCCAGCAACCACATGGTGCCTCACAACCATCTGTACTCATATAAATAAATAAATCTTAAAAAAAAAAAAAAAAAAAAAAAGTTGTCCACTGTGTATGGTTAAAATCCCGAGCTTCTTGGAATGGCATATAAAAAGCATGATGGAGCCCAAACTACCTGGTCACCACATGGCTACCACTCTATATCCATTGTATACTCTAAACTAACCATACCAAACTAAAGCTAGACGTGTAAAGCTCCATGTTCTCTCAGCACCCTATGTGCAAAGACACAGAGGCCAATGATATCCCCCATTTTAGCCTACCTCTCACTAACTGTTTCATTTGCTGGTCTAGTGATTAGATTCTTATTTATCCTTTAAGTCCCAGCATGACTCTCCTAAATTAAACACTTTGTTCTTCATTACAATACTTGCTATTCTTCATTGTACTTCTGAGCATGACTCTCTTCTATGCTGAGCTATGTCAATGTCAAAAGCAAGAGACGTGTTTATTTACTATGCCTGTTACAAATTAAGTATTCAGTTAACAGTAGATAAATTCATGCATGTACCAACCACTATATTAAAAATAGATAATTATGGGGCTGAGGATATGAGTCAGTAAATCAAGTGCTTGTGCCAAACATAAGGAACTGAATATGGGCAACCAACATAAAAAGTAAGGACGGCAGTGTATACTTGTAACCACACTGAAAGGTGGAGACAGAGATTCTAGGAGCTCACTCACCAGCCAATCTAACTAAATCAAATCAGCAAACTTCAGGTTCAGTGAAAAACCATCTCAAAAAAAAAAAAAAAAAAAAGAAAAGGTGGGACTGGTGAGATGGCTCAGCAAATTAAAGCCTGTTAACTTTAGTTCAATCCCCAGAACCCACATGATGGAAGGAGAGCACTGACTCCTGCAAATTGTGCCCAGATATGTGTGTATGTGGGTACACATTACACATACACACACATATATATGTAATATGATATAATATTGTATTATATATATGGTAGTGAGCAACAGAAGATATATAGTGCTTACCCATGGCCCCCACACATGCCATGTATCCATAAGCATATACATACATACACACACACACACTAAATAGATGAATAAATGTAACTGTGATTGGGCCATCAGTCCCTTCCAGCTCTTATCTAGTTGTTACAAACCTCTAGTTTTGCATGTGCTACAATGTGACCATTGTGGCTCTCAGTGTGTTAATATGAACTGACATCATCCAATTTTATCAGAGGAAAAGTACTAGTCACTTCTTCCCTTCTCCCTCTATGTTTATGCTCAAGATCTGTGGTTATGATCAATGAAAAGCATGGTTAAAACCTGTTATATATTGTCCTCTCTGCCTTTTCTACACATCGATCCATGTATGAAGTAAGTATTGTTCTTTCTCTTTTTGCAAATATTGCAGTGTGCAAAGATGAGGGTACAGTATACTCTTTGAGCTTTGGACCACAAATAAAGGGAACACAATACCTGCATGTGGGAAATGGAAAACAGGAAACCCTTGGAAGCAGCTGGCAAGAGATTCTGCCTTGATACGTTACATGGAGAATAAATGAGAAAAACTCCAGCCCATATCACCAGTGGGCCTCCACATGCATGTGCACTTACATATGCTCAAATGCCCACATACTCAAATGCACTGATAATGTACACACAAAGACACACACACCAAAATAAAAAGGTGAGGATTCAAACTAAGGGGTCTATTTTCATGGCACCATCGGAGAGAAGCATCTTCTAGTTACCATCTTTAGATCTAGACAAATTCCCATCACACAGGAATGTGATCTGATTTTAATCACTGAAAAGATTCTGGACTCAAGGACCACAGTACACAGAAGTGATACTATCCGGCAATCACATGTTCTCCTACTAGTTTGTCTTATACCGCACTCACCTTGCCCCCTATCCGGACCTGAGCTTGAAGTTTGGCTAACTTTTCTTGATTCATGCTGTTGGTAAATCTAGGGGGAAACAGATTTGTTAAATTCATTGTTTTACCAAGTTAAAAAATCATTTATACAAACAATATCTTTGTTTCACTGAGTTAATATAATATCCACTAACATCATGGTCATATCAATACTGTCTCTATTCTTAATAAGTAGTGGTAACTTGTTCTTGCTTCACAAACCAATTTTTTTTAAAAAATTAAATACCACATGGGAGTCAAATATACAAATAGCAAATGAATGGGATTCAAAGTTGCCTATTTAAAGATTCATTCTTAACACATGACTCAGTTCTCTGGCATTCAGAAAAACCTAACCAATTATGAAATCTCTTCAGGCAAGCAGGCTTTTTCTTGCAGAGACTTTCATAGCAGAGAACAGTTACCAAATGTTATTAGCAAAGCCTTCAAGTAGATCATTTTCTCTGGAATCACATTCTGTATTTCTTATAAAGAATAAATATGGCACACACACAAAAAAAGGCTAGGCAAAGAAGAAATTGAATAATGGAGCTGTCAGGCTGTCAACA
This sequence comes from Mus minutoides, assembly GCA_902729485.2. Lineage (NCBI taxonomy): Eukaryota > Metazoa > Chordata > Mammalia > Rodentia > Muridae > Mus > Mus minutoides. Next base: position 1,938,157 of record LR749699.1, on the reverse strand, counting down.
AACAAGGAAGTCACGTCCTCTATTCAAGGTCAGATGTGTTAATAGTGGGAAGCTACCAGATTTCCAAATAATACTCACTGATTCTGCAGCACCCCAGTTCATTCTAGACCTCGCACTGATAATGTCACACTCAATAAGATATTATTTTATCAGCGGTAAAATGTCTCACTGTACTATTTGACAAAGATCAAATAGTATCTTGTTACATTTGTATTTTGGTTACATTAAGTTAGTGGGGTCCTATGCAAATTTTGACCTTTGAAGATTCTAAGGACATTCTAAAATCATGAATTCTAGTCTTGACAGTGACACTCCTGCTATGGAAAACAACATACCATGCTCTAAAAACAAACAAAAGGTAATTTAACAGTCTTGTTTGACTTGTTATGTGGCTTAACAGATCATTACTGAGATGTGAAGGAGGGAAGGAATAAGGGAATAGGCTATTATTAAACTTTTTTTTTCTTTATTCTAACCTTGTAATTGCATCATTCAGATGATAAGAATCCTGTTTTTTACATTTGAAAGAAGAAAAAAAAAGACTCAAAGATCATGTAAATTACTAACCATTCTGTACAGAAGCTGAACTTAAAAGAACTGACCTGTATATATCACAGCTGTAAGGCTGAATCCATTTCACAAATAAAAATTAGAACCTATGGCTTCTCACTTTGTTTAACATTGTATCACAATGGTCAAGCACAGAAAAGCTCTTGCATGGGAGTTGTGTGTGCCAATCTTAGCTGTGCAGCAGACTGAAATGTGCTGATAGAAACCTCAACCTTGCATTCAAACATCCACAAAAGAGCTACAGCTGTGAACTTATAGTGAAATAACACAGCACTTAAGGAATTTCTTGCAAAAAGGAGGTCAGGAGAGAATATTAAAACTAAGCACAGGACAAGCCCATGTGACTCTTCTGCATTTTAGGTAACATTCCTAAAGAAAAGAGTTGGCAGTTGGAAAGATAAGACAAAAAATCCAGACTTATGTGAAACAAAAGCAAAGCCCAAATTAACTCTTTCTTATGAAGGAATAATTCCATTTCAGGTGGTCAGTATAACAGAATTAAGAAATCTTATTCCTAAAGAGTATTTTAGGGAAAAGGCATAATTTTAGGGCATCTAGAAGCTTAAAAGCAGCAGGGGAAGGAGAAATATGGCCTTTTGTCCAACAGCAAGTTGGGCTGTGTAGGATTCAAATAGGAAAAGACATTTAGACTCAGCCTGAGACCTCAAAGGTCACCTGGTTTAATCTCTACTTAATATCTTTAATGTACCTGTCATTCTTGTTTCAAGTGTGAAGTCATCTCAGATACCTGTTAGTGCAGCAGGGCATAAACAAAATTGTTAGCTCCCTTCCTCGTTTAACAGAAAAGGAAGGCCTGGAAAGTTCCTGTGTCCCGAAGGGAGAAATGACTTTCAAGGGCCACATGATCACTGAGTGGAATATCCAAGAATCCTTTCTGCACTTTTTTCAAGGACTTCCAAAAAGAGTATAAAGAGATGAATCAATATTTATTGAATGCCCAAGTTGTAAGCATCCAGGTACTTTAATCATGTTTGCACAAAGATAAAAATAATTTGAACTTTCAGCCCTGACTTTTTATGTGAGATTTTACCACTTAGGGCTTTGGAAAGGTATTTAGCAAAGGTCTTTGTACTTGTGTTTGTTTCTCCCGCATTAACAAAAGTATACCATCACATACTTTACTGAGTCGAAGGCTAAAGCATAGATTATCAAGTTCAGGTAAGACACTCAGTAGTTGGTAACTACTGTTACCATTCTTCCAGAGGGCCACTAATTAGGTATAATGAAAGAACGTGGGAACGGAAGTTGAAACCGCCATTCACCAGCTGTGTAACACTGTGCCTGGCGATCAATCGTCAGGCAGTGTGATGAGCTTATAAGGATAGGTAACTGTCTCAAAATCAAGAGAGACTTGTAAACAAACACTTCCATTACAAAGTGAAGAGCGCTGCAACCTAGTTCGGCCCCAAGAGCTTGGTGGCCGGGTGCTAACCTCAGTTTGGGAGGAGCAAAAGAGATGACAAGAGATCTGCTGCTCAAAGCGTCTGACTGACAACTGTGGTTGTGAATAATGAGTGATGGGACGCGGAGGGTTCTACCCTCCTGGGTCTGGACCTGAGCGGCCAGAGCCCGGGCCCGGCTCCTCCACAGCGGGCGGTGGTGCTGGGGACCTTCCCTCAGGTGCCGACCCCCAGCTGCGCCGCCCGTAACCGACAGGCCCGGCCGGCCGCCTCCGCCCCCACTCGCCGCGCCACGGCGGAAGTGGCAGCCGGAGCGGACGGCGGGTGTCGAGAGGGGAGGGCGGGGGGAGACCGTGCGCAGCGGCCCGAGGCCGTGGGGTGGCGGGCCCGCCGGGGGTCTCACCTGCAGCGGGGAGGGTCCTCCAACACCAGCACGCGGCAAGAGCAAGATGGCTACCTCAGCTGAGACAGAGAAAGACCGCGGCGGCAGCAGCGGCGGCGGCGGCGGCGGGAGAGGCCCACGTGACTCACGGCCCCGCCTCGACCGAGGGAGGGAGGGAGGCGGGGTGGGGGTGGGTACGGCCACCGCACGCCGGCCTCCCAACTACAAATCCCAGCGTGCCTCACGCACCTCACTATTCTGATTGGCGGCGGGGGGACGGGGGCCGCGCTGCTTCCTGGAGGCGGAGGAGGCAGCGGTCCCCTCAGCGTCCCCATTGTGTCTGCGCTTAGCTTTTGTCTTGGACTTAACAGAAGGGTGGTGTGGGGTCTAGTTCGGGTGTACACTCTGGATGTCCTTCACTAAGCATTAAGTTCTAATGGACTCTCATCAGGAGGGAAAGTCGGGAGTTGTTAGGTAGTAACTGGACCCAAGACAAAAAAGCAACAGACTTAACGGAAAGCAGCTTTACACTTTACGTGCTTGAGGTGACTTATGTCCCAGTTCCCTCGGACTACACCGTCAGTTGTGCAATAAAAGGCCCCAAGCATGGTTTTCTTGGACCTTATGTCAGTTGGTTGCATCATGCCTGAGTGAAAGTCGTGCGGATGCGAGTGGGGGGAAAAAGGGTCCAGCGCTTCTCCAAAGTGCGTGCCTGCAAGACACAGACGCGAGCACAGCGAAACGGGCTTACCGGGTCTCTTCGGAATCCCAAACAGAAATCTAACAATGAAATGCTGTTGTCCCGTATTTTTAATTTGTGCGAGGGGGGTGGGAAATTCCAAGCCCTCTGTTGTGATAGGCTGATCTCAAAAATAATAAGTTGCATTTATTGTAGTGGTCCGTTGGAGGGAGGGCTAGGCTAGAGGTCAGACATAATTAACAACGGTTTTCCCGAACCTTTCCCCAGCCCCCACCAATTCGGCCCACCTCATCCGGCTGTGTCCCTAAGCTTTTCCCTAAGGAGTTAGGGAAAGCAAACTCGAAATGTACTCCCCCATCCTTCTACGTGATCTGCACCTTTAAACTTACTCCATTCCAAAGCGGACCCTCGAGGCACCGCCCACATCCGTCTAACATCACTTCCTTCAGTGTTTGGCGAGAAAAAAAATCTGGGAATCCGAGGGGTTGGGCTGAGCGGCGATAAGGGGGCAGAGCGGAGCTTCTGCTGGAAATCCTGTGTTCACTCAATCCGGTGGCTCTGTGCAACTACCACGGCAGAGATGTCGCTTCGTTTCGGGGCCACCTGTTTGCTGAGCTTCAGTTTCCTGCTCCTCATCACTTCTTCAGACGGACGCACTGGGCTTGGAAAGGGTCAGACCTCATTCTTACCGTAATCTTTGCGGACCCCGGGCCTTCTTGTCGTAACACTTAATTTTCTCACTGTATCTTAGGCCACTTTAGATTCCTTTTTATCTTCCCCAACTGCTTTTGGGGATATCTTGAGGGGTCAGGACTACCAGGTCCGGGAGAGGGTTTAAGAGAAGGAAGTTGTACTTGAGGGCTCTCTTAATTCTTGGGTTTGGGAAGATATGGCCCTTAAATTAGGACTAGGTTGTTTAAGAGTCCATTCATGTGTCATGTTGGGCGCTTGGGACGCCTCTAGGAACCGTCACCTTCCCGCCAGAAGAAAAAGGATCGCTGGTGACCAGTGGTGGTCGCTTGAGTCTCCTCACCACATTCCCCCATATCCCCCAAGACCCGGTTCCCTATTCCCCCAAGAGATGCAGAAGAAAGAGCAAATGAAAGGTAGACCTTCTGCTAGGTCACCAACAGTTGGTTTTGGTGTGGCTTAGCTAGTGTGTTTGAAAAAACTGATTTCCTTAGAGCGATGGATCAGTGGTTATGAATGAAGGTTAGGAAGTACGGACCCCCAAGTCTGTGTATTACCTACTTCTATTTCTAAACTTGAATACCTTCTCATCAGTTTTTTTGGTGTTTTGTTTGTTTGGCAGCTGAATTGACTAACTGGTTGAGTTATAAATGGATTCCAGCCCTGCTTTGGATATTTTGTGTTATGACCTTACTGTATGGGATTTTTCTGCTGGTGGTGGTGTGTTTCAGTGTGGTATCTGCCCGCATATACCACACTGGTACATGACACACATGACTAGGCCATAGGAGGATGTTGGGTGTTTTCCTCTTTTGCTTGTTTTCCACCTCATGAAACAGCCTCATTGAATTTGAGTTTACCATTTAGGCTAGAGAAGCCAACCGTGTGTATGTGTGTGTGTGTGTGTGTGTGTGTGTGTGTGTTTGTGTATTTAGGTAAATGGGTGGCCTGAAGAGGCCAGAAAAGGGTGTCAATCCCCCTGGAACTGGAGTTGCAGACAGTTTTGAGCTGCCTAACATGGGAACTGAACTTGAGTCCACTGAAGAGCAACAGGTTCTTTTCACTGGTCCATTTCTCCAGCTCTTGTTTGTTTGTTTGTTTGTTTGGTTGGTTGGTTGGTTGGTTGGTTGGTTTTTCGAGACAGGGTTTCTCTGTGTAGCCCCGGCTGTCCTGGAACTCACTCTGTAGACCAGGAAGACCTAGAACTCAGAAATCCTCCTGCCTCAGCCTCCCGAGTACTGGGATTAAAGGCGTTTGCCCGGTTATTTGTTTTTAGTGCTCTTTATTTTTACATTCATTGATGAGACTGAGTGGAAATTCAATGAGTCACCTCAGTTCAGTATTGATTTTTTTGATCATCAACCATGTTTTGATCATTGACTCGGGTACTAGAGACATCACAATGAAGAGAACAAACAAGGTTCTTGCTTTCATTGGGTGTATATTTAAGTCAGAGAGTGAAATAGGATAGATCTATGGCAGATTAATAAAAGAATCTCAGCTTATATAATACTGTGGTAGACTGGGAAGTACAAAGACTGAGGAGGGTAGGGAGTTGGCATTTATTTGAATTAGGAGGGTGAGAAAAAGCTTTTCTTTCTCCTTTTCTCTTTTCTTTTGAGAAAAGTTTTTCTAAGGTGATGTGTGGGTTTCTGCCTATGAAGAGTGTTGAAAACTGCACAGTGGGTCCTCTTAGGCCAAAATGTTCCAAATCCTGATGATCCTACTGTAAAACAGGCCGCTGTGTATTTAGAATAGACTGTATGTACAGAGGGAGACTGGAGTGCCAGGCTGTATGCAGAGCTGAGTTTCAATGTGTTGTGTTCTGCCAGTGACCCGATGAGATGCCTGTGACAAGTAGCTTAATCTCTCATAGCCTCTGTTCCTCAGCTGCAAAACGGGTGTGATTGTTACCTCAGACACTCAACACATAACATACCCTGCTCAATCGACTGCTGAATGCACATAACATTATGAAGTGTTGTGTGAGTATCATTTCTTTGTCAGGCAGGAAATACTGTGCTGTTCAATTAGCATCGTTGCCTAATAAACAACTCCAAAATATAGAAGCAGGTGAGCGGATCTCTGTGAGTTCCAGGGAACTCAGGTGGAAGAGCTAGTTTGTGATAATGAATGAAAAGCAAAAGACGAATACTGTCACACACTTAAAAGATCTAGTAAGTGAAATATTGTTATTATTTCCTCCATTGAGGAATACTTGCTTGTTTCTAAAAGGAATATTATTTCAAGTGTTTTGAGTATTGTTTATGTATAAATTCTTTAGACATAAGAAATATACTCACCCCACCCCCAAAAAGGTAAAAAGTGCTACCTGAGGCAGGAATTTCTGAAAATTTTGATAGTGTTGTTTCTTCCAAAATATCTAAAGAGCTCCTCCAGCTCTTTCCAGAAGATTCCTTGGTTTGCAGAGAGGAAACAATGAGTAACCCTCCCTACCCTCCCCCAACAGTTTTCATTATGAAGAGGAAGCACACTGGTGTGGAATATAGTGCACTAGACTGAAATTATTAGGCCTAGATTTTAATCTTGGTCAGGCCATTTAGCCAGCAATGGTCTTCCCTGGTGACCGTTTATTAAGTGAGAGTTGAACTAGAAATGTGTCCTAAGGGTCTCACAGCTGTAACATTCCGGTGTCCGAAAACATGTTTATTATTCTCCATAGACTAGAAACTTAAACTTTATCACCTGGAAAGAAGTGTGATCAGTAACATTTTCTTCCTCTTCCAGGCACTGATCTGTGTATTTTTTTATACATAGTAACTATGAGGTGGGTAATATTTTTATTATCATCCCATTTCACAGATGAAGAATTTAAAATGAAACATTAGAAGTTAACTAGTAAGAAGAGAGCAGGAAGATGAATCCCCAGCCCCTGTCTTTACCCAGTGCCCCACTCTAGCCTCCAGTGCAGAATCTAGAAAGAGACCATTCATGTGCTCTCTCGCCTGTAATAGAAATAGATGACTTAAGTCTCTGGAATTCAAAGCTGGCACAGTAACACTTACATTCTATGTCCCGTTTACAGCCACAGTCACTTCATGAGACTATTTTTGTTAGCTATATTTAACATTTGTGCAGATGGTAGAAGGGCTGCCTTCTGACAGAGACATCACTTGGCTACACTGTTACTCTACCTTCCAGGTACAGTGTTGCCCAACTCAGGCCTGGCTGCCAGCGCTGATATTTGACCTTTCCTTATTTAGGTTTCACCAGCTGGTGCCTGATGGATGACGCTTTTCTGTTGTCTTAGAAGAGCGTGGACACGGACATAAATACTGTGTTTAGAACTGGCTTTTCCTGTTTTAAACATCGACTTGGGTGGGGAAAAAAAAGAGCCGTTTACGTGGGAACCTTTAGCTTCCTTTGCAGATGGCTGGTGTGAACTGCCTTGCAGATGACACCTCAGGAAACTGAACTGTCTGCAGAGGTTCCATGCCGCCCTTGCCAGGAGAATAGCTGCTTAAGACTACCTAAGTTATCTTTCAAGAGGAAAGGGAGAAGCAAAAACAGAGCAACCCCCCATCCCCTATAGGTGTTCTATAGCTGAAGTCAGTGTTCTCAGGCCCATTCCTTCATCCATTCATCTTCAACCACTGTTAGTGAGCTAGAGAACTGTAGGGGATGGTTTTAACTATAAAGCAACCACCTCCATTCCAGTTCTGCCTCTCACAGACAATGTAACCCTAGGCAAGCTCTTTAACTGCAGTTTCCTTATCTTTAAGGAGGAAGGATAGAATTAGCATATCATAAGGTTATTCTGAGGATATATAAATTAATACCTGTAAACACATTTTAAAAACAGCTATGCTTAAAAAAAAAATCCAGCTGGATGGTGATGGTGACGCCTTTAGTCCCAGCACTCGGAAGGCAGAAGTAGATGGATCTCTGAGTTCACGGCCAGCCTGGTATATAGAGAGAGTTCTGGGACAGCCAAGGCTACACAGAGAAAACAAAAAACAAAACAAAACAAAAAAATCCCACACCATTATCATTACCATTTTTCTTAATTATCATAAGCTCTTATGTTTTCCGTCTCTCTGCATCTGTGGTGCATTCAGGAGAGGTGAACTTTGCCTGTCTATGGGTTGCTGCTATTTTAACCTATCCATTGATGTTTTTAAAAAAAAAAAAAACAGTAGACTTTACTTTTAGAATAATTTTATGTCTGTGGAAAAATTGAGCAAACAAAAAAAGGGGCTCAACGCATAAAGTACCTGCTGCACAAGTGTGTCCACTTATGTATGATCCCTTGAACCAACACAAGAGTAAGAGGGAATTCACTCCAAAAAGCTTTCCTCTGACCTCTACATGTGTGCCGTGGCATGTGCTCCCACATGCACAGATCATGCACACACCCGCAGGTACACATTAAAAAGAGCAGAAAATAAGAATTTTACATATATGTCCTTTCCCATCCCCACTTTTTTTTTTTAAGATTTATTTATTTATTTAATATAAACCAGAAGAGAGCATCAGATCCCATTACAGATGGTTGTGAGCAGCCTTGTGGTTGGTGGGAATTGAACTCAGGACATCCGGAAGAGCAGTCAGTGCTCTTAACTCTTAACCACTGAGCCATCTCTCCAGACCCTCTCCCCTACTTATTAGCATCTTATGTTAGTGTAGACTGTTATATTTGATGAGTCAATGTTGACACATTTACTAACAAAGATCTCCCTCCAGTTTATATTCCAGTTCACTCTTAATGTATATTTTGTGCATTCTGACAAATATGATGACATTATTAGTTTGCTAGGACTACTTTAATAAGTACTATAGATTGTGTGGGGTTCTATTTGTCTTTGTACTTATTTGTGTATGCATGTGCATGTCTATGGAGGCCACAGTTCCACCATAGGCATTGTTTTTCAGAGGGCCATCCTCCCTGTGTTTGAGGCAGGATCGTTCACTGGGACCAGGCTAGGCCGATTGCTAGTGAATTCTGGGGATCCTCCTTGGGTCTGCTCCCCAGCACTTGAACTGCATGTGCACACCATCAGGCCCAGCTTTTTGCGTGGATTCTGGAGATGGAACTTGAATCGTCATGCCTGTGTAGCAAACATTTTACAGACTGAGACGTCTCCTCAGCATTAGATTGGTTGGCTTAAACAACAGAAATCTTTGTTTTGATGATTCTGAAGGCTTGAAATAATGATCAAGATGTTGGCAGGGTTGTTTTCTGCTTGTTGGTGGCTATCATCTCTTGCTGTGTTAACAGGGTCTTCCTTCTGTATATATATAATCTCTCTCAAGAATTAGGGTTGGGGAGGAGGAGGTGGTGAGTATACCTAAATCCCAGCATTTTGGAAGCTAAGGCAAGTTAATCTCTTAGGCCAGCCTGGTCTACAGAGGGGTTTTCAGGACTTCAGGGCTACACAGAGAAACCTTGTCTTGAAAAAAACAAAAAACAAAAACAAAAACTTTTGGGCTGGAAAGATGGCTCAGTGGTTAAGAGTATTGGTTCTTCTTCCAGAGGACCTGAGTTCAATTCTCAGCACCCACATGGCAACTCACACTTGTCTGTAACTCCAGTTTTAGGGCTTCTGATGCCCTCAGACGTGCAAGCAAAGCACCGTTTTTTTTGTTGTTGTTGTTTGTTTGTTTGTTTGTTTTTAATTAAGGGAAGAAAGAAAAAGAATTCCGGACAATTTTATTACCTCTTTAAAGACCACATCCTCAAACACAGCCATACTCTAAAGTACTGAAGATTAGAACTTAAACATCTACAGGGATGTGCACAGTTCATCTGTAAGTGCCCCTCAGTGTCAGAAAATAGCTTGCTGGTATCCCAGCCCATGGTAGGTGGGTTCTGGGGCACACACTCAAGTCCGCATGCCAGCCAGCATGATAGCCCCACTGCCCTTGCTTTTGCTTGTTTTGTTGTTTGATTTTGGAACAGAATTGAATGAGTCCCAGGCTAGCCTCAGAACTCAAAACTTGGTGTGACTCACTGGAAGCAGAACCCTAAACTCAAGATCCTCTTGTCTCCACTTCTTTTCTTTTTTTTTGGTTTTTCGAGGCAGGGTTTCTCTGTGTAGCCCTGGCTGTCCTGGAACTCACTTTGTAGACCAAGCTGGCCTCGAACTCAGAAATCCGCCTGCCTCTGCCTCCCAAGTGCTGGGATTAAAGCGGTGCACCACCACCGCCCGGCTGTCTCCACTTCTTGAATGATGGGATTGCAAATGTGTGCTACCTTTCCTGGTTTAGATTTGACAGTTTAATTTGTGGTTCCATGAATGTATGTGATATTTCTCTAAACACATCAAATGTAGTTTTCGCTTGTTTTTGAATTCTGTGGTTGTTGAGCCTGGTACCTAAAGTCCTCGTGGCCTAATTCTGTTACTTCTGATGATCTTCTTTCTGACTTTGACTGATTGTTTGGTTGTTGTTTAGCAGTTTGTGGCTCTGTGGTGGTGAACGCACAGTAATTCTTCATCATGAACTACCTTGGAGTCTTAACATGGGGAATGCTTCCCCCTAGGAAGGTTTGGGGAGTGAGCTGCACTAGGGACCTGAATCCCTCTACTCTTCTCTAGTGGTTTAGTGGAGCCTCTTAGGCTGTCTCCAGTTTGCCACCTGATAGCAGATATTTACTTTTGGTGTGGGTGACCTCACCTTTGATTGTTCCTATGATGTTGGTTTCCTTTGTGTTTGTGGAGGGAGTTCTGTTATCGCAGTGAGTCTACTCTGGAAGTCTGCTTCTCTGGGATTTCATTGTTTTGTGGGTGGGTTTCTCAGGCTCTTTAGTGGGGCATGGCCAATTGTCCAGGTTTGAGGCCTGTGAGTAGAGTGATGACAGACACGTTGAGCACCTTCCAGTCTCCCAGCATCCACCCTGTTGTTATTCACTCTTCAGGATCAAACTTTGGGCCTTAGGTAAATGACATCCGCTCTCCACTGGCTAGCAGCACATTCTGGTGAGATTGAAACATGGTGGTGGTGGTTGGTTTGGACACCGCTCCTGTGTGTTAACAGGAGAGAGCTTTTATTTTCCTTTGGGAGAACACTGATAACAATTAAATTTTAATTCGTGTGGGGGAAGTAAATTTCTGAAAGACAATTATAGTGAGTGAAAAAGCATAAAGTGTCAGGCTGTGGTGGCACGTTGCCTTTAATCCTAGCACTCAGGAGGCAGAGTCAAGGGGATCTCTGCCTGGTCTACAGAGTGAGTTCCAGGACAGCCAGGGCTACAAAGAGAAACCAGCTCTTGAAAAACAAACATGCAGGGAGGGAGGGAAGGAAGGAAGAAAGGCACAAGGCTGGATGTTAAACCCAACCCAGGTTGGTTTTCCAGCAGCCTGGCTTCTTGGAGCCTCAACTGTAAAAAGCAAAAGCTACTGATATTCATACCCTAAGACTGTCAACATTTTTGCATTTTGTTTGCTATTTAGCAGTAACCTTTTGATAAACAATTATTATACCTATTTGAGTTCTGAAAAGTGAAGATATAGAGAGAGGAATTATTGCTAAGGTAAGCCAAGTTGGCTTGTATAATATGCTGTACACATATAATAGTAACAGATATAAGAAACATCACAGAAGAAGTGGCAAAAAAGAGTAAAATCCAGAGGATGGGAAGGAGTGCTGTGAACGGCTGTCTTCTGGATGTGACATAGCTGTTGTACTATGTATGAACTCACAGCAACTGTGGCTACCTGCATGTAGGTTTCACAAGGCCCTCATCCACCTTGAGGAGCTATAGGTAAAAGGACCAGAATTGGCCTTGGGCACACCCTCTGCACAAAGGAGATTTATTTGCCCCAGAGGGACAAAGGGTGGTAAATAAGAGACTAAAAGATAGGAAGGAGATGAGGACGAAAGAGAAGAGAAAAGGGCCATGGCAGGGGAGGGATACTTGCCCTGGAGGGACAAAGACAAAGGACTGTTCTGGATTGAGGGGAGACAAAGGCCCATAGACAAATGGCTGTTTATAATGGAAAAAGGAGGAACACCCGACTGGGTTAGGTGGTTTGTGTTGATTGTTAGTTAAGGTAGCCTGGAGGGGGCCTTGGATTACTTGATTTAAATACTTTGATAGCTGGCTTTGATAGGAGAGGGGAGTAACTAAATGAGAAAACCAGCCTTAGGGGAACCAGCAGCCTTAGGAATGTAATCTATGGTTTAGCCCAGGGAAGGAGGATAAAAGGCAAGGCCTGTTGGTGCTCTTTGCTGTGCTCAGTCCTCAGTAGGTATGCCACTGACCGTGCCCTCCTCAGTGTGGGGATCAGGGGTTCAGACAGATGGGCATGGAGTCGGCAAAAGTGGGGTGACAAACAGACTCAACACAAGGGAGTGTGGATCTGAATGCAATTTGTCAAATTGAGCATCAGACTTTTTATACAGAAGAAAATAGGGAAGTTAGGTGACTCACCGGCGAGATACAAAGAGGTTACTAGAGGTTACTGGATTCTTAGGAAAAACAGAGGAATGCAAACGCAGAACTGGGATAAAATTCAATGTTAACAACTAACTGGGATCAAAAACAACTCCCCCTAAGGTCAGCTTAAATTTAGAAGCCAGGGGCCAGCTTCGTGCCCTTGCCATAGTCCACCTTCCCTCTAGGCCATTGTAAATACTTGTATATGGGTGTAATTCAACTAGCTATAGTTCTAAGTATCTACTCTGGTTTCTTCTCAGGTCACAAACTTCCTTCTCTAGATAATAGTGAATTCCTTTGTAGAGCAGTGACTTAGCTATACTTTGCTAAGCTTGCCCTGAGATTTCTAACTCTTGTGTAGTAAAATACTGTAAGAAAGCATGTAAGACCCTCCACGATATTGCAGGGACAAATCTGGGGCTTTCTAGCTATGGGAATGCCAAGGTTCCAGGAGGATGAGTTTCCTTTGAAACTCTTTGCCTCAGGACTGCTTCCAGGTTTTCAGGCCTGCCAAGCGAGTCACTACTGGAGTGGATGTAGCATAGGTATATAACTTAGTGAATGGTTTATGGAGGAGGAGGAGTCATTCCTCAGTGGTGTAGCTGCTAGTAAGTTGCCCTTGCTCTAGTAGACAATGTTAGGCTCCAAACCTGGAACCCCTGACTCTGCCCCTGTTAATATACAGGCAGTTCTACTGGCCTGCTCTCAGGGACCTAGCAACTGATTATTTAATCATCTGCTGCCTCTAGGTACACCAGGTGTGTGCTGCAGATAAAAGCCCTCAGCCACCTCAGCTCGCTCCCCTCTCTCCCTCCTTCCCTTCTCTCTTCTTCTTCTTCTTCTTCTTCTTCTTCTTCTTCTTCTTCTTCTTCTTCTTCTTCTTCTTCTTCTTCT